>SMDT01000031.1:0-218594 GCA_005392925.1 Aquilaria sinensis | reverse complement strand
TCCCTTCGTGGTCTGGGGCATTGACCTCATCGGGTCGCTCATGACTGCAACTGGAGGAGTGAAGTTCTGCGTGGTTGCAGTGGATTACTTCACTAAATGGGTCGAGGCAGAGCCCCTGCCAACAATTTCGGTGAAGGACATACAAAAATTCATCTGGAAGAACATCATATGCCGATTTGGCATACCGAGGGTAATAATGGCTGATAATGGTACCCAGTTTACTGATAAGGGGTTTCGAGAATTTATGGCTTACCTCGACATAAAGCTACATTTCGCCCCGGTAGCTCATCCTCAGAGCAACAAACAGGTAGAGGTATCTAACAGAACCATAAAAGATGGCCTGAAAAAAAGATTGAGGGAAGCAAAGGGAAAATGGCCAGGGGAACTCCCTAGTGTACTGTGGAGCTATCAGACAACACCCCGAAGGGCCACGGGTGAGACGCCTTTTTCGCTTGTCTTCGGCACAGAGGCCATTATCCCTATCGAGGTAGTCTAGCCATCGGTTAGGGTACAAGTGTTCAACGAAGGAGGGAATGACCTCGGATTAAGAACTAAGCTCGACCTAATTGACGAACACAGAGAAGTGGCCGAGCTTAGGAGAAAGGCCTTCCAGCAAAGAGTGGCTTGTGACCGCGAACTTATGCGTTAGGAAAAAAGGAATCAAAAAGGGCGACCTCGTTCTCTGAAAGGCTGAGTTTGAACCCCGAAGACCATCTCACGGAGTACTTCGAGCAAACTGGGAGGGACCTTATCTGGTCCTTGACGAAGTTCGGAAAGGAGTCTATAAGCTCGGCAATCCCGAAGGTGGAGAACTGAAAAATACTTGGCACTCGGATGCCCTGAAAAAGTTCTACGCTTAGAATCTTGTCTGGAAATTGTACAGTTAGAAATTTTTCTAAGTACAGAAAATTTTCTGGAAAGGTAACTCCATCTAAGAAGTCCTGCCGAACAAGGTACAAACAAGTACTTGCGAAAATAGCATATTTCCTCCGAAGTTGGTTGAGTCATCTTCCCCAAAGGGTCCATCGACCGAACACGGCTGATGAAAATAAATCAAACACTGACTAAAGGTATTCGTCAAAGTTAGCGTTTTCCCGAAGATAGTCAATAAAAAGAACAAAAAGTATCTTACCAAGGGTCCCAGACCGAAAGTGGTCAAGACAACCCTTGGAGACGAAAATTATTGCTTGGGGACTTAGCCAAATTTTAAAGGGAGGAAGAATATTATTGAGAAGGCCTTATTACATGGAGGAAATTACAAGAAGAAGATTACAAAGAAAAAAGAAGAAGACAAAGTGAAGCCCTAAAACATCTAAGGGACCCCGGCATCTTGAGAAGCTCCGTCCCCAGTATCCTTCAGCGCTGGAGGGGGGGCAAAGGGCAGGTTGAGGAACTCAATCTTCGACCAGGTCCAGCGAGGCCCCTCGGGGATGTTTAGGGCAGCCAGGAAGGAGAGGTCGAGGTCTGGATATTTGGCTAGGACTTGGTGTCGAGCCAGGCAGAAACCATCTTGGAAGCCAACCTTGGTTGCCTGGTTAGCCTTGTCCAGCTCGACCGACAGGTCTTCCACCTCGCCTTGCAGATCGGCCACCTCCTTCTCCAACTTCTTCATCTTCTTCTTCTTCTTTGTTTCCTTCTTCAGGGCCTCGACCTCGGCCTGAAGGACGGCGTTGTCGGCGAGGGCCTTCGTCAGGATAGCGGAATCTTCTTCCTTCTCCTTTCGATAGGCCTCGTTGGAAGAATTGAGCTCGACGACCTTCGCGCCGAGGTCAGACATCTTCTGGGAGAAATCCTTCAAGAGCTCCTCCTGGCCCTTCAGAAATTCCTCCCGAAGTTTGGCGACTTCCTCCTTGGCAATTCTGCTCAACTCAGCGTTCTTGACGACCGAGTTAGCACAGAACACCTTGGCCTTCTCCAAACGTTCTTCGGTCCAAGTTCGGACCGAAGATTGTTTTGCTGCCCAAGCTCTAAAGTACCCGCTATACGCCAAGAGCTGCAAAAAATAAGGAGAACAGAACACTTGGTAAAGTTGCACAAGGAAAGCTAAACACTTAGAAAAATTGGGAGAAAGAATAAAGGGTCTAAAGGAGTACCTGGGCAGCATGCTCGGCCATCCTCGCGGCGAGGATCTCCTCATTCACGCACTCTTCGGCCACAGACTTGAAGGAAGCCTGGGTGAGTACGCCCCTCGCCATTTGGGGAGCCATTTGCTGGCAGTCTTCGGAGAACAAATTCATGTCCTCCGTAAAAGACCAGAAAGGCTCCCTCGGGACCTTATCCTTCGGGATATGAGAGTCCCGAAGGGCCCGCTTTCGGGCATGCTCCACCATCCACGCCGAGGGCGCCAATTCCTCTGCAAAGTCAAGGCACAGTTCCATTAAGACACGGTTCCTTAGTCATATATCAACAAGACTGAGAGCACTAAAAATTGTCTAAGGGACAAACCTGGTGGCACCTCGGCGACGTCATCGTCGGAGTCCCGAACCTCCTCCACTTCGGCAGGGACGTGTTTGCCCTTGCTCCTTATGCGCTCTTCAAGTTCCTCAGCAGAAGGGCCCCCTGCCGAAGAGCCTAAAAGGTCCACAAAAAGTGGTGGGACTCTGGAGGATGGAGTTGACAGCAAGCTCCGGTTGCAGGTCGGCCTAGACCTCGGGCTGATCCTCGACCTCCTCAACATCTTCTGGAGGAGGGGGAAGGGGGTCCTTTTTCGCCTTCTTTGCCGAAGACAACCAGCCCCAGTCATCTTTCGCTATTTCGGGGCCCTCTTCTTCGTCTATTCCCCTTTCTCAGCTTGACCGAGGAAGAGGGATTTGTAGAAAGCGGCCGACTGATCGCCCATCTCTAAAAAAGCAGGAAAATATCAGTGTAAGTCCAAAAGGATACTTATGCTAAAAATGGGAAAGAAACTTACTCTCAAGAAGGGCTTTGTAAGAAATCTCCCCCTGAAGGAGCATCACCAGCCAGGACTTCTTCCCGTCGACGGTAGGAGCTGGCATGTCGAGGTCTGTCTTATGCTCCTTGAGCACCCCCAACTCCTAAAGGACCTCCTTGGTCATGAGGTCCCACATAAATGGGGAAGCGATGCAAGGAGCTCAGTGGGAACTCGGCATCCCAGTCGGCGATAGCCTGGATACGGCTGTCGAAGTCCTCAAACCTGGCTGCCAACTCAAGAGTTAGCAACTTTTTGGGGTCAACGACGTTCGTCTCCAGCTTCCCCCGAGCCCACCTAGTCAGCATGCCCGACCAAGCGTCCGCCTCCTTCAAGAAGAAGAACTTCCTTTGCCACCCTTGCCAACTGTCTTTAGTGCCGAAGGTGAACATATATTTTTTGCTCCCAGACCCCCGAGGCATCATGAAATAAAAGCCACCCTTCGGGACTGGATAGAGCTTGTAGTACTGCATGAAAATGATGAAGTGGGGCTCCACCATGATGATAGGTTTCGGGAACCAAACAGCGCAGCGGAATTTAACCGAAACCCTCCAGGATCCAAGTGAAACAGGGTAAACCGGGTGTTCAAAAATTTTCATACCTAATTTTTGGTTGAGATCTCTCACTCAACTGTAGAGTCGAATCACAAAACCTGAACAGTTGACGTGTTCAGGCTCTCTATGGTATCCACACGAGCCTCTCGGGATCACCACGCTTCCACCACGTCCCGGTAAATGCGTTTCTCTTACGCTCGCAGTGCTAGCTTACGTCCTCCAAGGAATTACAAGAGAAGAGTGTGGCTGTCCTTCTGGGAGGCTACGGCAAGGAGACCTGCGAATTTCTCACTTAAAAGTTGTATTTATAGTGAGACTCAACTTCCAGGCCTAATGGGTTTCAAAGCCCTAATCCAATTAGGATTTAATATTATGCTTAATAATGGCTTAACTCTTGGGCCCATTATTAATATGAAATTAAAGTGAAACCATAACCCAAATAATTAGCCCATGCACTCTAATGATCCAAATAGCTCTATGTGTGCGACCCAATAGGGTCTTGCCATGTTAGCAATAATCATAAATCACATTTATGATCATAAGCAATGAACGGTGTCTAGCAACATATCATTGCTACCCAAGTGATAAGATTGTCGGTGAATCGACTAAACCTTTATGATCATCACCGATATATGCCATTGTCCCTTTGTCCAAGATATCAAGAATAAGCACGAGACATGGAATGTGTCACTCTCGTATAGCCCAATCTTTGGTTTCTTGATTACCGAGTAAACCAACTTAAACTGATGACATTGATATCATATATCAACTCATCCAAGCATGGCCATGCATTTTCTAAGTCTTGCTCTATCAAGGACCCCGAAGATATCACTCCTCTTACATAGGAGGGACAAATCCCATCTTGATCATACAAATCCCTCCGCATGATATGTGACATACCCAATGACCTCCTTCAAGTTCACTCAGTTACGACAACAAAGGAAAGTATCAAAGTATGTGACTCACATGTAGGGAACCTTGATGATCTTAGGTCAAAGGACTACATATACCATGATCACTATAAGAATCACTTATGACACTCATATAATGATCCATGTAGTGTTCTCATAGTGGGTTGGTCCAGTACAAAAGTTCTCCAACTTGTACCCATATGTAGACTACATATCTCATATTAGTCTCCACATATGCTAGTCATTATGTATTATTGCAACCCGCTCCACAATAATACTAGACCAGGGATGTTTAAGAATATCATTATTCTTGGGTTACGATTATGTTTGTTAAGTTATGCAGAAACAAAACAACAAACATAATTGTTGGATTAATGCCTTAATAAAATATCATGACTCAATGTGGAAAAATACAATCATCTCATGATTGGCTTTTGGGCACAACACTAACACTTGAAAACCCCACACATCCAGAGAAAGGCGTTGAAGTAACGGTAGGAGTTGGGAGGAAGCTGATTCACGGCTATGCCATGGAATTAGCAAAAGTCGCAAATCATCTTCGGAAAGGGAAACCGAAGTCCGGCCTTCAGTTGGGCATGGAAGACGGTAACCTCATCCCTACTATTCATAAAGCTGAAGTGACCAGGATGAGGTAGTTTGGTGGTGGCATAAGAGGGAAGAAAGAACTTGGTCATCCACTTCTCTAACTTTTCCGAAGTTGAGCAACAGGGTGAGACATGAGAGGCTGCCAGCTCTCGGGGATGGGTTGGACGGACATAAAAGGAACAGGGGAAGACATGTTTGGCAAGAGAAAGGGACTTCGGGAAAAGATGTTCGACAAGAGAAAGGGACTTCGGGAAAAAAGAAAGAAGCTTCGGGAACTAGAAAAAACAAAAACCAAAATGACCGAAGGACCTTGGGAAAAGAAACCCACCAAAATGCTTGTCGAAGTCGGGATTAGAAGACACCGTCGTAAATGGTTGCCGGAAAGGAAAAGCTCAAAGATAGATGAGAGCAAGAGAAGGATAAAGGAGATCAAATGAGGGGAAGGAAGGGTTTATATAGGCTGAACAGGGCTAGCCGAATCATCGCCATAAGTACCCTGTGAAGGTGAATCATCACCATAGTTGCCCCTCGAAGGCAAAAAGACGTGGCTGGTGTAACCGACGTGATTGCCCCCAACCGTCGCGTGCCACATGTCATCTAACATAAGAAACTAGGACACACTTTCTGACACCGCGAAAACCTAGGGACGCCTATCCAAACTGACACGCCTGGTTACGAGACGCGACGGTCCACTGACTTGCAAAAGAAAAAGTAAAAATAAAGAGGGTGCATACCTAGAGATCATTAGGAGATTAATCAGAGGGCAAGTGATGACATCCTAGCTAGGAAGACGTGCCTTCGGGTGCCAAAGTATCTCCTTGAATAGCATCCTGCTCGGAGTCCAGCAAGGTGTCCTCGAAGAGTCTAGAGCCGAAGTTTCCACTTCGACTTTTGAAGGGGGGGCATGTGATAGCCAAAGTGCTGTTGCCCTTCAAACCCATAGGCTCAGGTAAAGCACCAACCTCAGAAAGTCGGGCATCGATTGCAAGGAACGCGAACACCGACTTCAGAAAGAAAGGTGTTTCGCCCCTTTTACCTCCGACCTCGGCGATCCTTCATCACCCTCGGAGGGAGCACTACTGACCTCAGGAACACCGCGCATTGCCATCCTTGGTAAGATGACCACACTAGCTTCGGAAGGGAGACACCTATCACCTTCGGCAGGGAAGAACGTCCTCGAATGGGACCACCCTCGCCGAAGATATTCCCAGGTTACTGGAATGATCTCGAAAGGAAGTCCTCCTATTCCGAACAGCTTTTTTCTACCAAAGGGATCTTAGGAGTATGGTATAAACAATTAAGGAGCCTTTGACACACCGTACTCGTACGTTCCCTGACATGCCTCCCTGAGACACGCTCTGCCATGCTGCCCTTGTACGACCTAGGCTCCTGGCTAGATGGCCTATGGTTGGCTAGATGCTCCCCCTCTCCCTGAAGGTACGGATCACATTTGACTGAACACGTCTCATGATCTGGGCAGGCTGTGTCAGACGAACTTCCACTGTTCACCTCCCTATAAATATTCGGAAGCACCCCTGGTAAAAGGATCCGACTCCAAAGGAAAAATCTCTCCACTCTTTCCTTACTCTCCATTTCCAAATGCTGACTTAGGCATCGTAGGCTCCTCCCCGGAAAAATACTCCAGGGACCTCCTAACCTTTATTTTTCTGAGTCTTTGCAGTCCTTCTCCCACCGGAGTTTCCCCACCCAGGCATTCTCTCACCGGAAGTTCTTGCTCCGAGCTCACCATGTTGCATAACGATGATGTCAAAAGGCATCAATAAGGAAGCGGAAATACCCTAATGAGCTTAGTAATATCATCATAGCAGTAAAAAAGGTGGTAAAAAAATTTGGATGTGCATCAATTTCTTTAAGGAAATGATGTTTCCTCAAAGGACTCATACCCATTGCCCTTATTTGATCGCCCTTGGACTTTACTGCTTAATATGGCCAACTATGTTTTTTAGAGGCCTTTAGTGTATATCACCATGTTATCACACTATTCAGAATCCTTTGTTTATGATGAGTCCCTATTCGTTCAACCAATCACTAAATTGCTAATGTTGAGTGACTGCCAGGTGTCTTTGCTAGATCATTGCGATGGCCATAGTGACCTATAGTCTAATTACACTAGTTATAGGAAGAGCATTATTGTAGATAGGACTAATGAAGAAGTATAACCCATTCCATTATAAGCACGACCATGATACCGAGAATTGGTTTCAGCTCAGAAATTACAATGAGTCCCTGATTTAGCAAGGCCAACTTTGACAATATCCCCCCTACCTTCCCCAATGTTCCATGCTAAAGGGAAGGGTAGAGAAGGTGCAGTGATGAAGAATATGAATCTAACAAATGCCAAAGTAATATATGCCCCTAAAGGCAGCCACATCAGCTACCTAAAGTCATACAGACCTTCGCCATTGGCATACCATTGGCAAAATGGAGAAGAAAGGAAGGGGAGATCACTCTGATGGAGTTTGGCAAACCAACAAACAAATTGGCTCAGAAAATAGATCATCAGTTAGGTTTTCGCATGATGATCCCTTGGTGATCGCAGCTAAGATCTGGAATTTGGATGGAAAAAGGTCCTTTAAGATGATGCCTTTAATGCTGACATCTTTTTCGCCCATCTACTCCTAAGTCTGGGAATTTCAAAAGCAAAGCCTAAGTTGATGTCACCATCCATATTCATCTTGGCACCAAGAGAACTCACTCCCATTGGAAAGAAGTCACCATCAATGCTGGAGGGACATAGATTAAAGATAATGTGAACTCTTAACATCAACCTTGACAAGATTCATAGTTGTTAACAACCTTTCCCCCTATAATGCCATCTACGGAAGACATACTTAAGGTAGCCTCCATGTGAGCTTGGACGTGGTGTACCTAACCTTGACCTTCAATTTGAGGAAGAAGATGCTGAAATCTTCACTAACCAAACTAAGATGGATAAAGTGTTTGTGAAAGCAAGATAAACACTTGGAAGTATAAAAGCTGACATATAAGACCAACTACTGTGGAAGAGGAAGCTGAGACCTTAGAACTGATCCCAGGCTATAGTACTCAAATTAGGAAGCATATACCCTGAAAAGGAAAGGCTAGACTTGTATTTTCCTTACTTTTGAATAAAGATTTAACTGCTTACATACTGAAGGATCTGCCTAGCATAAGTCCAGACAGAATACAACATAGCATTAGGGAAAATCCTAATGCACATACTATTCATCGTAAAAAACATAAACTCACCTTGGAAAATAGGCTTAAGAAAAAATGAAATATAGTGCCTCCTTTAGGCAAGAGTGATAAGGGAGGTGCCCTGATTGGCTTACAAATATCATCATAGTCACTAAAAAAGGTAATGACAAAATTTGGAGGTGCATCGAGTTTTTTACGGAAATGATGCTTCCTCGAAGGACTTGTACCCATTGCCTTTATTCGATCGCCCTATGGACTTTACCGCTTAATATGGCCAACTATGTTTTTTAGATGCCTTTAGTGTATATCACCATCTTATCACACTATTCATAAGCCTTTTTTTGGGATGGTTCCCTATTCGTTCAACCAATCACTAAATTGCTAATGCTGAGGGACTTCTAGGTGCCTTTACTAGATTGTTGTGATGGCTGCGGTGACCCATAGGCCCATTTCACCATTTAAAGGAAAAGCATGACTTTAGATAAGGCTGATGAAGAAGTATAACCTGTTCCACTATGAGCACGACCATGATATTGAGGATTGGTTTCTACTAAAAAATTACAATAAGTCCTTGATTAAGCAAGGCCAACTTTTACAATATCCCCCCTACCTTCCCCAATGTTCCATGAAAAGAGGGAGGAGTAGAGATGGTGCAATGATGAAGAATATGAATATGACAGATGCAAATTCATATATGCCCCTAAAGGCAGCCACATCAGCTGGCTGAAGTCATACAGACATTCACCATTGGCATACGATTGGGAAAATGGAGAAGTAAGGAAAGGGAGATCACTCTGATAGAGTTTGACAACCCAGAAAACAAATTGGCTCAGAGAACAAATCATCAGTTAAGTTCCAACATGATGATCCCTTGGTGAGCACAGCGAAGATCTGGTATTTGGATGGAAAAAGGTCCTTTCAGATGATGGCTCTACAGCTGACATCTATTTTTCCCATCTATCCCTGAGTCTGGGAATTTCAAAAGCGAAGCCTATGTTGATGTCATCATCCATATTCATCTTGGTGCCAAGACTACTCGCTCCCGTTGGAAAGATTAACATACCATCAATGCTGGTGGGGACATAGATTAAAAAAAATGGTGAACTCTTAACATCAACCTTGAGAAGATTCATAGTTATTAACACCTCTCCCCCTGTAATGCCATCCTCAGAAGGCATACTTAGGGCTGCCTCCACCTGAGCTCGGATGTACAGTACATAACCTTGACCTTCAATCTAAGGAAGAGGATGCCAAAATCTTCATTAACCACTAAGATTTGTAAAGTGTTTTCCAAAGCAAGATAGACGCTTGGAAGTATAAATGCCGACACATAAGACCAACTGTTATGGAAGAGGAAGCTGAGACCTTAGAACTGATCCCAAGATGTAGTACCCAAATTAGGAAGCGTATACCCTAAAAAGAAAAGGCTAGACTTGTATTTTCTCTACTTTTACATAAATATTTATTTGTTACTTACTGAAGGATGTGCCTAGCATAAGTCCTAACAGAATATAACATAGCCGTAGGGTAAATCTTGATGCAGAGACTATTTGTCGTAAAAGACATAAACTGCCCTGAAAAATAGACTTCAGAAAAAAATGAAATATAGTGGCTTCTTGAGGTAGGAGTGATAAGGGAGGTGAAACACCCTGATTGGCTTAGTAAAATCATCATAGTCACTAAAGAAGGTAGTGGCAAAATTTGGACATGCATCGATTTCTTTAAGGAAATGATGCTTCCTCGAAGGACTCGTACCCATTGCCCTTTTTCAATCGCCTTGTGGACTTTCCTACTTAATGTGGCCAACTATGTTTTTTAGATGCCTTTAGTGTATATCACAAAATCTGAATGGATCTAGATGATGAAGGAAAAATAACCTTCAGCATCGATGAAAGAACCTTCTTCAAAGTACGAATTTCTTCATGCTAAATAATGTAGGAGCTACATAGGAATGCATAATGTAAAAAAAAATGTTTGCCAAACATGTAATGTTACCACCACACAAAAATGGGAGAATGACAAGTGTGTCATATTGGCTAAAAACCATTATATTGTATAATTCTCACCATAGTGATTGAAGTGTGAGGGGTAAAAGGCATGATCAACACTTCCTTAAAAGTGTTCCAAGTTGGTAACTTGGCCCCCAAGAAAAGCCTTAAGGATTGCTTGTTTGTCAAGCAACCTATGGCCTTTTTGTAAGGTTTTGGAAATTCGGGTACTCAATTCCAAAACTCTCAAGAAAGAGCTTTGGAGAGTTATGGGAAGGATATGAATGGTAGAAGAGTGCTATTAGAGGACCAAATTGCTCATTGAAGACAAGTTTGGACAAAGGAAACACTAAAGACATAAGGACCTAAATGTCCTAGTGTAAACCTTAAGGTGTTCAAGCTTGTGACTTAAGTCAAAGGGTGGAATTGTGGAATTATCCCACCATGGGGTAGGCAGCCAAGACTTCATAAATATTCAAAAATGTTGGGCACATGTGTACCAATGAGTTTGAGGCAAAGAAACCATAATTAGTGAAAAGGAAAATGACATAAAGCAAGCTTAAGCTTGTTAAGTGTGTTTTGTGCCCTTAAGCTCATTTAAGGCCATTTAAGTGTCCAAATCACTTATCTCTCTCCCATTTTCATCCTCCTCCAGCCCAAGAACACAGCCACACTTCGTCCATAGCCACCACACCTTCAAACTTGCAATTGATTGACATTGAAGGCAAAAGGAAGTAATTGGAAGCTATTTGGTGCTATTGCTTGAGTGCACCTGGGATCAAGCTCCAATTTCAGCATACCCATCAAGGTAAGGGTTATCTTACTCTCATGGGTTCTTTTTTGTATTTTCAAGAAACCATGGAGCAATGCCTAAGCTTGGAAGAGAGCCATAAGCTTGATGAACCAAGAATAGTGAGGGGAGTGCACTTATTGAAGGTTTTGTGACCTAGTGTGAAGTGCACAATGATGGTAGTAATGTGAGGGTTTCTAGAGCCCAAAGTTAGTACTAACTACTGTCAAAATCCTCCTAAGACCAATCACTAGCTGGAGGAGGGCTGCCATAGTGATTTATTTATGTTTATTACATGTTTTATGGACTAACCTATGGTTATTGTTGCTGATGCATTTCATGTGTTTGTTGGTTGTGAATGGCTGCTGCATTTGGTTGCTATATCTTGTATATATGCATTGTGGTTTTTGTGTTTTTGTGTCTTTAGATGCAGGTTTTAATGATGGTCACATTGCTTATTGAATCCAAGTGTTACCCTTACTAAGTTTCTCAATGAAACTTACTCCCCTCAATTCTGTCATTTCAGGTCCAGCAGAAAGATCTCATTCAAAGTGACATTTTCGGTTTGATTTTTGATCTGAAATTTTAGGTACACAAACTTCCATACTTCTAGTAATGATCTGGAAAGTATGGTCATTTTAGGAGCACATTTGGTATTTTTAATGGTGGTACTTATTATGTTATGCAGCAGCTATCCAGCATCCTGTTCTGGAGTCCATTGTGTCTCGGGCACTCCTGTAACCTAGGGTGTGTATTTAGCTGAGTATGTAAGTGATGTGGTGCAAAGCTGCCTAAGTGTGAATGATGGGCTGCTTACTTGTAAATTCTATTTTGGCCACATAAAGTTGTTAAAAGTAAGGGAATGTAATTCCTATGTGTAATGGACATATATGGGATAGCTTTGGAGGGTTTTCCCTTTGTGAATGAAGTGTTTGCACATTTATGAAATTTTCTATGGGCAAAATGGTCATAAAGTGATCAAAATTTTGACTCTGAACTTAAAGTTCTATATCTCCCCATGTAGAAGGAATCTTGGAATGAAATTTGATCACTCCTAGAAAACATCTATAGGTTGAACTGGGATTTGGAATTTCTAAATTTGGAGGCCTGTAGCCAATGATATGATGTTGCAAAGTTGGCTAAGTTACTATTCATTTGGTTAGATTTTTGTAACCAACTTCAAAAATTCATAACTTGGTCCATAGATGGGCTATTCATGTAAAAAAACATTCCTTGGTTTTCTCTAAGTCTCTAATTGATAATGGGGTGTAGAAAACAAGGGGGTACATGGCTAGAATGATACAGTTTATTAGTGGAAGTTACAGGTGCCATGGCTGGTCACTAGAACTTAACAAGATTGCTTTGTGTGTGGTAGCCAAGATTAAGACTTGTGCTTGTGTTTTCCTTATTTACTGCCATAGTGTGCATGAAATGCGAATATGTGTGTGATGGTTGGACCAATATGCTTGTGGTTACATAGTGCCCAAGAGGGCCACTTGGGTATGCACACTAAGGGTAGTATTCTGATGGCCTATAGAACATTACCAACCCTGGGACTCTAAATGCACAATTTTGGCACCTTAATTAGACTACCCTGGAGTGGGTAAGATATAAAGTAAAACATGGAAGTGTATGTTCATCAAGAAAATGTGTTTGAGTGACCACATCATTAATCTAAATGAAACTTTTTGGAAACTAAGAAAATTTGGCATACACCTAAACCCAAAAAAGTGTTTAGTTGGGGTTACAATAGGTAAGTTCCTTGGATTAATGGTTTTATAATGATCTTAGATGCCAATTTAGAAAATTTCAAAACCTTGCTTGACTTAGCTGGAGTCAATGAGATGTTCATCAAGAAAAAGTGTTTGAGTGACCAGATCATTGATCTAAAAGAAACTTTTTGGAAACTAAGAAAATTTGGTATACACCTAAACCTAGAAAAGTGTTTAGTTGGGGTTACAGTAGGCAAGTTCCATGGATTATTGGATTTATAATGATCTTAGATGCCAATCTAGAAAATGTCAAAACCTTGCTTGACTTGATGACACCAAAAACTATGAGGATGTATAGAGACTCATGGGTAGAATAACAACACTAAGTAAGTTTATATCTCAATCTGGGGGAAAATGTTGGCCATTCTTCAAGGTACTAACAAATGCCACCAAAGATCTTGCTGAGGTTGGTAAAGAGTAGTCACTGTCAAAAATTAAGTGTTAGAAGGCTTGGGAAAAGTTAAAAGACAATTTTATGAAGTTGCCCACCCTTTGGCAACTGAAAGACAGAGAACCCTTCTTGCTATCCCTTGTAGTACATGAGAATGCCACAAGCTCAGTCATTGTACAGGAAGAGGATAGCGGGCAATAATGGCCAATATATTAGTTTAGCAAATCTCTGCATAGTGTCAAAGTAGGTTATCCAATACTGAAGAAAGCAATCTATCTTTTAGCAATAGCAAGAAGAACACTTTGGCCATACTTGCAAGGTCATAACATTGTAATTCGCAATAGTCTGCCCTTTAAATGACATCTTGAAAAAGGTTAACCATTTAGGCCATATATCTAAGTGGTGCATAGAACTCGAGGAATATGACATTGTCTATGTATAAAGAAAGATGATAAAGGCTCAAGCACTTGCTAACTTCATGGCTAAACTCCTAGAGATTGTGAGCATGATTAAAGATACCTTTGGGCTAGAAGAACCAAAGTGGTCTCTATTTGTTGATGAGGCATCTAGTGCCAAGCCCAAGGGTGCTAGACAAAAACTTTGAGGACCTGTAGGAATGCAGACATCCATGTCCATCAAGTTTGGTTTTTAGGTAATGAACAATGTAGCTGAATATGAAGCACTAATTGTTAGACTAGAACTAGCACTAAAAATTAGGATAATGTCTTTACAAGCCTGTAATGACTCTCAACTACTAGTTTGGTAGCTCAAAGAAGAATGTGAAGTCCATTGAAAAAAAAATACTTTGACACTGTAGGTGAGTTGGTCTAGAAATACAAAAAAGTTCAAATAAAAAATCTACCTTTAGAGGAGAATGTCAAAGTGGATGCCTTGGCAAAATCGTCTGGACAAACTAAAAGACATACCACCCAAGCATCACCGTGTTCACAATCTCAGTAATAGTCAAAGGATGGAGGGCATCGACAGGACATTATTTGGCACAAGGTCACCTACGATTTGATCCTCTAAAGGTGGTAAAGATAGTGCAAAGATCAGGGGCATAGTTCTTGATCAAAGAAGAACTATACAAACAAGGACACTCCAGTCCACTCTTAAAGTGTGTTGGAGAGGAAGAAACAGAAACAATGCTGACAGCAGTCCATGAGGGGTTGTGTTGATCCCACATTGGTACTTACACCTTAACTAGAGTTTTGATGTAGCAGGGATACTTTTAGCCCACCTGCATAAAGGAAGCTAAAAAATACATTAGGCCTTATAAAAAATGTCAATGACAGTCCCCAATACAAGGAGTTTAGTTTGAAATTGCGACATCGATAAGATACCTTTTAACTTTACTATCTGGGGGATTGATTTGATCGGCCCTCTACCCATGGGCCCTAAAGGAGTAAAATACTGTGTGGTGGTGGTGGCTTGCTTCACTAGGTGGATAGAGGCTGATATAGGCAAAACAAGTCTAGAAATTCATCTGAAAGAATATCTTCTATTGATTCTGATGCTCGAAAGTGTTAAGAGCTGATAATGATACTTAGTTCATTGACAAGGCGTTCAGAGAATTTACACCAACCTCAGAATTAAAATGTACTATGCCCCTAGTGGCTAGTCCTCAGATTAATGGGCAGTTTGAGGTATCTAATCAAATCTTGAAGGATAGTCAACGAAATTGGCTAGGGGACGGAAAAAGGCGATGGCCTAGAGAATTACCAAGTGTATTGCGGAGTTGCCAAACAATGCCATTATGAATAATGAAGGAAAACCCCTTTCGTTATCATTTGGCCCCAAGGCATTGATACTTGTTGAGACACACACCCTTTGGTTTAAGCATATGTCTTTGACAAAGAGCTGAATGACCTTCGCTAACAGGCAATTTAGATATGATTGAGGACCATAGAGAAACAATAAAGTCATAAAGAAAAGCTTTCCAAGGGAAGGTGGCCACAATTATGAACCTATGAGTTACACCTAAGTGGATAAAGGCAAGCAATCTAGTGCCATTTGTTAGTGTTGTGCCCAAAAAGCTAATCATGAAATGATTGTATTTTTTGCACATTGAGTCATGATATTTTATTGAGGCATTAATCCAGTAATTATGCTTGTTGTTTTGTTTTTGCGCAACATAATAAACATAATTGTAACCCTAGAATAATGATATTCTTAAACATCCCTAGTATAGTATTATTGTGGAGTGGGTTGCAATAATACATAATGACTAGCATATGTGGAGACTAATATGAGATATGTAGTCTACATATGGGTACAAGTTGGAGAACTTGTGTACTGGTCCGACCCACCATGAGAACACTACTTGGATCGTTATATGAGTGTCATAAGTGATTCTCAAAGTGATCATGGTATATGTAGTCCTTCGAGCTAAGATCATCAAGGTTCCCTACATGTGAGTCACATACTTTGATACTTTCTTTGTTGCTCGTAACTGAGTGAACTTGAAGAAGGTCATTGGGTATGCCACATATCATGCAGAGGGATTTGTATGATCAAGATGGGATTTGTCCTTCCTATGTAACGGCAGTGATATCTTCGGGCCCCTTGATAGAGTAAGACTTAGAAAAATGCATGGCCATGCTTGGATGAGTTGATATACGATATCAATGTCATCAGTTTAAGTTTGTCTACTCGGTAATCAAGAAACCAAAGATAAGGCTATACGAGAGTGACACATTCCATATCTCATGCTTAGTCTTGATATCTTGGACAAAGGGACAATGGCATATATTGGTCATGATCATAAAGGTTTAGTCGATTCACCGACAATCTTGTCACTTGGGTAGCAATGATGTGTTGCTAGACACCGCTCATTGCTTATGATCATAAATGTGATTTATGATCATTGCCAACATGGCAAGAGCCTATTGGGTCGCACACATAGAGCTATTTGGATCATTAGAGTGCATGGGCTAATTATTTGGGTTATGGTTTCACAATAATTTCGTATTAATAATGGGCCCAATAGTTGAGCCATTATTTAGCCCGAAATTAAATCCTAATTGGATTAGGGCTTTGAAACCTATTAGGCCTGCAAGTTGAGTCTCACTATAAATACAACTTTTAAGTGAGAAATTCGTACGTCTCCTTGCCCTAGCCTTCAAAAAGGACAACCACACTCTTCTCTTGCAATTCCTTGGAGGATGCAAGCTAGCACTACGAGCGCAAGAGAAACGCATCTGCCGGGATGTGGTGGAAGCATGGTGATCCCGAGAGGCTCGTGTGGAAACCATAGAGAGCCTGAACACATCAACTGTTCAGGTTTTGTGATTCGACTCTACAATTGAGTGAGAGATCTCAACCAAAAATTAGGTATGAAAATTTTCAAACACCCGGTTTACCCCGTTTCACTTGGATCCTGGAGGGTTTCGGTTAAATTTCGCTGTGCTGTTTGGCTCCCGAAACCCATCAGTGGTATCAGAGCTACTGGTGAAACCCTAAATTGGGATTGAGTGTTGAATTGCATGATGCTATATGTTCGGTTGCCTTTCGGCCATGATTAATTAGATTGATTCATGATGCATGAAACCGGAACTCGTAATGAACATATGAGATATATGAAGAAACAACATAAATTGGTTAATGAGATTAATCCAAAATTGAATGGTATGAGATACCTATATGGATTAGGATTCTTGCAATAGTTGCAAAACCCCTAGCTTTGTTCGGATTCGGCCTGTTCGGGCACCGAAAGTAAGGTATTTTTGGTGGCTCGAATAGAGGAGTCTCGGGTGCCTACTTGCTCGAAATAGAAGATTTCGGGCTAAGCAATTGTAAGACAATTTTTTGCGCCGGGGGGCGCTGCCCCCCACGCCCCCCGCAAGGGCGGCTCCCCTTGACCCCGTCTACTGACCGGTCAGCGGAACCACCGCCCGCTGACCGGCCAGCGGGAAGAAAGGAAGAGAAGGGCTTCCGCCGTATGCGCCGTATGCGAAGCGCCACATAAATAAAAACTGGTTAATCAACGCGCAAAAATTGGCATGCATCTTTGTTGAATGAGATTTGACATGATATGCTGATTGGTGTTTGAAGCATGGTGCATGGTTATAGCCCTTGATTGGTTGTACTTGTAAATACGGCCTGCGAGTCGTGCCTTTTCTTATCACTCTCATTGTACATTCTCTTCTCACCTTACTCCCCTCGAATGTAACTCGAGGTTTCTATTATTGATGTAATGGTACATTATGGGATCATCCAAGGTGGTATGTCCAAGGATCATCCAAGGTGGTATGTCCAAGGAGGTGACAACAAAAGGGCAACCAAGAAAGGAAGAGAAGGAGCTTGTGAAGACCCTTTTCTTTTCTTAGGCTTTTATGATATTCTCATTGGCTTGAGAATATCGCATAGTTTGGGCTATAACCATGTCACGTTTATTTCTTGTAAGCATGAGATGCATGTTTTATATTTGTATGTGATGCATGTATAAGACAACCGGAGATAACAAATTGGTGAGATCAAAAGAAAAAAATCCCTCAAACAAATATTAAGTCATTAAATGTGATGCCTTCCAAATGTTGGCACTCGTCAAGACTTTGATCAACATTAGGTGGGTTTGCCAAAGCAAAGCACCTATGTTCATCTTGGTAAGGCGCGATGGGATAATAGTGATATCCAAATTGCTAACTTTGGGTTCGACTTAACTAAGTCATCCTAATAGGATTAGGGACTTAGAGGCATAGAGTTGGGCTTAAGCTCATGAGATGAGCTTGGACAAGTGTTGTTCACCCAACTATCCAAGAGTTGCATAAGATGCAATTGGCAAGGAGTTGCCTACCTAAATAGCTGTAACTTGAGAGAAAAGCCAAAGCTGACTCAGGTTGTGGTCAAATATGGATCTTGGCCCACTAGAATACCTTAGCGCCGAGGTGTTCCGAAATAATATCGAGGGTTATTATTTTGAGGAAAATAGTGGGAGTATCGTTTAATAAAAGTCCTTATTAAATGAATTAAAATACATGACTCTTACACTGCATATTTACTGTTGTAGATAACCATGGCACAAAACACATCGACACTTTCGTTGCGATTGATCCTTGAGAAGGAAAAACTGAATGGGACCAACTTTCTCAAATGGTACCGAAACTTGAGGATAGTCCTCAAACAAGAGAGAAAGGCTTATGTCCTAGAGCAGCCCATTCCGAATGAGCCTGCTGCCACTGCTCCAAGAGCTGAAAGGGATGCTCACAAGAGGCATTCTGATGATGCTTTGGATGTTGCATGCCTCATGCTTATTACCATGGAATCTGAGCTTCAGAAGCAACATGAGAACATGGGGGCGTTCGATATGATCGAACATCTCAAAATGCTTTTCCAAGAGCAAGCTAGGCATGAGAGGTTTGAGACCTCTAAGGCATTGTTTCAGTGCAAGATGTCTGAGGGAAGTCCCGTGGGTCCTCATGTGCTCAAGATGATTGGGTACATTGAGAATCTTGAGAATTTGGGATTTGCTCTTCAGAAAGAGTTGGCTATTGATGTAGTCTTGCAATCGTTGCCTGAAAGCTACAGTCAGTTCGTCATGAACTATAACATGAACGACCTTGACAAGTCCCTCCCTGAATTGCTCAACATGTTGAGAACTGCTGAGCAAAACCTTAAGAAGGCTAAGCCCATTTTGATGGTTCAAAAGGGCAAGGGAAAGGGAAAAGCCAACAAGAAGAAGGATAAAGCTAATGGAAAGTCCAATGCTAATTCTTCTTCAGCTGCACTGAAACCAAAGGGTGGTGTGGCAAAGGAAGGGGAGTGCTTCCATTGTAAGCAACCTGGACACTGGAAGCGCAACTGCAAGCTCTATCTTGAAGAACTTGCTAAGGAAAAGGGAAGTAAGACTTCCACTTCAGGTATTTTTGTTATAGAGGCTAACTTTTCTACTTCCTCATCTTGGGTATTGGATACTGGATGTGGATCTCACATTTGTGCAAATGTGCAGGATCTAAGTAGAAGTAGAAGATTGGCCCGAGGTGAAGTGGACCTACGTGTTGGAAATGGAGCAAGGGTTGCTGCCTTAGCCGTAGGGACTTATGTTCTCACTTTACCTAGTGGATTAGTTTTAGAATTAGACAACTGCTACTTTGTGCCTACTATTAGTAGAAATTTGATTTCTGTTTCTTGTTTGGACAAGAAAGGTTTTTCATTTATAATAAAGGACAAATGTTGTTCTATTTATTTGAATGAAATCTTTTATGGTAGTGCTCAACTTAGCAATGGGTTGTATGTTCTAGACCTCGAAGATCCAATCTATAATGTGAATACCAAGAAGGTCAGATTAAATGATTCAAACCCGACCTATCTCTGGCACTGTCGCTTGGGCCATATAAATGAGACCCGCATATCCAAGCTCCATAAGGATGGACTCTTGGACTCATTTGATTTTGAATCATATGAGACATGTGAGTCATGTTTGTTGGGCAAGATGACCAAAGTCCCATTCACAGGGCAAAGTGAAAGGGCTAATGACTTACTAGGACTCATACATAGTGATGTATGTGGCCCTATGTCTACACAAGCTAGAGGAGGTTTCCAATACTTCATTACTTTCACTGATGACTTTAGCAGATATGGCTATGTGTATCTTATGAGACACAAGTCAGAATCCTTTGAAAAGTTCAAAGAATTCAAGAATGAAGTAGAGAATCAACTCGGGAAGAGTATCAAAGTGCTTCGATCAGATCGAGGTGGAGAGTACTTGGATCGAGAATTCCTTGACTATCTGAAGGAGTGTGGTATAGTATCACAACTCACTCCACCAGGTACACCTCAATGGAATGGTGTATCTGAAAGGAGAAATCAAACTCTGTTAGACATGGTTCGCTCTATGATGAGTCAAGCTGACCTTCCAAACTCCTTTTGGGGACATGCTCTAGAGACAGCCGCTTTTACACTAAACCGAGTTCCATCTAAATCGGTTCAAAAGACACCATATGAGATATGGAGTGGGAGGCATCCCAATTTGTCTTTTATGAAGATTTGGGGTTGTGACGCTTATGTGAAATGTCAATCCTCTAACAAACTAGGGCCCAAATCTCAAAAATGCCTTTTTGTTGGGTATCCCAAAGAAACAAAGGGTTACTATTTCTACAATCCTTCTGAGCAAAAAGTGTTTGTTGCTCGAACTGGTGTCTTTTTAGAGAAAGAGTTTATCTCTAAAGAAACTAGTGGGAGGAAAGTAGAACTTGAAGAAATTCAAGAACAACAAGGAGACATCGAACCTGAAATGGAACCTGAACAGACACCACAAGATGTTGTGGTTCAAGAGTCTGTTCCTGTAGCACAGAGCCCACGTAGGTCTGGTAGGATTCGGCGTGAGCCTGAGAGATATGGATTTCTCGTGACTCACACTGGTGATGTGATGCTCATGGATCAGGATGAGCCCACAACCTACCAACAAGCTATGTCGGGGCCTGACTCTGAGAAGTGGCTAGTGGCCATGAAATCCGAGATGGAATCCATGTATGAAAACCAAGTATGGACTTTGGTTGACCCACCTGAAGGGGTAAAACCCATAGGGTGCAAATGGGTTTTCAAGAAGAAAACTGACATGGATGGTAATGTGATTACCTTTAAGGGACGATTGGTTGCAAAAGGTTTCAAGCAAATTCATGGTATTGACTATGATGAAACTTTTTCACCAGTTGCTATGCTTAAATCCATCCGAATTTTGTTTGCTATTGCTGCACACTATGATTATGAGATATGGAAAATGGATGTCAAAACTGCATTCCTAAATGGAAAGCTACTTGAGGATGTGTACATGACACAACCTGAGGGTTTTGTCACTCCTGAGAATGCCAATAAAGTGTGCAAGTTGCAAAGGTCCATTTATGGACTGAAGCAAGCTTCTTGAAGTTGGAATCTTCATTTTGATGAAGCAATCAAAGAGTTTGGTTTTATCAAAAATGAAGATGAACCTTGTGTCTACAAGAAGGTTAGTGGGAGCGCTATTGTCTTCTTGGTGTTGTATGTAGATGACATACTACTCATCGGGAATGACATTCCTGAGCTACAGTCTGTGAAGACTTGGCTAGGGAAATGTTTCTCTATGAAGGACTTGGGTGAAGCAGCCTATGTGTTAGGCATCAGGATCTATAGAGATAGATCTAGAAAGCTTCTTGGCCTAAGTCAAAGTACATATATTGACAAGGTGCTAAAGAGGTTTAGCATGCAAGATTCCAAGAAAGGATTCTTGCCCATGTCACATGGTATCACTCTTTCTAGATCTCAGTGTCTGAGTACACCCGAGGAGAGAGAGCACATGAGTAAGATTCCATATGCCTCAGCAATTGGATCTATCATGTATGCCATGATATGTACTCGTCCCGATGTCTCATATGCTTTGAGCATGACGAGTAGGTACCAATCGAACCCCGGTGAGAGTCACTGGACAGCTGTTAAGAACATCCTTAAGTACTTACAAAGGACTAAGGATGCATTCTTGGTCTTTGGAGGTGAAGATGAGCTCGTTGTAAGGGGTTACACCGATCCAAGCTTCCAATCTGATAAGGATGATTTTAGATCGCAATCTGGTTATGTGTTTTGTATTGGTGGTGGTGCTGTGAGCTGGAAGAGTTCAAAGCAAGAGACAGTAGCTGACTCTACAACAGAATCTGAGTACATTGCCGCCTCTGACTCATGCTAACAGGCCGAATCTGAACAAAGCTAAGGTTTCTGCAACTATTGCAAAAATCCTAATCGAGGCAGTTTGGATCAAGAAGTTCATCACTGAACTTGGAGTGGTTCCAAGCATTGCCGACCCGATAGAGCTCTATTGTGACAACAATGGAGCAATCGCACAGGCTAAGGAACCTCGATCTCACCAGCGATCCAAACACATACTCCGACGCTATCATCTCATCAGGGAGATCATCGAGAGGGGTGATGTAAGGATATGCAGGACTTCGACAGACAGCAACATTGCTGATCCACTGACAAAGCCCCTTACACAGCAGAAAGCATGATAGCCATTCTAGGTCCATCGGTATTAGATACATGGATGATTGGCTTTTAGTGCAAGTGGGAGATTGTTAGTGTTGTGCCCAAAAAGCCAATCATGAGATGATTGTATTTTTTGCACATTGAGTCATGATATTTTATTAAGGCATTAATCCAGCAATTATGTTTGTTGTTTTGTTTCTGCGTAACGTAATAAACATAATTGTAACCCTAGAATAATGATATTCTTAAACGTCCCTGGTCTAGTATTATTGTGGAGCGGGTTGCAATAATACATAATGACTAGCATATGTGGAGACTAATATGAGATATGTAGTCTACATATGGGTACAAGTTGGAGAACTTGTGTACTGGACCGACCCACCATGAGAACACTACATGGATCGTTATATGAGTGTCATAAGTGATTCTCATAGTGATCATGGTATATGTAGTCCTTCGACCTAAGATCATCAAGGTTCCCTACATGTGAGTCACATACTTTGATACTTTCCTTTGTTGCTCGTAACTGAGTGAACTTGAAGGAGGTCATTGGGTATGTCACATATCATGCGGAGGGATTTGTATGATCAAGATGGGATTTGTCCCTCCTATGTAACGGGAGTGATATCTTCGGGCCCCTTGATAGAGTAAGACTTAGAAAAATGCATGGCCATGCTCGGATGAGTTGATATACGATATCAATGTCATCAGTTTAAGTTGGTCTACTCGGTAATCAAGAAACCAAAGATTGGGCTATACGAGAGTGACACATTCCATGTCTCATGCTTAGTCTTGATATCTTGGACAAAGGGACAATGGCATATATCAGTGATGATCATAAAGGTTTAGTCGAATCATCGACAATCTTGTCACTTGGGTAGCAATGATGTGTTGCTAGACACTGCTCATTGCTTATGATCATAAATGTGATTTATGATCATTGCCAACATGGCAAGAGCCTATTGGGTTGCACACATAGAGCTATTTGGATCATTAGAGTGCATGGGCTAATTATTTGGGTTATGGTTTCACAATAATTTTGTATTAATAATGGGCCCAATAGTTGAGCCATTATTAAGCCCGAAATTAAAGCCTAATTGGATTAGGGCTTTGAAACCTATTAGGCCTGGAAGTTGAGTCTCACTATAAATACAACTTTTAAGTGAGAAATTCGTAGGTCTCCTTGCCCTAGCCTCCAAAAAGGACAGCCACACTCTTCTCTTGCAATTCCTTGGAGGATGCAAGCTAGCATTGCGAGTGCAAGAGAAACGCATCTACCAGGACGTGGTGGAAGCGTGGTGATCCAGAGAGGCTCATGTGGATACCATAGAGAGCCTGAACACGTCAACTGTTCAGGTTTTGTGATTCGACTCTACAGTTGAGTGAGAGATCTCAATCGAAAATTAGGTATCAAAATTTTCAAACACCCGGTTTACCTCGTTTTACTTGGATCTTGGAGGGTTTCGGTTAAATTCCGCTGTGCAGTTTGGCTCCCAAAACCCATCACCATTCAATTCAAAAGGGGAACCTTAGTAACCTTCATACAGTGTACTTTGAGATAACTGGGAAGGTACCTATCTCTTCACTAAAAAAGTGAGGCCTAAGTCTATAAACTTCTAGATGTCAAAATTGTATAACTAAAAAATACCTGGCATTCAGACTCACTAAAGAAATACTATGTTTGAATGAGGTAATGTGTACTTAGAAAAATTTTCATTCAAAAGGTTAACTATACTTGATTGCTAATGTATCCTTTCTGAAGAAATGGAAATGAGAACCCTTTCTAACACTTAGAAATTTCTTACAAAAAAAATGTTCTAAAATAGGGGGATAACAGGATCACCAATCACACCTCACATCATCAGTTGGAAAAAAAAAGGCAAGTTTAGTAGCAAAGCGAAAGTTCAATTTTAGAAAGTATTGACCTCCAACCTGCAAGGGAAGACTAAAGAAAACATAATTAAGTAGAACAAAAAATATGAGTAGTCACTATTCAAAAAAAGAACAAAGTACAAAAAAATGAATGAAGAACAATTTCATTACTTGGAAAAAATTTACAAAGAAGCCAAAAGACAAGGGAACCTAATGATCCACTCCTGTGAATCTTTTACTGGTTCCTTGAGAGTATGTTGCTTTGCCCCTTCTACATTATTCCCTTATACCTTGGCCTCTAGGATACAGATAAATTCCCATTTAGACCAAGAAGAAAAATTGTGTATGGGAATATTAAGGGCATTCAGAAAACATGCATCAAGGTTAGGATGATGACTGAGGATCTGGTGGTGAGCTAGGGAAAATCCATATTGGTAACTTTGCTTAGCATAGCCTCAGCCTCCTACTTAGCCTTGACAAGTTCATCCATCTCCAACTTCTTTTTCTTCTAAGACTTATTCACCTTGCCTATATATATCTCCTTAAGCTGCTTGGCAATCTAATTGGTCAGACCATTTTTTTTCTTCTTAGAGATTCTCACAGTTTGAGGTATGCGTCATGAGCCTTCACACAAGATTTGCCACATTTGAGAAGTAGTACTAAGTTAGCATCTTTGTTCCTTCAGTGATCTCCTAATAAACTAAAGATACACCTACCTCAATAATGCTCTTTAATTGGCTTAACTTGTAATAGGTTCTCGTTAAGGCAGATTTGTTTGATCGAGTGTTTGTTGTACATTTTAGCATATCTCAGTCTACTTGGTAGACCAAGCACAAAAGCTCCTAGTCATGGTGAGTATCTGCATCAGGAAACTCTTGTAAGATCAAAGAAGAATGGAGAAAACAAAATGTGAAAAGACTAAGTCTCATCATTTGAGAACGCTCGGTTAGCTGAACTACCATGATTTCCTCATTTGGACCCATGTTCGTTAGAGTCCAAAACAATGCATTAGCCATAATGCCCCTTGCCATTTTGTCTCTTGGAAATACTCAGATAACAAATCAACATCCTTATAAATCACTAGAAGGACTCTTATAGAACTTTTCCCTAAAAGATTCAGGTGTTGTGCCATTGATGCTTGTGCTAATGATCCATTACCCATTAGGCTCTGGTGTCTCTTCTACACAGCCATGCCAAAGTTTTGTTATAAGGCTAGCCCCTAACCAATCATTTGTAAATCTTATTATGTCAAATAAATCAAAACTCATAAATGAAAAGTTAGGAGCTAAACCTCCACGGGGGACCTTGACATGGATGGCATCCTCAAAGTTACTTATCTTGTGCACCTTAAAAGGGATCATCTTATCTTTTTCTAGTTTTCTTTGCTCCTGGTCTTTGCTCTCTGCTACATGAAAAGTTGAGCTTAGGGTTTTGATGGAAGTACTAGGACTGAGGCGAGTCTCAAGGATATCAGCTTTCTGTGACCTTGGGGGCCAAATGGGGAGCCTCTTTCACTTTTTTTAAGGTAGGTTCCCCATAACTCTTTGACTTCTTTCCCTTGTGGGCCTTCTACTCTTGTTTCCCTTTATTGGTGTGATCAAAGAACATCCTCTTAAAGAAGTCTGTAAAACTATCAACCATCCTTGAAAAGGGAAAAGACATCAGTATAAGTAATACACTGCTAAAAAAACTAAGGAAAATGAAAACTTACTATCTAAGAAATTAGCATAAGAAAGTTCTTCATTAAGGAGTAACACTAATGGGGACTTCACATATCCTCACTACGTTTAGGCATTTAGAGGTTGGTTAAGTGCTATTTCATTTCCTTAAGCCATTGTACTACTTCCTTAGTCATTAAATCCCATTTGATGGTGAAGTAGTTACAAGTAGTCTAGGTATTGGCCCAATCCACCATTTGCTTACTATGGGCGTGAAAGTCATTAAAGCTTTTTTGAAGATTTTCTGTTAGGAGCTTTGATGGATCCTTGACATCTATTCTAGGTGACCCTTATGCCTATTACACCAAAATACCTAGGAGTCTACCACTTCGAAGAACAAACATTTCTTCTACCAGTTCCTCTAATTGTCCTTAGTAGTGAATGTGAATGTGTACATCTTGCTTCCGGTGCCCCGACTGAGAAAATTGTAGATGAAACCCTTTTGGATATAAATATAGCTTGTAATATTACATGGAAATGAGAAAATGAGGATATACATTAAAAACACCACACATGCACATAAAAGTGTTGAAATATGCACTGGAGTTTAGGAGGAAGTTAGTTCACGACTATCCTAGGAAACTCATACAATTTGGCTACCACCTTCAGAGAAAAATATCGAAGGCCTACGTTTAGCTGAGTCTTAAAAACTATTATTTCCATATCCCAAAATCATTAGTGCATTCCCCCATATCCAGGAAATGAACTATGATGTAGGATGGTGAAAAATACATGGTGCGACACCTTTGCATCTTTTTGGAAGTATTACAGCTCAAGTGGGCATCAATAAAGCTTAAACCTTCCTCCGTGAACGAGCTTGGGATCTCATAATTCTTGGCTTGAAAGGCCATAGTCCTAGCTTCAGAGAACCTAGAACCTACTTTAACTACAAAAGAGAGAGGTAAAAAGGCCTTCGGGTGAAAACCACCTACCTGAGTATTCAATGATCGCTAGAAAAGACACTCAACTTACATAGGAACCTTGACCAAGATGAACGAAGACACAAAAGGCAAAGAGAAAGCTTAAGAACAAGAGAGAGCAAAAACTTCTAAAGTGAGGAATTCTGAATAAGGGTGGATTATATAGCCCGAATAAGGAAACCAAATAGTCACAATTATGACAAAGTATTTAATACCCAAACTACACCTCTAAGCTAAAATGTCACATCTAAATAGAAACAACAAGTGATGCGGTGACACATGTCACTCAAAACCTAAATTAAGGGTGTGCCTCTGTAGACAGAAATGATTGACAAGCTATAACGACTATGCATTTTGGCATAAGAACTGAGGAAACAATGGGAAATGTGGCTCTTTTGAAAGTTCATCTAAAGCCCAGGCCCATGGAGGAAAACCCTAGAAATTTCTCCCCCTAAAAGCAGAGTAAGTGCCAACTCAACCAAAAAAACATAATCCAGGAAAAAGTGTAAAGTCACTTTGGCCCAATTCAGAGGGGGAATGTGATTGTCAAAGGACAAGTGCCCTAGTCGAATTTCTGAACTAGTATCAACCAAACACTTATGGGGCCTTCCCTCACCGATGCTTGAACATGGCACCTCACGCATGTGAACTCAGACCTTGAATGAAGAATGGAGCAACCAAAGTTCATAGCCCTTTCGGTGTTCTACAATAGACACCTCGAGTAACGATCTCACTTGGGGCCTCTAAGACCACCAACACAACTATTAACACACTACTCTAGCAATATGTCAGGGTAGGGAACAACCAGCATCACAAAGATAGTTGGCAGAACCCTTAGCAAGGTATGACCACCAGGTCTTCAGATCTGCCCATCCATATAATGAATTCTCCTCCTAGCAAGCCCAATAGGCCATACCTAACTTACCCTATAAATACCCTAATATCCTACCAAGTAAGGGCATTCAGCCCTTCCACTTACTCTAGCTCTCCTTTATCCATACTTTTTTGACATGAGCGTTTAAGGCCTCCTCCATAGGTGATGGGTGAAGGTACCAGTGTACCTCAAAACTCCTAGCTTGCGCCTTGTGGATGACCACTGTTGAGGCAAGATCTCCCCCCATAAGTACAATGAGGGAATCCACCTTGGTCTTCTTAAAATCTCTCTATTGCATTCAGGTCATTTAGCAGTTTTGACCTTATTGAACAACCTTGGCAAATCCTAAGGAGCTAAAATGTTGCTAAAGTATCACATCATGATCCAAGCATTATGCATCTGACACTTGTCCTGCTATAACTGATCAAGCGAATGAAGGTTTAGGACTCCCATAATCCTATAAAATTAAGATGGCATCCTGGCTAAAGATCAGGTATCTTTACCTTGCCCCTAGTACATATCACCTCTATAAAATACCATCTGACTTAGGCATAAAAAGTTCCCTCATGAAGAACTCCCTGAAAACCCTCTACCCTTTTTTGTGTCATAATAACAAGGGGCGAGGAAACTACAGATCTAGTAATGAAGTATTGAAAATGATGATTTCACTAAATAGTGATGTCTATAGGAACCTAAACACAGGTCAATGATAGAAAAATGGATCACTGCCAAGTAATTCTTGCCTCACGAAGTGAATACAGGGATTAAGGCATAGCTATGGGCAAGATGCCCGTAGTGGTAGAAAGTCTGGTTACCATTGATCAACATATAGAGGTGTCTAAGAAAAAGCTAAATAATAGGGAAAGGCAGTTGAAGAGGCAGCTGTAAGCAAGGTTGCTTGTATTGTCACTATTTTCCTTCCAGCATTAAAAAGAAAACAAAGTAGAAGAAAGATCGCATGGCCTAGGTTGAATGACTTTGATGGCTAGCTTGAAAAAGTGAATGGTTCAGTGATTAAGATCATACATGATGACCTCATCTTGATCATGGCTTAGATCAGTGATTGGGTCATAATGCGGGCATTGTGTGATAACAGAACCAATATTGACATCCTGTTCAACTACTCATTCACAAATTTGTCTGTTCCCATGAAAAAACTTGGTATGATGGTGTCACCCACGAATGATGTGGGCAACACTGAATTAGTTACACTAGGATGGATCGAACTCCACCTAGCACTAAGGGAATTTTCTTCAATAGTAGAACCAGACTTGGTACCTGCACTATGATGAAGTTTGTTGGGGTCAACACTCTATCTTTATAGAATGATAATCTTAGGAGGCATATCCAGGTAAAATTTGATATAAAAATGGACATCAAATGCTTAACATTAACATCCACCACTAAAGAAGGTGACACCCTTATATAACATAGATCAAGCTAAGTTAGAGAGACTATTTGCAATGTCCAGAAGAATGCCAAGAAAGAGGTATATCGGTACGATGCGTTTAGCCCAACAAAGCGAGAATCCTACACCATATTGGAATTAAAGACAATAGTAAGATAGAGACAAAAGTATTGGGGCTGAACCTAGGATGGTACACCAAAACAGGATTAAACTTATCTGAGGAAGATGAAAAACAAGCTACATTCTTTCTTAACTTTGGGAAAGTACTTATTCGATTAATCTGGAGGGACATGCCAGGGATCATTGCATATGTCATACAGTAGAACTTAAATGTACAGTAGAACTTAAATGTAGACCTAAACATCTAACCAATTTGATAGAATAAGTGAAAGATCAACTGTATTGCCCAAAACCAACCCTACCATTTGTATTTACATATGTTTTAGGAGGTGTTTTAGCTTAAATGCCAAGTTAGTCATATAGTGTAGCTTAGGACACAGGCACCAAGACTCTTAGCTAAAATTTTCCTTAGTTTCTCAGTTTTGGGTGACAAGCATCAAGTCTTTCTAGCTGAAGAGATATTTCAAACTCTTATGATTAGTAATGATGCCCAGCGGCATCCTTATTTTGTGACATGTTGGCTTGAAGGGGAGACTTCCGATGAGAAGATATTTGTAAGAATTTGAAGAACATGGGTTAGGAGCTCTCCGGAGTGTGTTTCCGGGGGGGAGCCTCTGATGCCCAAGTCAGTTAATAGGAAATAAGTTGTTTAAGAGTATAGAGTATAAAGAAGAGAGTCCTGTTGTTCTTACCAAGGACCCTCCTAAGTATTTGTAGGAGGGTGAAGGGAGGAGGTCATTTTACACAGCCTATCTAGATCGTGACACCTGTTCGACTAAATCTTGGGTGTACCTTCAGAGGCAAGTATCTCCAGCTGGTCGTAGGCCCTTCTGGCCAAAGGGTAGGGGCGTGTGTGAGGTTTCTTTGTCAGAAGCTGCTTAACCATTTTTGTCGTTTCTCTGTAAGACCCATTCGGGCAGAGATTTATCCCCGAGGGCTACAAGGGAAAACCCTTCAGAAGAGCGGGCCATCTTCGGGAGTCTTTTTCATCTATTGATGATGGTGGATCTCCTATTCTGAGGTTGGTAGCTTCGTGAATCCGAGGGTGCTTAGGACACCTTTTTACCAGAGTTGGTCATATTACTTTCCGAGGGTGGTGCGGAGCATCACTTGGGGTTAGGCTATGATGCTTCTTAGGGTGGTATGAAGTTAGCAAATTAGGAGGTCTCATGGGCAATAGCCCTTCGGCTATCACATGCCCCCTTTAAAGGACCAAAGTTCTGTCTTCAGCCATAGCTAGCTTTTTGGCATGAGGTTTTCCTTTTGCAGACATTGTACTTTTAGCGCTATTCCATGCCAAGTTTTGGCGAAGTTACATCTTCAGAAAGTAATCAAATGTTTTATATCCTCTTGCCAAATTTTGGTGTGGTTACATCTTGGGAAAGTAATAAATTGTTTTGTAGCCTGAAGCCACTTATGGCGAGGTTACCTTCGAGGGTGGTGAAGGACTGATCTTTACTTTACTGCTTTTATTCCCTATCACGATATCTTTTGACCAAACGATCACATCATCTCAGGTTACATGATATAGACTAGCTAGTGTCAGGAGGTGTGCCCTCATTTATCACACCATGTGACACGTGTCATGAAAGCATTGGCGATCAGTTGCGTCCGTTATATAGGTTACATCCCTTCGCTTGCGAAGGTCATTATGGCGATGCTTTGCTTGCCTCTCTCAGTCTATATAAAGCCTTTTCCCTTCATAGTTTCCTCACACTTCTGCTTCCATTCTTTTTCAATTTCAGATTCTCTCTTGTTCTCCATCTTTTTCCAACGATGGTATTAGCAGCGGAGCAATTTCCGGCAAGGTTTTATGACATTCTCTGAAGTTCCTATTTTCTTCTCAGATTAAGTGGGTTTAATTCCAAAGTTCTTCTTCTTCTTCCCATTTGTTTTCTTGCTATTGAGGTTAGGGTTCTTCTTTTCAAACATATCTTCTTCCCAAGTTGAAGTTCGGTTAGTTCCAGAAAGTTGGCTTTCTCTCAATTCTCATCTAAGCTGTGCCATTTCGAAGGAACTGAAGAAGTGGTCAGCCAAATTTTTTCTTCCTTCCTATGCCATCACTAGGCTCCCTGGTCCCAGTATGCCTAGCTATGCTCCTGAAATAAACAAGATCACTGTCTTTAGAGGACAACTGAAGGCGGGACTTTGGTATCCCCCTCCGAGGATGGTGAGTGACTTTTGACAATTTCATAGCATAGCTGTTAACCAACTGCCACCAAACTCTTATTCCTACTTCAACAGCTTTCTCTGCATGTGTGGGGTCTTTAAAATAGAATCCCATTTCATCCTTTTCATGCATCACTACAAACTTCACCCCATTTTGATTGAGGGGTTCTACTTCCTATTTCCTCAGGGATCAGGGAGCAAAAAATTCACATTCACCTTTGGAACAAAGGATAGTCGGCGAGGGTGCTAGAGGAAGTACTTTTTTTTCTAAAGGTGGATGAGTGGTGGAAAAACATGCCAACAAAGTGGGCTTGGGGACCCTTGATATCGACGTGATGGTTTCATCGAAGCTGCTTACCCTCAAACTTGAATCTCAGTTTGAGGAATTTGATACCCATATTTCTGGTGATAGTTGACTAGTTTGAAAAGGCTTCTTCCCTTCCAATGTACCCCTTTCCCATTAGATGGAATTTTATGACTGAAGAGGTACTTCGGGAACTCGATGTCATCAAGGAACATGTTACTGACTTGGACATACCAAAACTAGCAGTGGACGGGAAAAAGTCCTGGCTTGTCAAGCTTCTTCAGAATGAAATGTCCTATTTGGAACTTATAGAGAGTAAGCTCCTGTCCAACTTGTTTTTTGAGATTTTTCCATACTAACACTGAGTTTTTTTTTCCTTGCAGAGATGGGTGACAAGTCAGCAACTTTTTACAATAGTCTCTTCCTCGGTCAAGCTAAGAATGGAGAATAGTAGAAGAAAAAAGCACCAAAGATGAAGAAGGTGCCCAGTCGGTCATTCTCACTACTGAGGTCAAAGAAAAATAAGGAGGACTCCTTTACCCACTCCCCCCGAAGACCAAGTGGAGGAGGCCAATTGAACGCCTGTGCGTGTTGACCCGCCCTCAAAGCCGGCTATCCACTCAACCCCTCTAAGTCCCGATGTTGCTGTCGAGACATTAGGGAATTCGGTGGGGGAGATCTCAGCTAAAGAGGCCTTAGAGAGATGAAGAAGGAAGGGCTAGGACATTCCACTTGAAGTGCTGGATGTTAGCGAGTCTGATAGAGAAGGCATCGAACTTCCACCAGGTTTGTCTCTAAGCCATTCATCTATGAGTTTGGGATTTTTCTATATTTTAGACCTTGTAGATGAGTGGCTAAGGGATAATGTTATAACGGAACTTCGGCATGACTTTGTAGATGAGTGGGCCCAAGCTTAGTGGATGATAGACCATGTTCGGAAGAGGGCCCTTTGGGACTAAAAAATTCCAAAGGACAAGGTCCCGAGGGAGCCCTTTTGGATCTTCATGGAGGACATGGATATATTCTCTAAAGATAGCCAGAAGATGGCCCCTCAAATGGTGAGGGGTGTCATGACCATTTCCATCTTCAAAAATTTGATGGAGGAGTGCCCAAACGAGGAAGTCCTTGCCACTCGGATGACCGAGCATGCTGCCTAAGTAAATCTTATCCTTTAGGACTTAGAAAAATTTTGAGTCTCTATCGCTAGTGACCCACATTCTGACTCCTTCTCATCCTCAATTTTTTTTGGAACTGTTGTCGTATGAAGGGTATTTAAAGCCAAGGCCAAGGAACTGTTCGTGAGCTTTGTCATCAAGTATGAGAGCTCAACAAAATTGCCAAGGAGGACTTGGCCAACCTTCAACAGGAAATGTTGGGCAGCGAAAAGAGGCTAGTCGAGGAGTTAACCTCCAATATTTCCAACCTTGGTGTGAAGGTTATGGAGCTGTCTTCAAAAGGTGAGGTCCTTCGGATGGAGAGGGAAGATGTAATTGTTGACCTTAAGAAGTCGCTGGAGATGAATACCATCATACTTGCCGAGAATGAGTGACTGAAGAAGGAGAGGAAGAAGAAGAAAAAGAAGCAGGAGAAGGAAGTTGAGGTGTTAAAGAAGGAACTGGAGGATCGAAAGGCTGAAGAGGCCAGGTTAGATGAGGCAACTAAGTCCTTATTTCAAGATGGGTTCTGCTTTGCCCGTCATCAGGTTCTTTCCCAGTACCCTGATTTAGACCTCTTTTTTTTAAGGCGATTAATATTCCCGGAGGACCATCTTCGTCATGGTCAAGGATTGCGTTTTTCAACCTCCCTATTCCTCCCTTTTCAGCTGACAATGTTGGCAAAAATGAAGATGATGATGCTGAGAGTGATTACGCTGAGGATGCTGAAGAGCTCGAAGATGGACAAAACGAACAATAGGCTTCTTCTTCAGTTTTTTTTTTTGTATTCTACACCTTCTGCTTCATGATTTGAACTAATGGAACTTTCCAATTTTTTATTCAAAATTTTGGCTAAAACCACGATTGGTACGACTTCAGTCATTGTTTCAACCTTCGCCTTTTACCCATCTTCGGAGAAGATCTCCTTCGATGGCGTGTTATCCTCAAAAGATATTATCAAGGATTGATAACCTTAGTCTCTTTAAGGGATATGATTCTAAGTGTTTAGAATCAACCATATTTGGTTAGCCACACTTAGGATCAACCAGCTTCGGTTCACCTTCCTTGGAAGATTTACTTTGTACAAAAATAGTTAAGTACCTTTGGGATCAACTATGTTCGGTTGAGCACGATCGGTAAAACTTGTACAATACTACTAATGTATTTTTCCAAGCAACCAAATTCAGTTCGCCTCATTCGGCATATTCTGCACAATTTTTCCCTTGAAAATTATTCTAAGTGTAGAATTTTTTCAAAGAGTTTGAATGCCATGTGTTTTTCAACTATTCTCCTTCGGTATTCCCAAGCTTGTAGACTCCTGGCCAAACTTCTTCGATGACCAAATAAGGTCCTTCCCAATTTGCCCAAAGTACTCCATGAGACGGTCTTTAGGGTTCTAGTTCAGCCCTTCGAAGAACAAGGTCTCATTTTTTTATCCCTCTAGGCATGACATGCAAGTTTGTAACAGTGGCTACTCTCTACTGAAAAGCTTTTCTTCTGAGTTTGACCATCTCTCTATGTTCGTCAATTATATCCAACTTGTTTCTTAAACCGAGGTTGTTACCTTCTTCGTCAAACACATGTGCTCTGACAGATGGCTGCACAACTTCGACAGGGATGATAGCTTCTATGCCGAAGATGAGTGAAAAGGATGTTTCTCTAGTAGCTTTCCTGGGCGTTGTTCAGTAACTCCTGAGCACGCTCGTAAACTCTCCTGGCCACATTCCCTTTGCCTCTTTCAACCTTTTTTTCAAACCATCTTTTATCATTCTATTGGACACTTCAACTTATCCATTACTCTGAGGATAGGCAACTGGGGCAAAATGCAGCTTTATCTCGAGGTTGGTTATGAATTCCTAAAATCTTTTATCGGTGAATTGGGAACCGTTATCAGCTACTATCACCCTCGGCATGCTGAATCTGCATATGATGTTCTTCCAAACAAATTTATACATGTCCTTTGCTAAAATTGCTGCCAAAGCCTCTACCTCGATCCATTTAGTAAAATAATCCACTGTGACTACTCAAAACTTTACTCCTTCTAGAGCCGTTGGGAGAGGCCCGATGAGGTCAATTCCCTAAACAATGAAGTGACAAGGATAGTTTGCTGAAGTTATCACATTTAAGGGCATTCTTTGGATGGGTGCATGTCTCTAGCACTTGTCGTATTTTGTTATGAACTACCTTGCATCTTTCCTTAAAGTAGGCCAAAAATATCCTTGCCAAAGTAATACCCTAGCCAAGGCGTCAGTCCCAACGTCATAGCCACATATCCTTTCATGGACTTCTTTGAGGACTATCCCACTGCCCTCTTCACTGATACACCTTTGTAGTGGATTTGCGTACCCTTGTCAGCACAATTCTTGCTCGACTATGAAGTATCTTCCTGAGCACTTTTGCACCTTTATAGCTTCAAGAGTGTCTTCAGGAAGTTCCGAAGTTGCGAGATATTTCTTGATAGGATCCTTCCATCCTCGACCCGAGGTTGCTATGGACATTATTGCTATGCTCAGTTGATCCAGTACTTTGGTAAACTCCTTTAATTTGGCCAAAGTATCCGCTTCCATATTATCTTGTTGGGGTATGTTTTTTATCTGCACCCTCCCGAATTCTTGGATTATCCTTTTTACGAGATCATGGTACTTTGCCAAGTTCTGGTCTTTTGCCCCACAGTCCCCCACAATCTGTTGGACCATTAGCTGAGAATTGCTGTGGGCCTTCAGATTTCTCACACCAACTCTTTTTGCCAATTGCAAGCCTGCTATGAGGGCTTTATATTTGGCAATGTTATTGGTGACATTGAAACCAAACTTGATGGACTTTGAAGCTTCCATACCTTCAGGTCCCTACAGAACTACTCCGACTCCTTAATGTTCAGAACTGAAGGTGCATCTACGAAGAGTGCCCACTCAGGTTCATCACTTCTGGTGTCCTCTAGAGTATCTTTGGATTTTGGTACTTCGACGATGAAATTGACCGATGCTTGGGCCTTTATTGCCCTTCTTGGGTCATAGGTGATGTCCTATTAACCAAGATCGATACACCACTTTGATAATCTTCTAGAGTGGTCTACCTTCCTCATGACATCCCTAATAGGTAAGTTACTTTGGACAGTGAGAGGATGCCCTGGAAATAAGGCTACAACCTCCTGCTTGCCAACACTAGGGCATAGATGGCCTTCTACAGAAGAGGGTACCTAACTTCAGCACCATGCAACGACTTGCTCACATGGTATACAGGCCACTGCTTTCCTCCTTCTTCCCTTACAAGCACTGAACTTACTTCATCCCGCGGTTGCCAAAGTGTCAACAAATGGGTTAAGTAGCTCTTGAGTTCATCCCAAGCCTTTTGGCAATCTTCGTTCCGAGGGTGTTCCTCGGGGCTGAAGTTACCTTCATTTTTTGCTGCTTTGGTGAGCAATTTAAAGAATGGTTAGCACCGGTCCCCGTATCTAGAGATGAATTTACTAAGGGCTGCAATCCTTCCTACAAGCCTTTGCACATCCTTGGTCATCGTGGGAGTTTGGAATCCTATCAGGGCCTTAACCTTTTCTGGATTGGCATCGATACCTCTTTCAGATACCATGAACCATAGGAATTTGCCAGAATTCACCTTGAACACACACTTCTCACGGTTAAGACGGATTCCAAATTCCCGAAGTTAGTGGAACGTCTCCTTCAAGTTTATGATATGACGAATAGGATGCTTGCTCTTAACTATCATATTGTCAACATATACTTCCATATTTCTCCCAATTTGGGAGCTGAATACCCTGTTCATCAGCATCTGGTATGTTGCTCCTGCATTTTTAACGCCAACGGACATTCTGATGTAATAATAGGTTCCAACTTCGATAATGAAGGCGGTTTTTTCTTCATCTTTGGGATTCATCCAAATTTGGTGATATCGACTAAAGGCATCGAGGAAGCTAAGCATACCATATTCGACAGTGGAATCTACCAATTGGTCTATTGGTGACAAAGGATACATGGCCTTAGGACAAGCATCGTTTACGTTTCGAAAAGTTGATACACATTCAGAGTATATCACTGCCTTCCTTCATGGCAACAACAACATCGCTGAGCCATTTGGGGTATTGACCTCCCTTATTATGCATGCCTCCATTAACCGTTGGACTTCAGTTTTAATGAAATTGTTCTTACGTGCCGAAAAGCTACATTTTTTCTATCAAACAGGCTTCACCTTCGAGCATACTTTAAGATAGTGTTGAATTATACCAGGGTCCACCCCGGGCTAATAGATCTTTGTTCATTAATAGACGAGATACAAGCTTTTCTTGTCACCTTTGGCCATTTTTTTCCCCATTTGGGTATTTCAGTCCGAGACAAGTTCTACATCCTTTATTTCCATTTTTTCCAGGTCATTTTTTTCCTCTCCTATTGCATATTCACTGATGGTGCTCTTCTCTCTAGAAGTTTGTGTATGAACTTTCATTGGGCTCTGTCTTGCCTTGATGAACATTTTCCTTACTTTGGCTTGATCAATGAATATTTTTGCATCCTTTTCCTTCATGCCAAATGTGATCGTTAGGTATTTCACATCAGTCCAAATGTGAAGATTGCCCTATGTCTACCTTCCAAGGATAGCGTTGTGTGAAGAAGGGACATCTATGATGATGAACCTCATCACGGTGGAACCAAAGAGCTCTTCCTTGGTTTGAACCAAGGTTCCCCTTAGCATCAAGGGTAGATCAAACCACCCGAGTATTGGGAGCTCTGAGGGACCTATACCAAACATAGGAGAAGTGACGAGTTTAAGGTCACTCTTGGAGATGCCCAAGCTCGGCAACAGATGGGAAAACAAAAAGTAGGCATTTGACCCATCATCAATGAGCACCCTCTTGACGTCCCAGCTCCCTATCCTTGCCACGATTAGGAGAGGGTCATCGTGTGGAAACTCTATGTTAGACCCATCTTTCCGAACCAGCTTGTTCGTTGGGTTGCTGAATTCCATCATTGAGATTTCCCAGACTTTCCTTTTCCTCTCAGCTGAGGGTATTCCAGTGGTGATTGTTTGGATTACTCCTGCCGGAGTTAGTGGGTGTTTTCTGGGACTTTCCTTTTCCTCTCAACCGAGGGTATTCCAATGGTGATTGTTACCATCTTCACAAAATGGGAAAATTACAGCATAAGGACTTAAACTTATATGCTTTAATTTTCACCATAGTGTACAATTTGTGAAGTGTAAAGTATTCAATATACACGCCCTTAAGTAACCTAAGGACTAAATTGTAAGGTTACAAAATTTGGGTACTCAATTGCACAAATTTATAAAGATGGCTACAGAAAGGACATGGATGGAATTATGAACAAAGGACATGGATGGAATTAAGGATATTGTTGGGGACCAAAATGCTTAAAAAGGCAAAGTTGATCAACTATGGCGTAATGCCAACTAAGGTGCCTAAGTGCCCAAATTTTTGCCTAAAGTCAAAATGATTTTTGACAAGGTTAAAAGATGCCAAAATCTGTCATTTCCTCGGCCAAAATGGCTGGAAATAATCTGTCCAAGTGTTGGCCAAAGTTTAAAAAATTTGCATATATGCCACCTTGGTCAAAATGATGTATAAATGAAGAAAAATCTTCATTTCATTACCGTTTTCCTTAAATTTTGGTCTCCAGAAGCTAAGACCTCTTCCTTAAGCTCTTCCATCATCCTCTATAGCCACCATACCTTAAGAAAACAAGAGGAAGCAAGAGAAAGCAAAGAAGACATCAAAGAGTGCAAGAAAACCTAATTTTGGTTCTATTTGAGTTTTCAGATTTCATAGAAAAAGGTAAGGTTCTAAAGTTTCCTGGATTATTTACTGTATTTCCAAACATCCATGAAGCTAAGACCATGCTTGGAAGAGAGCAAAAAGCTCAAGGAACCAAGTATGGGTTAAGGGGAAAGAAGCATGGCAAGGTTTCAGGCTTAGTGTTACGATGTTGAACATGGCAGCAAGAAAGAAGGGTTTCTAGAGCCCAAGTTAGAACTAACTAAGACCTAAAAGACTCCTAAGACCAAGAAAAATCTTGAGGAGGGCTTCCATAGTGTTACTAAAGTGATATCTTATTGTTTTATTGAATGATTATGGACTAACCCTAATGTGTTATTGCTGGCAGCATTACATGTGTTTGTTGCTGTATTTGTTCGTGCATATGGTTGCCATATTTGTGTGTATGTGTTGTTTTTGTATGCTTTTATGTCTTTGTATTTCAGGTGGTACGTTCCTGTGGAAGACTTTACATTGAAAGCCCTTACTAAGTTCTTTACAAAGAGCTTACCCCCCTTTCTGTCCATTTTCAGGAACGCTGGAAGAGAACATTCAAAATAATAGTTCTAGCTTGATTTTTCCTATGAAATTTCAGGTACATGAACTTCAATATGTCTAGTATTAAACTGGAGTGTTTCATGATTTTTAAGCCACATTTTCTAATTTTAATGTTGGTACTTTCTGCCTTATGCAGCAGCTGCCTTCTGAAGTTTCTGGAGTGCATTGTGTTTGTATGGCTCTCCAAGAAGCTAGTGTACATACCCAACTAAGTTAGGACATATTTATGATGCATCTATGCATTTAAATATTCTATGGATGGTGTATGGATGATATATGGGGCAATAAAGTGATGTCTGACGTTGAATGTTCAATTCTGTCCATTTTGCAACTCATTAGCTGTTCTAAAGAAAATTATGTTTAATGTTTATGAAATGCCTCTAAATTCATGGGAATGACTTTTTGAAGTGTTTAAGACATGTAAGAACCTGCCCATGTTGGTTTTTCACCTGGAAATGAAGTGTATGAATCTTATGAAATTTTGTATGGGCAAAATGATCACAAAGTGACTAGAATTTTGACTTTGCACTTAAAGTTCCATAAATCCCTGGGTAGAACGAATATCAGTATGAAGTTTTGACCACAACTAGAGAGCATATAGAGGTTGAACTGGAATTTTGAATTTCTAAATTTGGAGCCCTGTAGGCAAAGATATAACATTCCAAAATTGGCTAAGTTACTGCTCATTTGATCAGAATTTATTGGTTTGTTCTAAGTCTCTACTTGATAATAGAATAAAGAAAATAGGGAGATACATGGCTAGAATGATACAGTTTATTAGTGGAAGTTACAGGTGTGGTGGCTAGTCACTAGAAGTTAACAAGATTGCCTAATGTATGGAAGCCAAAACTAAGAATTGTGCTAGTGTTTTCCTTTTTAGCTGCCATAGTGTGCATAAATGTAAATATGTGTTTTATGGTTTGACCAATATACATATATTTTCATAAAGACCAAGAGGGCCACTTGGGTAATATGATGAGCATTGTTCTAATGGCCTACAGAGCATGCATAGCTCCTGGGAGATTGACACATTAAATATTGTCATTGTATTTAAGCTCTCAGAGTGCTAACAATGATTGTTTGGATTACTCTAGCCGGAGGTGGCTGGTGTTTTCTAGGACTTCAGTTCCAATGTCATCGGAATCATAGTCCTAATCCTCCCATTTTCTCTCTTTTTCCCTCCTTTCTTGGGCTTTGTGCAACGAAATCCGCAGGTAGCGTCGAAGTTGCCCCTACTTGATTAAAGATTCAATGTACTTTCTTAGCTGGAAGCAATTCTCGGTATCATGCCCGGTCCCAGTGAAATTGACAGAACTTCTTCATGTTCTTTTTGTTGTCCATGGTCATGGCCTTTGGATGTTGGATCGAGGTTCCTTACCTTTCCATGGCCATCAGTATGTTTGTTCTTGTAGTGTTCAGAGGAGTGAACGATACTTGCCTCTTCCCTCTTTGTTTTTGAGGTCTGCCTCCACACTTGGTGGGGTACCAAGGTTGGTGACTTTGACCTCGGCATGATTATGGTCAGACTTCAGTCCATCCATCCTCAGTTCTTCAACTGTCATGTGTTGCTCTACCCTTTGGTAGAATTCTCTAAGGGTGTCAGGGGGTTCTTTGGAGAACTCATAAAAGAGCTGTGAGTCCCTCCTAAGTCCCCTAATCATGGCGAAGATGTGGATTTCAAGGCGGAAGTCGGGCACACTAAGGGCTTCTCGGTTGAACCTCTCAACATAGTCCCAAATGGTCTGCCCATTCTTTTGGGCTATGTCAAACATTTGGATGGGCGTCTTCACCATCGGTCTGCTTCCGATGAACTACTGCGTGAATGCAGTGGATAACTCCTGCAAACCCATTATGGTTCCGGGAGCTAGGGAGTTATACCACGCAATTTTCGGCCCTAACAAGGTGACTTCGAAAGACTTGTAAAGGGTGGCATCATCAGCACTATGAAACACCATGTTGTGCTTATATTTTGTGAGGTGAGCTTAGAGGTCGCTGTGTCTATCATTTGTTTCCAAGTGTGGTACTTAGAAATCGATTAGCATTGGTACCTCTACTACGGCACGGATGAAGGGTGACTATTTTCCCGTGAAGGTCTCCGATAACTTTGACCAGACAGGCTTTCAGGAGACCTGCATTTCTACCTTTTCCAAGCTCTCTAGGATCTTCTCCATGAGGATGGTAGTGCCATCATCTCCTTGTTGCCTACTAGTCACCAGCAACGGAGAGTGACGTCTTCTTTTCTACGAGTAACTTCGTTGGCGGGGGGATATGGACTTCCCATCAGGGGATGGACTTTGCCGGTGGGAGGTTCTAGGCCCTTTGACACCGTTCCACCAGTATGATGTCCTCTAGATGGTATGTTCTCCATTGTTGACTCATCGTGAGAACCCCCACTTCCAGAGCTCCGGCAAGGTGACCTAGGGCTTTTCTCCTAAAAGGTATTAGGAGAAGGTGTCCTTCCCCTTGGAGGTGGTTGTGACCAAATTTGGTCAAGCTGTTGGGTCATTTCAGCTATGATAGAGCACTAAAAGTTGCATAGAAAGCCCATCATGACCGTCAGAGAACATTCATCCTTAGGCAGCGAAGTCTCCGCTGCAAGCTATTCAGTTGCTACTTGAGCTTCCAGCACGGACTGGGACCTCGAAAGTCCCTTGTCCTTTAAATGCCGAGTCTCAACAACAGTAACCTGAGAATGGTTTCCCACAGATGGCGCCAAATGATGCCTGGTGGCATCATTGTTGTGTGACATGTTGGCCTGAAGGGGAGACTTTCGATGAGAAGATATCTGCAAGACTTTGAAGAACGTGGGTTAGGAGCTCCCTGGAGTGTGTTTCCGGGGGGGGAGCCTCCGACGCCCAAGTCAATTAACAGTAGAGAAGTTGTTTAAGAGCATAGAGTATAAAGAAGAGAGTCCTGTTGTTCTTACCAAGGTCCCTCCTAAGTATTTGTAGGAGGGTGAAGGGAGGAGGCCGTTTTACATAGCCTATCCAGATCATGACACGTGTTCGGCTAGATTTGGTCTGTACCTTCAGAGGTAGGTATCTATAGCTGGTTGTAGGCCATTTTGGCTAGAAGGTAGGGGTGTGTGCGAGGTCTCTTTGTCAGAGGATCCTTAACCATTTTTGTCATTTCTCTGTAAGACCCCTTCGGAGATGTAAGACCCCTTCGGATAGAGATTTATCCCCGAGTGCTACTGGGGAAGACTATTCGGAAGAGCGGGCCCTCTTCGGGAGACTTTTTCCTCTGTTGAGGATGGTGGATCTCCTCTTCTGAGGTTAGTAGCTTCACGAATTCGAGGGTGGTGAGGACACCTTTTTACTGAAGTTGGTCATATTACTTTCTGAGGGTGGTCCGGAGAATCGCCCGAGGTTGGGCTATGATGCTTCCAAGGGTGGTGTCAAGTTAGCAAATTAGGAGGTCTCATGGACGATAGCCCTTTAGCTAGGAAGTAATCACTTTTGAAATTATTTCCCAGTAAATAATGCCTTCATTGCTTCATGGAGAAATCCACAATAGCCAATTCTAAATTATGAACAGGATTGTTCTTTTCATGGGATCTTAACTGCCTTGAGCTATAAGCAATGGCTTGTTTTCCTTGCATTAGTACACATCCTAACCCTACCATAAATGCACTTGTGTATACTTCAAATGGCTTAGTAGGGTCTAGAAAATCAAAATGGGTGTTAAAGTAAGCTTATTCTTTAGATCTTGGAAGCTTTGTTCACACTTCTTTGTCATTTCAAACTTTTGTTCCTTTCTTGTCAATTGTGTCAAAGGGGCTACTATTATACATAATTTATCAACAAATCTTCTATAATAGATAGCTAACCCTAGGAAGCTTTTTACTTTACATTTTGGGGCTGCTTCCATTCTAAGATAGATTTGACCTTTTCTAGGTCCGTAGCGAATACTTCACCATTTATCATATGGCCAAGAAATCCAACTTGTGCATTCTAGAAATAGCATATACTTAACTTGCCAAATAATTAATGTTTCTTCAACAAGTTAAGTACCGATTTGAAGTGTTCCTCTTGTGCCTTCTAATCCTTTGAGTACACTAAGATATCTTCTATGAAGACCACTGCAAAGTGATCTAGATAGGGTTTAGGAACATTTTATATCATGTCTATGAAGAATGTAGGGGTGTTTGTGAGCCTAAATGCCATCATTATGTGCTCAAACTGTCCATACCTTGTTCTGAAGGGAATTTAGGAAGGTTTCCTTCTCTAACTCTCAACTAGAAATAACTAGATCTGATATCAATTTTTGAAAAGATCCTTGCCATGTTAAGTTGATCAAATAAATTCTTAATTCTAGGAAGCAGATACTTGTTCTTTACAGTCTTGGTGTTAAGTTTTCTATCACCAATGTACAACCTAAGGGTTGCATCCTTTTTCTTAAGAAGCATTACTGGTCTCCCTATGAGAACACACTTGGCCTAATGAAACCCTTTTCTAGGAGTTCATCCAACTATTTCTTAAGTTCATTTGGTTCTGTAATAGCCATCCTATAAAAGGCAATAAAAGTAGGAGTAGCTCCTCGAGCTAATTTGTTTTCAAGTTCCACTTCTCTCAATGGTGATTTTCCATACAACTCCTAGAGGAATACTTTTAGAAATTCACTTAAAATGAGATCTTATTGAGTTCATCTATACTCTTATCCCCATTAAGACCCATATACACTTCTTCATAGTGTATTGGTATGAGGTCTATCACTTTCACTTGCCCATTCATATAACATTTTAGTGATTCATGTAGTTCATGTTCTTCTGACCCTGGCAAGATCAATTTCCTAGCTTGGGAATCTACAATCACATTATTTTCAAAGATTTAGTTTATACCCAAAATAATATCATATCCAATAGTTTCCAACATGATCAGATAAGCCTTAAATTCCAACTTTCCTACCCAAATGGCATGGTCATTAACTCTGTGATGTGTTATCATTATTTCATTTCTAGCTATTCTGACCATATACATTTCAGATAATGTAGAAACTTCTAAATTCAACTCTCTAACCAATTGAACTAAAACAATTAAAATAGAAGCTTAAGTATTATAAGGCACAGAAATAAGTTTATCTTGAAGATAAAACGTAGGTTTGAGTGTTATCTTTTTTAGCATTTCTTGCCCCAGTTCTCTTCCTCCATTGTCTAATTCCTTAGGCCTCTTTCCTATGTCAATTTGGAAGACTCTCACTACAGCTCGTTGCCTTTTGGCTTAAACTAGTTAGCTAGGTGCTCCTTATGTTTCCTTGGTTGGTGGTGGTTGTACTTTTCCTCTGCTTGGTTGTGCCCTTCGCTAGAAAGTGCCAAAAGCTCGCCAGAAATCTCGTTTCTTCTCTTTTAATAGGGCAAGCCTTGACCCAATGTTACTGGTAGCCATATTTAAGACAACTGTCAATGGCCTTGTGACATGGTTTAAAACTTGGCGCTTCTTACACGTCTGGCAATAAGGCCCATGCTTTTGTGGTTCCTTCTCCTTCCTTAAGTCATTTTTTGGGTTCAATCACCAAGGGTTTCGCCTACCTCTGTCGTTCCCACCTTTCAAGCCCTACTTGCTCCTCTAGTATCTCTTTTGTCTTGATGCTAGAATTCTTGGTCCAAAGTTAGAGCTTCTCTGGATTGCCTTACAGTAATCTTTAATGCCTATGGCCGTGAGGATTTGTCTAAACTCTAGCTTTAGCCCTCTAGTAAACCCCTTGGTGTTTAACTCCTGCTACCCATCATATTGAGGGGCATATTTGATAAGATTACTGAACCTATGTTCACAGTCCATAACAGATTTGTCCCTTTGCCCCAACTAGTCAAAATCCACTTGCCTTTGGTCTTTTAAAGCTTCACTTACATATTGTTGCTAGAAAACTTGCAAAAACTCAGCCCACTTCATAGGCCTTCTTCTTTCTACTCACCTTCAATCATTTCTGCTTTGGTGTGTTCCTTGTACTACTCTCCAACAAAGTATAGTAGCTCCTACTTGCCTAAATGTGGCTAGCAACACCTTTTTAGTGGAAGTGACCTTTTAGTGTAACACCCCTATATCCCACATGGGTGAATTGTGGGAAGCCTTATGTGAATATATAAGCTTTAATTTCAAAACACAAGCACCAGGTGCTTATCCTTTTCATAAAGGGTAGCCCATATGGTATGGGCAAGTGTTCTATTGATCAGTTCTAGACTTGGGTCATTACAGATGGTATTAGTGCTGACCCAAAACTGTGATGATGTGGCATAGTAGGTGTGCACATGCATCGTCAGTTACCAATTCACAAAAATGGGAGAATTACAAGTGTAGCATAATGGTCAAAAAGCCATTATATTGTGTAATTCTCTTCATAGTGATGGAAGTATGAGGGATAAAAGGTATAATGAACACCTCCTTAAAAGTGTTCCAAGTTGGTAACTTGGCCCCCAAGAAAAGCCTTAGGGATTGCTTTTTTTTCAAGCAACCCATGGACTTTTTTGTAAGATTTTGAAAATTTGGGTACTTAATTGCAAAACTCTCAAGAAAGAGGTTTGGAGAGTTATGGGAAGGATATGAATGATATGCAAGTGCTATTCGAGGACCAAATTGCTTATGGAAGACAACTAAGGACAAAGAAAACACAAAAAGGAATAAAAGACCTAAGTGTTCTAGTGTAGGCCTTAAGATGTGTATGTCTTTGACTTAAGTCAAATGGAGTAATTTGGAGCTTTCCCACATAGGGAGGGGTGGCTATCGCTTGTAAAAGAGTAAAAAATTTTGGGCACATGTGTACCAATAAGTTTAAGACAAAGAAACCACGCTTATGGGCAAAGAAAATGACATAAAGCATGATTAAGGGTAATAAGGGTGTTTAGTGCCCTAAAGCCAATTTAAGAAGCCTAACCTGAATTTTCTTCTCCCATATTCGACCCACACAGCCACCACCCTCCTCTACACTTCTTCCATAGCTCCTCCATAGCCAGCATACCTCTAAGATTGAAATTGAAGGCAAAAGGAAGCAATTGGAAGTAAACTAGAGCTATTGCTTGAGTACTTCAAGGATCAAGCTTCAAATTCAGCCTACCCACTTTGGTAAGGGTTCTTTTGCTCTCATGGGTTGATTTCTATATTTTCAAGCAATCATAGAGCTAGGGCTAAGCTTGGAAGAGAGCCATGAGCTTGATGAACTAAGCTTAGTGAGGGGAGTGCACTTATTTTAGGTTTTGTGACCTAGTGTGAAGTGCACAATGATGGCGGCGAAGTGAGGGTTTCTAGCACCCAAAGTTAGTACTAGATAGTTTTAAAATACACCTAAGACCAAGCATTAGCTTGAGGAGGGCTGCCATAGTTATTTGGTTATGTTTATTATGTATTTTATGGACTAATCTATGGTATTGTCACTGCCGCATTTCATGTGTTTGATGGTTGTGAATGGCTGCTCCATTTGGTTGCTATAGCTTGTATATATGCATTGTGGTTTGTGATTTAGTATATTTGGATGCAGGTTTTGATAATGGTTGCATTGCCTATTGAATCCAAGTGCTACCCATACTAAGTTTCTCAATGAAACTTACTCCCCTCAATTTTGTTATTTCAGGTCCAGCTGAAAGATCACCTTCAAACTAAAATTTTGGTCTGAGTTTTGACCTGAATTCTCAGGTACTTAAACTTTGATATATCTAGTTATGATCTGGAAATTTTGGTGATTTTAGGAGCACATTTGGTATTTTTAATGGTGGTGCATATTGTGTTATGCAGCAGCTGTCCACCATCATGTTTCTGGAGTCCATTGAATGTCAGGCACTCCTGAAACTTAGGGTATGTATTTAGCTGAATTAAGATCATTTTTAGTTTATGTATTCATTTAGATGTAGTGTATGTAAAATGAGACAAGTATGTGAATATTTGAGTAATGTTTTGGCCATGTATGTGGTGTGGTGCAAAGCTGCCTAAGTGTGAATGATAGGCTGCTTCCTTGTAAATTCTGTTTTGGTGGCATACAGTTGCTAGATGAAAGAGCATGTAATTTCTATGTGTATTGGACATGTATGGGATAACCTTGGAGGGCTTACCCTTTATTAATGAAGTGTTTGTGCGCTTATGAAATTTTGTATGAGCAGAATGGTAAAAAAGTGACCAGAATTTTGACTCTGCACTCAAAATTCTGTATCGCCCTGTGTAGAAAGAATCATGATATGAAATTTTTACCACACCTAGAGGACATCTAGAGGTTTAACTAGGATTTGGAATATTTGGATTTAGAACCTTTTAGCCAAAGTTATGACATTGCAAAGTTGGCTAAGTTACTGTTCATTTGGTCAGAATTTTGTAACCTATTTAAAAAATCCATAACTTGGTCCATAGGTAGGCTATTGATGTAAAAAAAAATTCATTGGTTTGATCTAAGTCTCTAATTGATAATGGAGCAAATAAAACAAGGGGTACATGGCTAGAATGATATAGTTTATTGGAGGAAGTTATCGGTGCAGTAGCTGATCACTAAAACTTAACAAGATTGTCTAATGTGTGGTAGCCAAAATTAAGACTTGTGCTAGTGTTTTCCTTCTTTGCTTCCATGGTGTGCATGAAATGTGAATATGTGTGTGATGGTTGGACCAATATGCATGTATTTACATAGTGCCCAAGAGTGCCACTTGAGTATGCACACTAAGGGTAGTGTTTTGATGGCCTACAGAACATTACCGATCCTGGGAGTCTAAATCCACAATTTTGGCACCATAATTGGACTACCTTAGAGTGGGTAACATCATCTACTTGGTTGATCCTGGATTGGAGAGGTTACTTGGCAGGGGATCAAGTAATTCGATTAGAGAGGTTACTGGTCCAAGGGACTAAGTAAGTCGAGATACCCCAATGATGACGTTGGGTACATAAGGGGGGAGTTTCCAACACCCTCATATCCCACATGGGTGAATTGTGGGAAGCCTTATGTGAATATATATGCTCCAGTTCCATAACATAAGCGCCTAGAGCTTACCTTTTTCATAAAGTATAGTCGATGTGGCATGGGTAGGTGTTCCGTTGAACGGTTTGGGAGTTGGGTCATTACATTCAATCTCTCAAGCACCCTCTAAACTTGTTATATACAGAATTCTACCCCCGTTGGATCTCTACTTCCTTTGAAAAATGGGGGTTTCAGAGCCAAAAAAACATTGTTGTCCTTCACTTAAGCCATATCTTTTTTGTTTTGTTTATCTTCTTGCATTACTCCTTGGCCTTTCTTTCCTTAGAATAGGCCTTCTTGTACTTTCAGAGGCTTGTGCTAGCCTTCCAGGGGACTTGCCTATGTTTTTATTCTCCTCTATGTCTTGACTGACTTCCACATCGCATCTTGTTTCTTGCCTAATTTTTGACCTCACACGTCTTGCTCTCTGGTGTTTCCCGTCTTCATCCTGATCCTCTTCATATTCTCCCTTATTTCTACTTGCTAATGCCTCTCCCATAGGTTTCTTACCAAGCCACCTTCCTATTCTTTCTTCATCTCATCCTTTTTCAGTTGTAACACCCATAGGTGCTTGAGCCTTACTCCTTATCAAGGCTTGCGCTCCCACTACAAGCTAGGCAACAATGTCCTACATTATTTCCATCATGTTGTCCATCCGTTATTGATCATCTCCATTTGATCCATGCTCATTAGCCTTGGTTCTAGGCTCCATGGCCCCTTTTTTCCTTGGCTTGTTCAAATACAAGTTGTCGATCAACTCTTAGGAGTTGCTTAGAACTATTGTTTTCTTTCTCCTTAGCCTCCTTTTCTCTACCATGAGTCATCCTCCTGAAATTGCACACAATGGTAACCAATGTTGAAATTTTCAAGCCTTTAAGACTCTCATAGGAATAGCCTAAATAGACTTTTAGTCCAATTAAACCATAGCTTTAATGCTAACTCTTTCATGCTTAAACCACCCCTACCTTATGCACTTATATGACTTTTAAAAGATTTCTTAGCTTAAGTGAGAATTTTATCATATCTGGTGGCTCCGGACACAAGCACCAAGACACTTAGTGAATTTTTTCATTAGTTTCTTGGTTTTGGTTGAGAAACTACATAAATTCAAATAGGCCATTTAGATGTGCCTATTTTGTGCCATAAAATCAAGTTAAGCTAGTTTTGTGGTGCACTAAGGCAAAAATTGGAAGAACTTAATTTCCATAAACAAGAGTAAGCTACAAAGAATACATGACTTAGTGGACACACATGCATGCATAAGAAGGCATACCTTTAAGCTTCCTAGACACTAGTGTAGTACGCATGCACGTGCACTTACAAGCTAATTTTACATACTCTTTTGTACAACCCGGCCCTCCTCGTACTAGCTCTCCTAGGCACTAAACAAGACCAAAAAGTAGCCACTTAACATTCAAGCAACAAGTTCCTATGACATGAACATGGAAGGCGCAACCAAGGATGACAAGGACCCCTTGATGATAACTAGTGGACCTATGATAAGAAAGAAAGCTAAGGAGCTCACTAATGCACTTTAAGCTTTTGTTTCAAGCTACTTCATGGAGAATGGACTTGAATTTTCACAAGTAGCTATTGAAACACTCAAGGAATCATGTGGAGATGATGGCCAAGCTTGGTGCTCAATTCTAGAGTGCCAAGACCAATTAAAGAACAAGGAACATCAAGGGCACCCATCAAGTGCACCGTTGGAGCCCCTTTGAAGTGTTCACAAGCCACTTTTCTTCCACTGAATCTTTGAGGCCTGAAGTTCCAAGGCATATTTTTAACATCTAATAGAAGGTATTAAGCCAATGGAACTCAATTATTCAAGCTAGAAGTTAAAGATACAAGTAACAACCCTAAGAAGCCCATAAGTGCACCCGAAAAGACCATTTTGGGGTTTTTTGTGCCAAACTTGTATTTGTACTTTATTTTATTTAATTTCATATTTATTTACATTTCTTAGGATGTTATTAATGCATGGAATTGATTTAGTTCACTTAGAATAAATTCCATACGTTGCACACATTAAACATGTGCAAACTAGGTGAATGAGTCCTAGTTTGACTAGGTTTTCTTAACAACTTTGAACTTAGGATTTTACTCCAAATTTTAGCATGTTATATACCCTTGTTTTGCCATATAAATAGGTACATATTTTTGTTTAAAATTCAAGTTTTTACCAAAATAATATTGCTATTTTGAGAGAAAATTCTCCCCTTAGTTCTTTGAAGACTACCCTGGTGAACAAATTGCTTGTGTTCTTTGGTCTTCTTATACTTTTTTTTCCAATCACGAGTTGATTAGGGGTGGGGGTTTAAAATCCTATCTCTTTGATATCTTGTGGAGCTTTACAATATCATGGGCACATTTCATGGTCATTATATAGTCGGGGTTCACATCAATTGGTATCAGAGGCACAAGTTCCACCTAAAGGACATATCTTTATGTTCTTGTTTATCTTCATATTTCTTTCAATTTTTTCCAGTATTTTTGTGATTTAGTTCTATATTTTAATCCTTTTTCTTCTTGTTTTAGGCCTGGCGTCTTTGTTTCCAGCCTTGTTTCCAATGAAAACAACAAGAACAACAAAACGGAGCCAACTAGTGTTACCATGTGTTTTTTGGTTTTCATTCATTGGTTCCCTTTCATTTCTTATCATTTTTTTTCATGTCCAACCTATTAATCTTTGTTGTTTTCATTTTTTTGTATCACCTAGAGTCAAGAAAACACCAAAAAAAAAAAGGGATCCAAGTTCATGAATTTTTAGTACCAAAATGTTATTTCAAATTGTGCAAGTTTTCAATAGTTTCTTGTCTTGGCCAAAAAGAAAACTAACTTTTTGTGTATGGTAGTAAGGAACTTGAAGAAGAAATGTGTTCTAGCACAAAAATAGAAAAGAAACAAGAGGTTTAAAAATAAAAAAAAAAAATTATAAAGAAACAAGGCTTGCACAAAGTGATTGGTTTTTGCGCCCACAACCCTAACCCATTGTTTTGATCCAAAAGCTTTCTTTGTGGTTCCTGTAATCATCTATTACAAGGGCTTCCTAGAGTCTTTTAAATCTTGTTCAGCCCACCTCTATTTTGAAGTCAATAATTCTTTTTAGGGATTCAAGTTTTCTTGTGTGCTTTGATGAAAGTTTTTCTTAGAACTTTTGAGGAATCTTTGATGCCAATATTCTCACTAATAAATTGAGTGTTTTGAGTGTTCATCTTTGAGTGAAATACATGAGGTGAGTGTCTAAGGATCTTGGATTTTAGGAGTATGGAGAGATATGAGGATAGGATGATTGAAGTGAGGCATAATGAGGAGCTACCTTAAGGGAACTTCAAAAAACCCTCAATAGACTGATTGGGAGGATTGAGGACATTGATTTAAGGCTAGCAAGGAGACCAAACACCATCTTAAACCAAGGTGCTTGGCATGACCATGGGCATCCAAGAAGGGGGGAGCCAAGGGAGGACAACAATCTCAACTCCATCAAGCTTACCATTTTATCCTTCCAAGGGAGGAGTGACCCTAATCCATATTAGGAGTGGGAGTAAAAGATTAAGATGGTGTTTGATTACCATCATTAATCTAAGGAAAAGAAGGTTAAATTGGCTACCATTGAGTTCACTGACTATACTCTTGTATGGTGGAATTAGGTTGTTACTTCTAGGAGGAGGAATGAGGAGGATCCTATCAATACATAGAGAGCTCTTAAGGCACTAATAAGGAGGAGATTTATGCCTATCTACTACTACAAAGATCAACACCTCAAACTTAAAAGGCTAGTGCAAGGCCACAAGAATGTGAAGGACTATCACAAAGACTTAGAGATGACCTTGACCTGAGCCAACATCACTGAGGATGAGGAGTCCACCATTGCTAGATTCATCAATAGTCTCAATCCTAAGATAGCCAACAAAGTAGAGATGGTGCCTTATCTCAACATGGAGGATTTGCTTCACTATGCCACTAAGGTCGAAAGGATCATCAAAAGGTCCAAGGCATCTAACATGTCTCAAGGAGGAAGCTCTACACGGAGGGGAGCATAAAGAAAATAAGCACCAAAGGCAAGAATGGAGGCCTCCAAAGGAGGGTTGTCTTAGACTTAAGAAGACAAGTCCGTACCTCCACCTAAAGATGCACCAAAGGCAAGGGAGATGGTGTGCTTCAAGTGTAGAGGTTAGGAGCACTATATCAAGGATTGCCCAAACAAGAAAGTGGTGATTCTTAGAGAAGATGGAAAGATCACATCCAATCATGAAGATGCCATAGAGGTGACACCACCTTTTGAAAGTGAAGAGCCAAACATGCTTTAGCCCATGGAGGGAGACTTTGCATTTGTTACAAGGAGAGCTTTAAGTGTCCAAGCCAAGGAGGAGGCCAATCAAAGAGAGTGCATATTTGACACAAGGCACCAAATCAAAGGCAAAGTTTGTGGCCTCATTATTGATGGAGGAAGTTGTACCAATGAAGCAAGTTCGACCATGGTGGAGAAGTTAAAGCTACCTACACAAAAACACTCTCAACCATTTAGGCTTCAATGGTTGAATGCTACAGGAAAGGTAAAGGTGGTAATGCAAGTTTTATTTCACTTTAAGATTGGTACTAATTATCAAGTTCTTTGTGATGTGGTTCCTATGCAAGCTTGTCACATTTTGCTTGGGAGGCCATCGCAATTTGATAGGAAGGTCACAGATGATGGTGAGAAGAATTTGTACTTTTTCATCCAAAAAGGAAAGCTAGTCATGCTTGTTTGAGTTTCACCACAACAAGTCATGGAGGATCAATAGAAAGCTTTAAAGTATGGTTAAGAGAAAAGAAAAAAAGGGGAAAGTTGAGGGCAAATAATGAAGAGGGGAAAGCCAAGAGAACAACCGAGAGATCATGTGAAAAAAGTGAACATAAGGGGAAGAAGAGTAGAGAGTTTACAAGAGAAAACAATGAGGGGAAGTTGAGTGGAAAGAAAATGTGTTAAATAGAAAAAATGAATGATGTGAGGAAAGCCATACTTTCATCTAACATAACGAAGTCTTCTTCTAGTGTTGTGCTATCTTCTTTTCAGGAATTAGGTGGACATGAGCTACAGAATCAAATGAGTTGCTACCCATCCAAGAACTTGGCATTCACAATATTCTAAGTCATGTCTCATCATGCATCAAACGAACTAAGAAGGTTGAAAAAGAACAATTTGAGTTAAGTCCTAGTGATTTCATATGCAAAAATTTACCTAACATTGTTTCTTACCCTATGGTTTAAGTGGATGAAATTGTTGCAAGTTCACCATAAGTCATTGAGTGCAAAGGTGAAAATTTTGTGGCTCCTACACCTAAGGAAGATACATGGAGACTAAGCACAATCACTGTAATGTATTTCTTCCTTACACCTAGATTTGATGTGGTTTTGTATGAATGTCTCAAACAATGTTTGTTTGCTAGGGAAATTATTTTAAAGAATGGTTTTCATGAAAGTAGATTAAGAGAAGGAAGTAAGCATGAAACTTTGACAAAATATGGTTTCAAATCATCTAATTCCTTGGCTTTGTCAAATCATCTTTTGTATTCCACGAGTTTCTCTAAAGGAAAATCTGTGTTGGTATCTTTTGGTTTTTATTTCATTTGTTTTGCATCCATCTCACATTGTTTTGTTTTGCCACAAGTTAAATCCACTTCTTTGGGATTTTTCATGCCTAAATTGGTTCTTACACATGCATTACATATTTCCTTGATTCCCATTCATATTCAACCTATTTTTGTGTGTTAATCTTTAATTTCTAGCAAGCAATTTTTTTGTCATGACACATGCATTACACAAACTTTTGAGCCATGATATTTTTGGTTTATCTTTGAACTTGAAAGTATTTATTTTGAGTGAAAATTTTGGTTTAAAGTTTAGCCTTTTGAGGAGATATTTTGGTTCCTTTGTTTTGCGTCACATTCCATGCAAGTTCACTATTTTTATAAATTGTGGTGCATATACATGCAAAAATATGTTCACCACTAAATTGGTTTCTCTTAATCCTATTTATTCCAATTTGATTTCATTTAAAATGCTTAGGATTTTTGTGAAATTCAAGCATCACTATTTTGTTATCAATTTAGGCCGCATTATGTTCAACTCTTGTTTGTTTAAGTAGCCTATGCAAACTATTGTCTTGACATGCAAAACATGTGCTTTTCATAGCCATAACACTTGTGTGAGTTTAGGTCCATTTGTTTTGAGTGCATATATCATCCTTAAGGTAAATTATTCCAAGACTTTTCCTCATTGTGGGAAAATTATTTTTGAGATGGCAAAGGCAATGAAAGTGATGCCTGGAGTTGAGATGAAAATTGTGCAAACTTTCAAATTTTTTGTGCTCATTGCTTCAAACTTTATTTTTCAGCTTGAAGGCATCAAAATTAAAATTGTATTAAGATATTGGTTTAGGTTTTTCATGAAAGTAAAGCTCCATACACAAGCATTCCATGCTATTGGTGCTTATGTGCAACGTAAATGCTTAAGTACTAACTATCTCATCCTTATTAATTCAATTCCCTTTTTCTAATGTTGGTTTTGATTCAAGGATGAATCCTTCTAAGGAGGGGACCATTTATATGTGCATGGAAGGAACAACCAAGGATGGCTAGGACCTACTAAAGATAACTAGTGGACCTATGACAAGAAAGAAAGCTAAGGAGCTCACTAGTGCACTTTGATCTTTTGTTTCCAGCTATGTCATGGAGAATGGACTTGAATTTTCACAATGATATATTGGAATCATCAATAAATCATGTGGGGATGATGGCCAAGCTTGGTTCTCAATTCCAAAGTGCCAACACAAGTCAAAGAACAAGGAACACCAAGGGCACCCATCAAGTGCACCTTTGGAGCGCCCATGAAGTATTCATAAGCTGTTTTCTTCCAACAGTTGAATATTTGATCCCTAAAGTTTCAAGACCTCTTTTCAACATCTAAGGTAAGGTCTCAAGCCAATGGAACTCAATTATTCAAGATATAAGTTGAAGATACAAGTAAAAACCCTAAGGAGCCCTTAAGTGCACCCGAAAAGACTATTTTGGGGTTTTTAGGGCCAAATTTGTATTTACACTTTATTTTATTTAATTTCATGTTTATTTAAATTATTTAGGATTTTATTAAGGCCATGTAAGTGATTCAAATCACTTAGAATAAGCTCCATACACTACACACATTAAACATGTGCAAATTAGGTGAATGAGTCCTAGTTTGATTATGTTTTCTTAACTACTTTGAACTTTGGGTTTTGCTCCAAATTTTGGCTTACTTTTTACCCTATTTTTGGCCTATAAATAAGAATATATATTTTTTGTAAAACATAGTTTTTACCAAAATAATATTGCTATTTTGAGAGGAAATTCTCTTTGGTTCTTTGAAGACTACCTCGGTGCACAAGTTGCTTATGTTCTTTAGTGTTCTTATACTTCTTGTTTTTAATCACAAGTTGATTAGGGTGGTGTTTAAAAATCCTATTTCTTTGATGTCTTATGGAGCTTGAAAAACATCTTGGGTGTGTTTCATGGTCGTTATACCATCAGGGTTCTCATCAGCCTACATGCACCAAAACACATGCTTGGTGATATTACCATCATGAGCATTAATTGGTTGCCAACACTTTTGCGTCCAAATTACTCAAACGCTTACAACACAATCAAATTCAATGAGAAGCACCTTTATTCTACTAGACCTTTACATGAAACAAGAAGAGACAAGGGCATGAGTGATCACACTCAGCAAGGGCCAAATATTGCATCAAGTGCCTACAACACCTATGTACGCTTAAACATCACATCAGCAAATAGCTCTTCCTTAGCCACAATGTTACCACTCTGAGTGCTTAAATACAGTGACCATATCTAATGTGTCTAAGTCCCAGGGCAATGCATGTTCTATAGGCCATCAGAACAAGTGCACTATATTTATCCTAGTGTCCCCTTGGTCTTTATGAAAAAATGTGTATATTGCTCCAACCATCACACACATATTCACATACATTTTTAATTGGCTAAATAGACAATGATCAAAACTTCACAATAAATCAATATAGCATTAATGCAAAATTCCATGCACTTGCACAGTATATGCACACTTGGTTCACTAGGTGGCCATTCATGTGCCCAAACTTCCGCAATATGTGCAACTCAAATTCTACCTGTGTCCTCCCATGCCTTCCTATGCCCTAAAAGTTTTAAAAAATTTAATACACTTAAACCTTCATAGGGAAATACTTTTGAGACATTAAATCCACCTAAGTTTGTAATTATGGATTTTATACTCAATCGGGCAAAATTGACCAAATCAACAATACATAGCAAAATCAGCCAATTTTGACATGCCATAACTCTAGCTATAGAGCCCTTAAATCAAATGGTTCAAAAGCCAAATTTTTCATCTTTAAGAGTACTAAGTGCTATAAAAAATTCATAGTTAAATTCAACTGATACGTCAGGTATGACTTCATTGGCTCTACTCAGTGCCATGTTCTTCTGATATTTGGTCAGATGTGCCTTGGGATCACCTCTCCCATCATATGAATCCAATTGAAGTACCCTAAAGTCTAACGAGATTAGACCATTCCTGATGGCTGGCACAAAGGGGGCCTCACCACTGACAGGGGTTCCGAACAAACGGATCCACACTGGTTTTCATGTGATCTGCTCCTCTCATTATGTTACCACCTCACAAAAATGGGAGAATTACAAGTGTGTCATAATTACTAAAAACCATTATATTTTTTAATTCTCACCATAGTAATTAAAGTGTGAGTGGTAAAAGGCATAATCAACACCTCCTTAAAAGTGTTCCAAGTTGGTAACTTGGCCCCCAAGAAAAGTCTTAAGGATTGTTTGTTTGTCAAGTAACTTATGGAACTTTTTGTAAGGTTTTAGAAATTCGGGTACTCAATTGTAAAAATTTCATAAAAGAGCTTTGGAGAGTTATAGGAAGGATATGAATGGTATGAAAGTGCTGTTGGAGGACGGAATTGCTTGTGGAAGACAACTAAGGACAAAGAAAACACAAAAAGGTGTAAAGGACCTAAGTGTTCTAATGTAGGCCTAAGATGTGTATGTCTTTGACTTAAGTCAAACCGTGAAATTGTGGGGTTATCCTACCTAAGGAAGGGCTGCTAAAGCAAGATAAGGATGGTCAAATGTGGGGTAAGAGATTAGGACTAACCATAGTCTTGTAGCAAGGAAAATGACATCGGACAAGGTTAAAACTACTTAAGAGTGTTTAGTGTACTTTTGACCATTTAAGTAGTCCAGACCACCTTTTCTTCTCTTATATTCAGCCATACCAGCCAAGGGACATGGCCCACCCTCCTCCACACCTCCTCCATAGGCACCATACCTTCAAACTTAAAGCTACTTGAAATTGAAGGCAAGAAAGGGCAATTGGAAGCTATGTGGTGTTAAGACTTGGGTGCACCTAGGATCAAACTCCAATTTCAACCTACCCACTTTGGTAAGGGTTCTTTTGCTATCATGGGTCTTTTTATATATTTTCAAGCAACCATGGAGCTAAGGCTAAGCGGGAAGAGAGCCATGAGCTTGATGAACCAAGCTTAGTGAAAGGAGTGTGCTTATTGAAGGTTTTGTGATCTAGTGTGAAGTGTACAAAGATGGTAGTGAAATGAGGGTTTCTAGAGCCCAAATTTAGTACTAACTAGTGTTAAAATCATCGTAAGACCAAGCATTAGCTTGAGGAAGGCTTCTATAGTGATTTGGTTATGTTTATTATGTGTTTTGTGAACGTATAGTTTATGTTACTGCTGTATGTCATGTGTTTGTTGGTTGTAAATGGCTACTGCATTTGGTTGCTATTTCTTGTATATATGCATTGTGTTTTTTTTTTGGTCTCTTTGGATGCAGGTTTTAATGAGGGTCACATTTCCTTAAGAAACCAAGTGTTTCCTTTGCTAAGTTTCACAATGAAACTTACTCCCCTCAATTCTGCCATTTTAGGTCTAGCAGAAAGATCACAATCAAACTGACCTTTTTCATTTGAGTTTGTTCTTAAATTTATGGTACATGAAATCCCATGTGTCTAGCTATGATATGGAAATTTTGGTGATTCTAGGAGCACATGTGGTATTTTTAGCGATGGTGCCTATTGTGTTATGCAGCAGCTGTCCAACATCCTGTTCTGGAGTCCATTGTTTCTCAGGCACTCCTGTAATTAAAGTTGCGTATTTAGCTGAGTTAAGACTATTGTTTAGTGCATGCATGCATGTACATGTAGTGTATGTAAAATGAGACAAGTATGTGAACATTTGAGTAATGTTTTGGCTATGTATGTGATGTCGTGCAAAGGTGCCAAAGCGTGAATGATAGGCTGGTTACTTGTAAATTCTGTTTTGGCTGCATAAATTTGCTAGATGTAAGAGAATATATTGCCCAAGTGTATTGGACATAGCCTTGGAGGGCTTTCCCCTTGTGAATGAAGTGTTTGAACACTTATGAAATTTTGTATGGGCAAAATGGTCATAAAGTGAGCAGAGTTTTGACACTGTACTCAAAGTTCTATATCTCCCTGTGTAGAAGGAATCTTGATATGAAATTTTCAGCACAGCTATAGAACATCTATAAGTTGAACTAGGATTTGGAATTTCTGAATTTGGAGCCCTGTACCCAAAGATATGACATTGCAAAATTGGCCAAGTTACTATTCATTTTGTCATAATTTTGTAACCAACTTCAAAAATCCATAACTTGGTCCATAGGTGGGCTATTGATGTAAAACAAATTTCCTTGGTTTGCTCTAAGTCTCTACTTGATAATAGGGAAAGGAAAATAGGGGGTTACATGGCTAGATTAATACATTTTATTTGAGGAAGTTTGGGTGTTGTAGCTGGAATTTTTTAGCCTAGTCAGAAAGCTTAATGTTTGGAAGCCAAAACTAAGACTTGTGCTAGTGTTTTCCTTCTTAGCTGCCATAGTGCACATAAATGTGAATATGTTTGTTATGCTTAGACTAATATGCATGTATTTACATAGTGCTCAAGAGGGTCACTTGAGTATGTACATTGGGGGTGTTGTTCTGATGACCTACAGGACACACCAATCTTGGGACTTTAAATGCACAGTTTTTGCACCAAAACTGGATTACCCTGAAGTGGGTAACACTTTTGACCATCCTTTCTAATAACTTTTTCCAAATGAGGTCTAGGTGGTCACACAATGCCTATGAGGAGTGGGGGATCTCTAGCATGCACACTTCCACTCGGAAAAAGCTAGACCTTTCACCTTATGGTCACATTTTTGGGCTACAAAGTGGTAAAATTTCAACATGAGACTCATCCTACGTGCTGCCTTTTGATGTTGGAGTGGAACTTTTGGCCAGACTTTCAAATTTTTCTGGGATGGGTTTTCTCCGAGACAGCCCCTGGGGAGTATGTTGACCAAGATGTTGAACTATTTCATTGACTATTGTATGTTGAAATTCACGTCGAAAACCCATCATCAATGTCACCGAGTGATCATCCTCAAGCAGGGTGGTTTGGTCACCAATTTGGTACTCTAGTGAGGGTGGAGTTTTCTTTAGTGAGGGATCTTAGTGAAACTTGCTCTTGGATGCTTAAGCTATCACCACAGTGGTGTGTGCCTATGTTCCAACGTATGGCACCATTTTGGTGTCTTGGGGGCTCTCGGTCACCGGAGTTTTGTGTCAAGGCATTTAGATGTGCGTACTGCACTTAGCAGTAGCCCTGAAAATCACCAAAAAAGAGGCCAGGGGAGACCTTGAAATGTTTTATAGGGAAGGACCCTCCAACACCCAAGTATGAGAAAAGCTCAACCTCGTTATGTATGTGTACCTAGAGATGCTGCCTTTTAATACCTATTTGGGAGGGCTAAGGCTTTCTAGCTATACCCCAAATCTGCCATCCATGTGTCTGGTGATGATCGAGATTTGAGGCCTATTTGCCCTAACAGCTTTTGTGGCTAGTAGTTCTGACACAAGCCTAAGTGGGCACTTTGGACATGCTGGGAAGTGCTTCCCTAATGGTCATTATTAGTATTCGAGGGGTACCTTGGCCTATTGATGCCAAGCTACCTAACATGTCCCATAGTCTGTTTGGCCTGATTGTTACGGCCCTCTAGGGAGCAAACATCCAATGGTTAGGTAAATTTGTTAAACAAGCCAAAATCCCTTGTTCAGTGCCTCAATTAGTTTGATTAAGCAAACCAAGTAAGTTTATTAAGTGATTTACTTTACATACTCCTATAATGCATGGCCTAGTTGCTTGAATGTTGGTTTTAAGTGGTTTGCAAAATATTCATTGTTATGGTGAGAATGGTGTTGTGATGGGCTAGTGTGAATTAAGCACTTGTGTAGCTCACTTGGACACATGATGCTTGGTTAGGTTAGCATGTTTATGGCTAATTGTAGCACTTAAACACAATTGGAGCTTGTGGTATCTTGGTTTGAAGGTTTAGGTGGCTTAAAGCACCTTCAAACATGTTATGGATAAAGTTTGGAAGTGCAGGGCATATGAGCCTGGGGCCTAGGCACTAGGTGGTCCTGTAGCACCCAAGACACCATTTGGAATCATAGAAAAAAAAATGCATCTGCCACCTTAGTGCCGGCTCTGATGCCAAGGTGCCAACACTCGATAGCATTGACATACTGTAGTATTTCTTTCATAACTTTTTGCTCAGGTGTCCGATTGAGGTGATTTAACATTCCACACAAACTTAAGAGAAAGATCTACAACTTTCATGTATTCACTTAAATTGAATTGGCCTAGGTTTTTCTATAGTTTTCTTCAAAGTGAGGGGTCAATGAGTGCTTAAGGGGCCTTAGGGTGGAAGGTGACCAATGGTACCTTAGTACCCCCTATAACTCCTTAAAGCACTAGTTTAGGGATCAAATTTTCTTGGGTACAAAGAAATCATGAAGGAAAGTGATCTAGGAGGAGCTCAGAGCACTACAATAAGGCCATTAGGAAAGGTTAAAGGGGTTTAGCACCAATGGTTGTCTAGTAGTATGCTTTGAGCTTAAGACACTAATGAGAAATCCTAGTGCATATGAGGGGTTCTATGGAACCTAGTAAATTGATTCCATCCACAGTAAATCTTACCATAATTAGGTGAACCAAATAATGGTGGATAGTGGAACACCATGGATGAAGGCTTAGTGCACTTGTGGCCTAGCCAAGTTGTGACTTGAGGCACAAGTGAAAGCTTAGTTCATCCTCGGTAGATTAAATGGGCAAGGCTTAGTACCTTTGTAGTGTAGGTGAGCTTGTTTGTTCAAGACACCAAGTGGAAGCCTCGTACACCTAGTTAGGTGGAGGCTTAGTACTATAGTGGCCTAGAGAAGCCAAGGGCTTGAGGCACCATGCAAGAGCCTAGTACAGCTAATGTTAATTCCATGGAACTGAAGCAAGGAGCATCCACCATGTTCACCTGTACAACAACAAAGGGACCGTGTGAGGACTAGGAAGAGGTAGGGTCCTAAGGGACTCTAATATACGTGTATATGTTAGGCCTCAAACTACACAGGGCACGTAGTAAATTTCATATATTATATATATAAGTGTCCTTATGTTTTTCTTTGTAGGTTTTTAATATTTCTTTGCAAGTACGCCAATTCCTTATTAGGAATCTTTGGATTCTTACTCCATTTAGTGTTATTATGCAGATTTCATATGTAAGGAGCTGACAACCATGGAAGGTTGTCAGGCTAGTATTATTCATGCTAGTACCTAGCTAGTGAATCATTATTAATTCTAGTTTTACTAGTTAAATTTTTTTTGCCAACTATAGTTGTCTTGCAGCCTTGTAGAGGCTAGTGGCATAAGGATGGACAAAGTGGACTATGGATCTCATTAGTAGTTCTTCAGTATACATTTAGTTTGGCCTCCAATGTCTCTAGGTCGAGTAGCATTTTAGTGGCTTTTGGGCATGTGCATAGTCTTTACTTATGTAATGATGAATGTGCATGGTTATTACTTGTAGTAAATACACTTATATTTTATGCTTTGACTTGTGGTTTGTTTATGTTTTATAAGAGCTATAGCAATGTTTTATTTATATTTTTGGAAGTAAAATTCAAGTCAAATAAAGAGCATGCATGGTGCATTATAGGTTAATAATTAGATGCATGAAACATCTTAAAATGGGACAAGTAAATAACTAGCCAACTATAACTAGTATGGAACTTTGTTCCATAGTCTTCCTAGGATGACCACGTTTGAGGTAGAGACACTTCACCGATGGCCCTTTAATACTTCCAAACTTTACAATACCCAACTTGCCTTGGTATTTCTGAAGTATAGTGGCCGAACTTTCTAATGGCTGAGGTTTGAACAATTGGGTAGATCCTGAGGCTTCAAGCCTTCGACCATCATGGGCCTACTTAGCACTATGAACCTTCAATAAAAGACACATAGCATAGTTCATACATGGTAGGTGTCTCTACCGCTTAATTAATAAGTCTTTTCATTACTTTCATATGTCTAGAACAGATATACATATGCACAAGCTTTTGCCATAAAGACATTAGATACACGCAACCATCTACTGTCATGCTCAAAATAATCCCCACCAAATGCATTCACATTTGTTTTAAAAATGTTCCTAGGCTTAGGTATCATTTTAAGTCCATTGAGTGGCTTCAGGCATGACTCCAAGACACTTAGCCAAATTTTGCACTTAGTTTCACGGTTTTAGGCATGAAATGAAATAATTCATTTAGGCAACTTAATGCAATCTATGTTGTGCCAAAAATTCAAGATATGCTATTTTTTTATTAAAATTGAATGCAAATAATAGGAGGAACCTTATTTATGGAGCCAACAATGAAAAATGCAAGTTACAAGCCTAAGCAAATACACAGATGCATTATGCCCTGGTAGGCCTACCTTCAGGCCTTCTATGCACATATACAAGCCACATTTTCTGCACGCTTAAGTACACATTGACTTCAATTTTCTAGCCTCCTAGGCACTAAGTCAGAGCCCAAATGTAGCTCGGTCCCATGTAGCAACTAGTGCCTGCAAGCACATAGACACATGTTTGATTAGTAAATACTTTGAGAATTAGCAGTTAGAATTAATCTTAAATACAATTCACAAATGAAAGCTTACAAAATACACAAAAGTAGTGAAAAATACACTTAGTTCACTATTCTATTTCTGAAAAAAAAGGACAGGGCATGAGTGAACCACACCCAGTAAGGGCCAAATGCATCACTATATGCCTATGCATTCCATCTACATAATTATACACTTAAACATTAAGCCTTCCCCAAGGATTGCCTGCATCCAATGACATAAAAGACAAGTCAAATATATAAAGCAACACACTAAACATGGTTTAAGGGGTTAGCATACGCAACCAAGCAAGAATGTACATAAACAGATACAAAACAAAGATAACTAGAAACACCATTATTAGTTGAAATTAGGTTGTTCTAGCATAAAACATAGAGCTCCATATATTATTTTAAACTGGCCTCACTCAGAGAAATGTCCTAACGCTTGATTTCTTACCATACTTTAGTTAGAGACACCATAGTACCTGAAGGTACCTTAGCGCCTAATTAGGACTTGGTTTCACTTGGCTTCAGGCCATCTTTTAGGACTTTTCCTCATATAAGAACACCAATAATCCATCATGAATTCAAGTAGAAAAGGGTATTTTGACCTTTAAAAAAGACTACCACTTTTGATAGAACAATCAAGCCTAATTCTTCCAAGTTCTAGTTAACTTGCGGTAGAAGCAAACTACTCTGCCAAGGCTTCCTCACACTATTTAACCTTTTCCTTGCCTGGAACTCTTGTTCAGCTAGCATAGGACACTACTCTAACCTCCCCTTTGCCTAAAGATCACCAAATTCAACTAAAAAGTAGGTCAATTTTGCTAGAAAAGTGAGAACAGTGGAAGAGGTGCCACTCAGCTGATATAGGTGTCCATATTTTGGCCTAAATTCCTCAATGTAATCGTTTATCTTATTCTTTAGCACAATTAACAAACTTCACTTGACTTCACTGTACTTCCCTACCAGCTTATATTTTAAATTTGAGCAATTAACTTCATAACTCTTCTTCTTAATAAATTTTACCCTTAATGCTTCTATGTACACTGGCGCCACATCCTCAGACCTGGTTAAATTACCTTATTTTATCTTGCCTTTAATTTTTTTTCTTATTTTTTTAAGTTGAATAGTATTATATTTCCACCCTAAGGCTTATACAAGTTTTACATATGACAATCTACCCCCTTAGGAAGAAATTTTGATATCTAGTAAGCATTTTACCATTTATTTCCCATGTTGCTTCTTTTTCTGTATGGCAAGTTCATTAGTCCCATACCATGCTTATCCACTTACTTCTTAGTTTCCTGGTGTCCCTAGCCAGAACATTAGAGGCTAGTACAACTTATCTCAAATCAAATAAGTACCTCTTTAGCATACTTACATGAAATATATCATGTCTATGCCCTAGTTCAGGGGGTAAGTCCAATCTATAGGCCTTATCACCAATTTTGGTGATTGTTTGAAATGGCCCAATCTATCTTGGTTCTAGTTTCCCTCTTTTCCCAAATCTCACTACTCCTTTTATTGAAGACACCTTCAGCCACACATAGTCCCCAACTTTGAATTCCATATCTTTCATTCTCTTCAAGTTTGCATAGGCCTCTTCCATATTATTGGCAGACTTGATCCTTTCTTGGATCACTTTGATCTTCTCATTTACATCACAAATAAAATCTTTTCCTATTTCCAATTTATCCCCCAGCTCATGCAAATAGTAAAGGGTGATGCTTCATAAGGTGCCATCTTTATCATTGTATGATAACTATTGTTGTAAGAGAACTTTACCAAGGGTAGCAGTTAATCCCATTCTCCTTTAAAATCCAAAGCATATAACTTAACATGTCTTTAAGGACTTGAGTTTTCCTTTCTGTCTGATGATCTATTTGGGGATGATAAGTAGAACTTAGTTTTAATTGAGTGCGCAAGGCTTATTGTAATGATCTCCAAAAGTCAGCAACAAACCTTTGGGCTTTATCTAAAACTATATCATCTGGGATGCCACGTAACCTTATGATTTCTTATATATACATGCAACTTCATAATTTCTTATATATACAGCTTTGCTAACCTATCTAGTAGATCAGTGATGTTTATAGGCAAATGGTTGTAAGACTTAGTAACCTTATCTATAATTATCCAGATGGTGTCATGCCTTTTTCTTGTCATTAGTATGCCTACTAGAAAGTCCATCACGATGGATCCCTATTTCCTCTCAGGTCCTTCAAAGCTTTGGTGCCCTACCTTTACTTGTTGGCAAACTACATAGTTTAACACAAACATCCCAATTTCTTGCTTCAGGTTAGGCCACAAGAAGTGGTCCTCCAAGTCCTTATACATCTTTAATCTTCCAGGATGCAAGCCAACTTTACTACAATGAGCCTCTTTTAAAATTTGTTCTCTTAGATTTTTCCTCTTGGGCATATAAATTCTATCTTGGAAATGCAGCAACCATTGCTTATTAGAGAACCACTCGAACAACTTTCCATGTCTTTGTCTAGACACCTTAGGAGTGTCTACATTATAATGTTGTGCCCTTCATACTTCTTCTTTCCAGGTTAGTTTTATGGTCATCATAGGTACTTGACCTTTTTCCTATTCCAAAGATCTATTTGCCAAACAAGCTATTACCCACTTTGGGGTTGTCCAGTTATGGTGTCAAAATTGTGCACTTAAAATCCGAGGATTGGTATGTCCTGGATGCCATCAGAATAACACCCTTAACGTGCATACCGAACTATTACACACATTCACATTTTATGCACATCATGGCAGCAAGGAAGAAAAACACTAGCACAAGTCTTAATCTTGGCTACCATACATTAGGCAATCTCTTTAAGTTCATGTTTCCAGCCACAACACCCAAACTTCTCTATAAAGAATGTATTAATCTAGCCATGTAACCCCATGTTTTCTTTACTCAATTATCAATTAGAAACTTATACCAAACTAAGGAATTTGGTTTTACATCAATAGCCCACCTATGGAGCAAGTTATGGATTTTTTCAGTTGGTTACAAAATTCTGACCAAATGAACAGTAAATTAGCCAAATTTGCAACAACATAACTTTGGCTACAAGGCTCTAAATGCAGGAATTCTAAATCCCAGTTAAACCTCAAGATGTTCTCTAGGAGTGGTCCAAATTTCATACTAGGAGTCATTCTACAAAGGAAGATAGAGAACTTTGAGTACTAGGTCAAAATTCTGTCCACTTTATGACCATTATGTCCATATAAAATTTTGTAAGTGTGAAAACATTTCATTAACAACGGGTCAGCCCTCCAAGGCTATCCCATACATATCCAATACACATAGGAATTACATGCTCTTACATATAGCAAATTTATGTGGTCAAAGCAGAATTTACAAACAAGCAACCCATCATTCACACTTATACAACTTGTGCACCACCTTCACATACATAGCAAAACCAACATTAAATGTTCACATACTTGTTCCAACTTTACATGCCTTACATGTACAGGCATCCATGTACTACATCTTGGCCTTAACTCCACTAAAGACATGCACCCAAGTCACAGGAGATGCTTGAGACATAATGCATTCCAAAATAGGATGCTAGACAGCTGCTGCGTAACACAATAAGCACCATCGCTAAAAATACCAAATGTGCTCCTAAAATCACCAAAGTTTCCATATATAACTAGACATATGGAAGTTCATGTCCATGAAATTTTAGATCAAAACTCAAATGACAAGTGTGATCTTTCTGCTGGACCTAAAATGGGCAGATTTGAGGGGAGGGAAAGTTTCATGGAGAAACATAATAAGAAGAACACTTTTGGGCAGATTGAGGGGAGGTAAGTTTCATGGAGAAACATAATAAGGAGAACACTTTAACACTAATGTAATGCAACCTTTAGCAATCACCTGTAACCAAAGACACTAAAATACAAGAAAACCCAATGCAAATATCCAATATAGAGCATCGAAATGCAACAATCAAACACAAACAACAAATACATGTATACAGTAGCAACAACATTCATTGGTTAGTCTATAAAACATGTAATAAACATAAGTAGATCACTATGGCAGCCCTCCTCAGGCATAAGCTTGGCCTTAGGAGAGTTTTAACACTAGTTAATACTAACTTTGGGCTCTAGGAACCCTTAAATTCGCTACCATCACTGTACACTTCACACTAGGTTACAAAACCTTCACTAAGTGCACTCCCCTCACTAAGCTTGCTTCATCAAGCAATTAGCTCTCTTCCAAACTTACCCCTAGCTCCATGGTACTTGAATATTACAGTAAGTAATCCATGAGAGCAAGAGAACTCCTTACCATTTGCTGGAAATCCAATAAACCCTAGATAAGCCCAAAAACTAGGGTTTGTGGTCTTCCTTGACGCTTTGGTTGTCTGCTCTTGCCTTCTCTTGATTGTTTGTAGTAAGGTGGCTATGGAGGGATGTGGAGGAGTTCAAGGAAGCACCCTAGCAGGTGGAGGTCAAATTTTAGGAAGAAAACAGGGAGAAAATGATTTTTTTCTAGCTTTATTTCTTTTTTGGCCTTTAGTAATGGCATGTTTGCAAATTTTGCAAACTTTAGGCCACACTTGGACAACATTTTTACAAGCCATTTGGGATGGGAAAAATGAAAGTTTTTTACCTATTTTAACCTTGGTCAAGGGTCATTTTCACCTTTCACCTTTAGAAAAGTTTTGGACACTTAAGCCCATAAGTGTCGTTAAGCATTAAATGACTAACTTTGCCTCCTTGAGCACTTTGGTGCCCAATAATATCCTTAATTCCATCCATGTCCTTTCTTCATAATTTCATCCATCTCCTTTCCTCACAATTCCATCCATGTCCTTTCCATAACCATCTTTGGAAATTTTTGCAATTGAGTACCCAACTTTTTGTAGCCTTACAATTTAGTCCATAGGTTACTTGAAAATTAGCCAATATGCCAATGGTTTCTTAAGGACCAAATTATCATTCAATGCTTTCTTAAGGACCAAATTATCATTGTTTGTGCCACTTAGGGGAGTGTATATTGAATACTTTACACTTCACAATTCAAACACTATGGAGAAAATTAAAGCATACAAGTTTAGGTCCTTTATGCTGTAATTTTTCCATTTTGTGAAGGAACTAACATTCTCCCCCCCTCAAAAATTTTGGTCCCCCAAAATTGCCTATAGCTTGAGGTACTCTTCTATATATCTCTCTTGCATTTCTTTCTCCATTTCCTAGGTTGCCTCTCTTTCAGAATAGTGTGACCATTGAACTTTAAGCATAGGAATAAGCTTGTTCCTTAACTTTCTGGTATCCTTGGCTAAGATAGCTATAGGTTTCTCTTCATATGTCAAGTTAGGTTTCAACTGTATGCCTTCCACTATAATAGCATTCTTTGTGTCCAATAGACACTTCTTAAGCATACTGATGTGGAATACATTGTGGAATACATTATGAACACTTGACATGCTTGGCGGAAGAGCTAACCTGTATGCTACCTTGCCAACTCTGTCCAAGATCTCATAAGAATGTATATATCTTGGACTGAAATTGGATCTTCTCCCAAATCTGATAATGCCTTTAGTTGCTGCAACATTCAGCCAAACGATGTCACCAATCTCAAACTCCAAGTCTCTCCTTTTCTTATTCACATAGGCTGTAGTTCTTTCATTTGCTACTTTTGATCTTTCCTATATTTTCTTGATCTTGGCAGTAGTTTCCTCAATGATTTCAGGATCCAACTCTAGCCTGTTAGACGTTTCCACCCAACAGTAGGGTGTCATGGACCTTCTTCCATATAATGCTTCAAAAGGCGCCATGCCAATGATGATCGGATAACTGTCGTTATATGAAAATTATATTACTGGAAAGTGTTGGTCCCATTTGCCCTTAAAATCCAACACATAGTTCTAGAGCATATTTTCTGATATCTATATCACCATTTCAGTCTGAGGGTGATAAGTAGTACTCTAGTTCTCTTCCAGCTGTGGCACCTAGTAGTGCCTTAGACTGACCCCTAGTAAGGGCTTATATCCCTAGCATAAGCTAAGTAATTATAGCTTGCATGACATCCATCATGTGTTCCATCCTATGTTACCCATCTTTACTTACTCCAAGCTCATTTGCCCTACTTCCAATCCTGTTCCCTTCTACATGTTCACATCTAGGCTATTGATCAACTCTCAAAGGTTGATCTGCACTATTTCATTCCTATTCCTCTACCTCCCTTTCTCATCCTTTAGTCATCATCATGAAATTCGACACTATGGTAACCAATGCTTAGACCTCTAAGTCTTTAAGACTCTGGAGGGAACAGCCTAAATAGATTTATAGTCCTATTAAACCTCAACTCTGATACCAACTCTGTCATGCCCTAAACCATCCCCACCTAATGCATTCACATCTCCTTCATAGAGGTTTAGAGGCTTAGGTGCCATTTTAAGTCTGCCATGTGGCTGTGGCCATAACCCCAAGACACTGAGCCAAAATTTGAACTTAGTTTTTCAATTTTATACAAGAAATAGCATAATTCATTTAGGCATCTTAATGGTGTCTGTTTTCTACCAAAAATTAAAGTTAAGCTAGTTTTGCTTTAAACTAGAAGGAAAAGAAAAAGTAGAATGAACCTCATTTACATAACAAACATTGCAAAATGTAAGTTACAAGTCCAAGGAAGTACACACATGCACAAGTGTCCTAGTAGGCCTACCTTTGGGCCTTTTAGGCAAATACAAGAGTACATACACAAGCCACATTTTATGCACACTTAAGTACACATTGCCCTTAGTTTTCTAGCTTCTTAGGCACTAAGTTAGATCCCAAATACAGCTAGTTCTAATGTAGCAACTAGAGTTCCTACAAGCACATAGACACATGCTTGATTAATAAATACTTTGAGCATTCATAGTTACTGTTAATCTTAAGTACAATTGATGCCTGAAAGCCAACAAAATACACAAAAGTAGCAAAATATACACTTAGTCTGGTACTACCTTTCCTAAATCAAGAAGGATAGGGCATGAGTGAACCACACTAAATAAAGGCCAAATGCAGCACTATGTGCCTATGCATTCCATGTACACAATTATACACTTAAACATTAAGCCTTCTCTAAGCCCTACCTATATCCAAAGACATAAAAGACAATGCAAATATACAAAGAAATATACTAAACAAGGTTTAAGTTAGCACACACAACCAAGCAAGAAGGAACACAAACACACATACCACAAACATGGCTTAAACCCTCGATCCTTGGCAAGCCTGTCCTAGTGCTATGTCCATTTAATTAGTTAGAATTAGGTTCTTCTAACTTAAAACATAGAGCTCCATACCCTATTCTAGACTAGCCATATTAAGAGAAGAATCCCAGTGCTTGTTGCTTACTTTCCAACTGTAATCTAGCTAGAAAACACCATAGTACCCGAAGGTACCTTAGCACCATAATTAGTACCTAGTTTCACTTTTCTTTGAGCCATCTTCCAAAATTTTTCCTTTCATAAGAACATTTAAAATCCATCTTGAATTCAAGGGAAAGTGCATATTTGGATCCTTAGCAAAGATTACAGCTTTCATTAGCATAATCAAGCTTGATTCCTCTAACCTCTAGTTAACTTGCAGCAAAAGCAAACTCCTCCACCGAGTCTTCTTCCAGCAGTTTCACCTTCTCTGTCCTTGGAAATCTTGTTCAACCACCATAAGAAGCTAGTCTAACCTCCCACATGTTTAAATATAATTGAATTTAGTTAGGAAGTAGATCAATTTTCATGGAAAAATGAGAACGGTGGAAAATGTGCCACTCGGCTGAGACAAGTGCCCTACATTTTGGCCTTCATTCCTTGATACAACTATTTGTCTTCTTGTTTAGGCTAATTAACTAGCTTCCTTTGATTTCACTAAACTTCCCTAACCAGCTTATATTTTAATTTGAGCAAGTAATCCCACAACTCGTCCTTACCAAATTTCAACCTTAACACTTTAATGTACACTAACACCAAAGTTTTTAGCCCTGTTTAAATTATTTTTTTTCATGCGATTTTAATTTGTTTCTCCCCATTTTCCTTGGCTTGTATACTATCTCACTCCTAACGCAAGGCCTAAATAAGTCTCAAGCATGACATCTACAGCTCCACACATACCACAGGATTACAAGTTCAGGTCTAATGCTTCCTGAGACCCAATCCTACTCTTCAAACTAATTCCCACACAATACAAAAATGGCCTTTGCAACCACAATTTGAAACACCTAACATTGCATCAATTATGTAGTTTACAATAAGATATGTGCTATAAGAGTGCTTGCACACTAAAGCACGAAAACCACAATAATAAGCACAAGAACTTAGTCAGTAATGTTTTTTCATGAAACCATATATAGAAGGGGTGTGAATACTAGTCTCAGTAAGGGAATCCACAACTTATAGCCTAACTTAAAAGTAAGGTAGCCTAACACCTTCATCCAAAAGAAAATAAGAGAAAACTCAAGCAAAACATATATACAGTACATGTAATTACAAATAATAATCTTAAGCTAATAGGTCATGAAACATAATGATGTGAACCCTGATGGTATAATGGCCATGAAATACACCCAAGATGTTTTTCAAGCTCTACACGACATCAAAGAGACTAGATTTTAAACCCCCACCCCTAATCAACTTGTGATTAGAAATAAGAAGTATAAGAAAACCAACAACACAAACTAACTTATGCACCAAGGTAGTCTTCAAAGAACCAAAGAAAATTTCCTCTCAAAATAGTAATATTATTCATGTAAAGGGCTTTGTTTTACAACTAGAATATGTGGCTATTTATAGGGCAAAAAAAGGGGTAAAAATCAAGCCAAAATTCACAGAAAAACTCTAAGTTTAAAGTAGTTAAGAAAACCTAGTTAAACTAGGACTCATTCACCTAATTTGCACATGTTTAACGTGTTTAATGTATGCCTTTTGTCTTGTGCGACCTGAATCACTTACATGGCCCTAATAACATTGTAAATAATTTAAATAAATAGGAGACTATAATAAAATATACTAGAACACAAGATTGGCCCTAAAAACTCTTGTATAGTATTCTCAGGTCTTATGGGCTATTTTAGGGGTTTTGCTTGCATCTTCTTCTTTTAGGCACTTTATAAGTGATCCTTTAGGTTGAAACTCTCCAATAGAATGTGTATGAGAGTCCTTGAGGTTATAGATATGAAAAATCTGACCACATAAGGAAATGGCATGAGATGACTCCAAAAAGGTCTCCAATGGTGCATGTGTGGGCTTGAAGCTTTGAAATTGTTCACTTAGGTGTGTAGGACATATGCAAGATATTGGATTGGTTTCCCTTCCATAATATATGATCCAAAATACTAGAATAAGGCTTAAGATACATCCTTGGCACCATGGATATGAATTGACACAAAGCAGTCTCCCCTTAGGCTTCATTTGAGCATGATGAAACAAAGACTTGGGCATTTTTCCTTCCTCCAAGTATGCTACCTTCACTTGGATTGGATAGCTTAGGAAAGGCATATTGACTTGAAATATTTCCTTTTGAATTGAAATAAACCTGTTGAGCTTGAACTTGCACCATTAGGGCTCATAGGTGTACTTTGATGCTTCTATTGGTGTCACGGGCTTCACTTGGGACATGGATTTTTTTCCTTATATGGAAGGGTAAGAACATGATGGATGAATTCAATCTTATGGCAGAGAACAAATAGAAGGCCTCCTTTTCTTTAACTTGGTCATGGAAGCTCCAAAAGATGCTTAAAAGTGGCAATTTGAGCTCCTTATATTCAATGCCTTCAAGAACTCCCAAAATGTGCATGACGGTGCTTGATTTATTCTCATCACACAACCAATAATAGAAGCACACAATTATACAAAAACCACACCAATCAAAACAACCTGAATGCCTAGCAAGCATTCTAGTAGTCTTATGTCCATTTTTGTTTGCTACATGCTTACTTTAGGTTCTAAATTCGTAGAGCTCCTAAATTTGAATAAAGAAGCCTAGTCCTTAATCACACTCCTAATGATTTCCCTATACATAAGGTAGCTAACATTACATATGCCTAAAAGAACACATTTTGCTCATAGCCCCGCAATAGCTTTTAGGCACATCTAGGTCAAATTGTCCCTTAGGGCCAACTTCTCTCACAAGAAACACAAGTCTAGCTAGGCATTCTAGTGATTGGAATGGAGATCAAACCTTAACTTGATCTAATTCATCTTCCAAATTTTTAAACCTTTGAGCACAAGCAACCTACTTTCCAATCTAGACTGAGCTAGTTTCACCCCTTTTACTTTGACTGCACTTGTTTTCTTTTTGCCCTCATTGAATGTTGGAGTTCTTGGGCTTCTTGACATGCCAAGACATAATCAAACTTGAGAACAAGCCCAGTGTCCAAAATTCTTAGTTCTAAACCCACCTAGGTGCCCTAAATACTCATGTGCATCATTTTAGTCCTAATTTCTATCATTACTTCATCTTTCTCACTAGATTTCCAATCACATTCCTATCTTCTTGAATAATAATGTACCTACATTTTGGTTCCTTTACAATTCTACCATTGGGCCCAAATAGTTATCATGCTACACAAGTAAAATTTCTATGCACTTGGAAAGCATTTTTCTTACTTTATTACAATTGAACCCCTAATTTTCAAAATCTATTCTCTTTACCTCCATGTTTTCTTCAAGAATAAGTTATTCTTTACTAGCTTCTGGCCTTATTTTCTTCAGGAACAAGTTACCCCCTAGCTTAAGCCTTCTAGCAATCGATAATGAGGCTACCAACATGCTACCCAAGTGAAAGTCTTAACACTACAAATGCTCCAATTGGAGTATCATTGGTGAACAAAACCTACACACTAAGTCCAGTCATCACCCTGCTTTCATAGCCAACTTGCTATAAGTGCCAGATTATCAATTTGTGTCTCTATTTGATGCACTTATTTCTTGGCTACCAAAACTTTCTTCATGCCTGAAGCATGTGTGGGGTCTTTAGCCGAGCCACAAAGTACTACCAGATCCTAGGTAACCAAACTTTCCTCAACTTGCAAGCCAATTAGACACCTCGGCCCTTTGCTAGGCTCTAACATCGCTCTGGTGTTACTTAACTTTCAAACTTCTACCTATGCTTCTTGGCCTTTGATTACTATCAAGTGCTTTATTAGGAATTGCAACATACATGATCCATGGTCATAAAGGACCACCTTTGCTTCCTCACTCAGCAACCATACGATATAACATTCAATGCTAACTTTTTTTCAAAATGATGCACAAACGATTTTTCCCATGTCATCTGAACTTTTGCAGAGGGAGAATCAAGTATGTCACTTGTTTTAGTCCACAATTAAGAGATGGTTGGCCATGGGAAAATCACCTGAGTGGCTCATCCTCTGCAACTCGTGCTAATACACCAAGCTATTCACCTTGAGACTTGTCCTATGAGCTTAGAGTTATGAGTCTAACCTGCTAACCCCTGACCAATCTTGCATGTCACTAGCCCTTCCTTTGCAAGGCATTACAATCCAATGGGACTTGCACTTACATCTAGCCTTAAACTAGCTCAACCAAATACTCATTGACTAGTGCTCCAGCCCTCAACTTCTCTCTCCTTCGTTGAGCAACAACCACTATTGATGTCCTTGCATAGACACTTAAGCATAATTGTATGTATAGTAGACATGATATTGTTTACTACTATGTATTACACTTAACTAGGCATAGGATTACTTCATATTGTAGCTCGTTGTGAGTCATCCTCCATGGACATTACCTTAAATGGTCATGGTAAAACCTCTTTTTTTTAGCATCACTTGGTTATTTCTAACCTAACAACTCAATGTTCTACTAACTTAATAGGAGCACCATAAAACAACAAGTGATCAGCACAACTTCCTCAATTCTATCTTGGACTTAGTCCTTGACCTACCCAACTAACTTTACTAGTCAGGTTCTTTATTTCCAGAAGTCATAGTAACCATTAACTCTAGGTAAAGTTGTGATGGTGACTACTACTTGGTCCATGGTAGTTGTTCTTATTGCTCAGGCTTTCTAACTACCTTCTAGCAGTCAAGTCAAACCCTATTAACAACTTTATTCATATAGTCTCTACCCTAAGGCACACCACTAATGAATGAATAAACCTATTTGTCTGCTTAGCCCTAGATGAGCTCTTTACTCCTTTTTTCTTCTGTGGTCACATTCTGTATTCCACAATTATAAATAAAATTGAAACTTATCTACTTAACTTACAAGTAATTCACTAAATCACTATGCTACTTAACCACCCCAACTACTTAACTTACAAGTAATTCACTAAATCTATTTAACTTGCCAGGCATTCATTAGCAACTAGGCCACCAAACTAACTTATGAAAGAAGGCAACCTATGAAACCAAGCAAAATTTCAATTTAAGGCATTTTAACTAACACTTATGTGGTTTCACACAATAGCAAGTAGGTTATACGTTTTGGGTATCACTTAACACTTAGTGCATCTTTGAGTCCTTGTATACCCGATTCCACCCTTAACCTCACTAAAAAACAGTGCCCAACAAGAAAAATAAAAACATGCTAGCAAACAAATCTCAGAAATTAAAAGCAAAGCAACTAAACTACTAGCAAAAGGATAAAGGCTTACATCATAGTAGCCATTAACCTGCCCTTGAGTTCACTATGGTTACTTATTGCATTTAGCTGGTGGCCGCCTACATTGACCACTTCACTGGCTATGTAAAACTCTAATTATTACTCTGGCTGTACAACACTAACCCCCAATGGTAATTACTATTAGGGACACAATCATTTTGCTTTCCTTAACACCAAGAGCATGGCCAACACTAGTCTAATGACCACTTAGACAATTGGTAGTGATTTCCTAGGTGCATAGCTTGGAGCTATGAACCTTTTACACCTTTGGGCACAAGCCTTAATTCCTCATCACCTGTTCTTGCATTTTGGTCTCTAGTCGACTTATGCAATATAGGAATATCGCCCATGCAACTACTAGGCTAGATGAGCCAACTTGCACCTTATTGTCTCACATCCCTAACATCTCTAATTCTTTTTTCAAAGCCATTGCTTCTTGAACCACCCACTGGTAGCTCTTACATTAATGATCATCAAGTTCCTATTCAAACTAGATTAAATCCTGGGTGATTTTAGCCTGAGTTTATGCTATTGAAGAAACATATGACAATTGTCCACTCTGCTTTGTAGCAACACGACCAAGGTCATGCAACTTTGGTCAGTGCAACCTCCACTTCTTTCAATGTCATATAACCCATTCAAGCTAGTGGGTTCAACTTTTGAAGCATTGGGAGTAACCCTCTCGCCCAATTGGTTCTCCCTACCTTTGAGGTGTAACATTTTCCAATTATTATAGATCCTATCACCTACCCCATGTTTGAGGCTCAAAAATAATTTCCTAAAATAATGGTCACATCACAACTACTTGCACCAAAGTATTGCCCAACCTTGGACCAAGCCAATAAACTACCCAAACTTTGCCACACTCAGCAACTAGGATCTACTTCTGGACCCCTTAGTGTTCAAGCTATGCCTGACCTAGTATCATAGTTGCAACTTGTAGCCAATGCCAAATGACAACTCATTAATATTGGTTAGTACTAACTACCTTAACACAAAGAAAATTGACTAGGTCTCCTTTCATAGCCTCCAATGACCATGGACCAAGCTCTAATACCAATTATGATAGCCTTTCGCCAACTAATGTGCTCATATTTATTGATGTTTTCTACATGTTTGTCCCTTCCATTTGGTTTCCTTTTGATAGGTTTAAGTAAGAATATGGGGCTTAATAGGATAATATTTTATTTTCAAGTCACATTTTAACTGCATTTGAGTGAACAATGATTATTGCTATGCTTTAAAGCTGAATTGCAAGTTTTGGAAAACTTTTCAACCAGACACATCTTGCTATATGCCCTATTGCATGCCCATGTCTGAGTTACATGCCCTTGTTCCAAATCATGTTTATTTTGATGAGATTTTAAGTTTCATAGGAGTTACAAGACCTTTAACACGACATGTAGGAGATTGTGTTTGCTTTATTTTTAGGGTTTTCTTAAGTTATTTCACAAAAAAATAAAAGGGGAATGAGAAAGAAAAGGCAGAGATACATAGAAAAAAAAAGTGTTTATTGCAAGAAGGCTACAGAAGCAAGTTATGATGACCAGCACTGTTTTTTTACCGACAAATCAAAGATTTCTTCAAGAAGAAAAAATTCAGCCGTGGATTATTCTTTTCTTAGTTTTCTTTTGACCATGTTGTGTTTATTTTATGGAATTATAAGATAAAGCTTTCCTGCTAATGCTTAGAGTTTGTGAACCCCTAGGATGATTTTGTGATTGTGATTGCTTTTTGGTTTGATATGATTATGTTTTTTTCTTGTGATTTATCTAATGTTCATTGTTGTGTTGATTAATAGTAGCTAGCCGATTAATTCAATATGGGATTATGAACATGAGTCATGGACTATAAGGTATGTTTGGTGTGGATCACCATTAGAAAAATGGGATATTACCATAATTGGGAGTAATAGGTATGATATAGTACTTCTATACTAGGGTGAAATGTGAGAACCCATATTTCATTAGGTGATTAATTTATTTTACGTACATAATCCTCGACAAGATTACACTTGCAAGCTAGGTTTAAGTAAAGTCAATGAGTTAAATAGTCCTTGGAGTTCATAGGATTAAAAATCTAAGATAAATTGACCATAAGAGAAACTAGAGGCAATTTGGTAATTTTTCAACTCAGATCAAAATTTGACCAAGAGAGATGCAATTTAGCTTCTAGAGGTGAAATGAACATCTTAACAAAATTTGAACTCAATCTGACCTAAGATTGGCATTTTCTTGCGAAAGAAGGAAAGAAAGGTAAAATGGTAATTTTTAGCTTAAATATGGGCAAAATTGATCTAGGGAGTTGAGAAATGGTATTTGAAACCATTTGATGAGATTTTGTGAAGTTTGGAGTTAAATTGACAAAGCTTGAGACTTTTCTTGCAATAGAAGCTAAGAAGGGCATTTTGGTAATTTTGGTTGGTCAAACTTGGTCAAACTCAAGTCAAACCTTGTAAGCTAGATTCAAACTTGGTCAAGGTTAGGAAAATACATGGTTGGAAGTGGATGAAAGAAAATCAAATATTTAAAGTTTATTTGGAGACATAGTTAAGAAGTTTATGGAGGTGACATCCTTTTAACCAAGGGTTTTGAGGCCTAAAAGGCTCTTTCACCCAAAGTAGCTCTTGGAAACTCTAGGGGATGCTGCAAGGCTTGATTGAAACATATTTTTCAGCCTAAAAAATGTGGAGGCAGCCCCATAACCCTTTAATAAGTGTCCTCAAGCACTAAGGACTACGTAAACCATTAACCATCACCACTTTCGTTCTCCCCATCTTTCCTTCACCCATTTTCACCCCACAAACGTCCCAACCTCTAGAAAATCACTCTCCTCTCTACTTCATTTCATCCTCTCATCTAAAACACTTCCAAATCTTTCATCCTTCACAAAAAACCCAAGGAAAATCAAGAAAATGAAAGAATTGAGTGGCAAGCCAAATGAAAGATAAGCTTGTTACAATGGAGATCTTAGGAGAATTTATTTAGCTTCATGGGAGCATGATTCATGGTTGTTTATTGAGGTGAGAAAATTTATTTTTCTAGACTTGTGTTTCCACTTTCTTAAACAACTTATTGCTCAAAAAAACCCTTGGTTGTTGAGGTTAAGCTTGGTGAGAGAAAGGCAAACTGTGGAGCTTTGAAATGGAGCTTTGGTTTGAGAATTTCTACCAAGGTGAGGAGGTCATTTTGGTAGAAATTTATGTGAAGTAAAAATGTTTCCCTAGGAGAAAAGAAAAAATGTTGATTATTCAAGTGGTTATTTTACTATGTGGTTGAGGGACTCCAAGTAGACTAGGAAAGGACTTGTGGCACTTGAAACTCAAGCTTGCAAGCTGGTGATCTACACTAAGACTAGACCTAGCTCTTAGTTTTGGTAATAGGTAGTGTCTTTGGTGCATGGGCTATAAAATAGTGTGTGGATCAAGCCTTGGATGCTTAGTAGATAAGTGTGGCTAAACCTAAAAGGTTTGGCAATGTTACCCACTTCGGGGTAGTCCAATTATGGTGCCAAAATTATGCATTTAGACTCCAAAATTGGTAATGTTCTGTAGGCCATCAGAACACTACCCTTGGTGTGCATACCCAAGTGGCCCTCCTGGGCACTAAGTAAACACATGCATATTTGTCCAACCATCACACTTATATTCACGTTTCATGAACACCATCGCAGCAAAGAAGAAAAACACTAGCACAAGTCTTAATCTTGGCTACAACACATTCAGCAATCTTGTTAAGTTCTAATGACCAGCCTCTGCACCTGTAACATCCACTAATAAACTGTATCATTCTAGCCATGTACCTCCCCTATTTTCTTTGCTCCATTATCAAGTAGAGACTTAGATCAAACCAAGGAATTTTCTTTTCCATCAACAACCCACCTATGGACCAAGCTATGGATTTTTTAAGTTGGTTACAAAATTATGACCAAATGAACAGTAACTTAGCCAAATTTGCAACACCATATCTATGGCTCCAGGGCTCCAAGTTTTGAAATTCCAAATCGCAGTTCAACCTCTCTATGTTCTCAAGGTGTGGTGAAAATTTCATGCCAAGATTCTTTCTACTTAGGGAGATATAAAACTTTAAGTGTAGAGTCAAAATTCTAGTTACTTTATGACCATTTTGCGCATACAAAATTTCGTAAGTGTGCAAACACTTCATTCACAAGGCAAAAACCCTCCAAAGCTATCCCATATATGCCCATTACACATAGGAATTACATTCCCTTGCCTTTAAGACCTCTATGTGGCCAAAACAGAATTCACAAGTAAGTAGCCCATCATTCACACTTAGGCAGCTTTGCACCATATCACTTAAATTGCCAAAACATTACTCAAGTGTTCACATACTTGTCTCATTTTACATACACTACATGTACATGCATACATGCACTAAAAAATGGTCTTAACTCAGCTAAATACGCACCCTCGGTTACAAAATGGACTCCAGAACAAGATGCTATTCAGCTGCTGCACAACACAATATCTACCACCATTAAAAATACGAAATGTGTTCCCAAAATCACCAAACTTTCCAAATCATAACTAGACATATGGATGTTCATGTACCTGAAATTTCATATCAAAACTCAAACCAAAATTGTCAGTTTGAATGAGATCTTTCTGCTGGACCTGAAATGACAGAATTGAGGGGAGTAAGTTTCATTGAGAAACTTCGTAAAGGTAACACTTGGATTCAATAGGCAATGTGACCATCATTAAAACCTGCATCCAAAAACACAAAAAACACAAAATTTCATAAGTGTGCAAACACTTCATTCACAAAGGGAAAAACCCTCCAAAGCTATCCCATATATGCCCATTACACATAGGAATTACATTCACTTGCCTTTAACACCTTTATGTGGCCAAAACAGAATTCACAAGTAAGTAGCCCATCATTCACACTTAGGCAGCTTTGCACCATATCACTTACATTGCCAAAACATTACTCAAATGTTCACATACTTGTCTCATTTTACATACACTACATGTACATGCATACATGCACTAAAAAATGGTCTTAACTCAGCTAAATACGCACCCTCAGTTACAAAATGGACTCCAGAACAAGATGCTAGTCAGCTGCTGCACAACACAATATCTACCACCATTAAAAATACCAAATGTGCTCCCAAAATCACCAAACTTTCCAAATCATAACTAGACATATGGATGTTCATGTACCTGAAATTTCATATCAAAACTCAAACCAAAATTGTCAGTTTGAATGAGATCTTTCTGCTGGACCTGAAATGACAGAATTGAGGGGAGTAAGTTTCATTGAGAAACTTAGTAAGGGTAACACTTGGATTCAATAGGCAATGTGACCATCATTAAAACCTGCATCCAAAAACACAAAAAACACAAAATTTCATAAGTGTGCAAACACTTCATTCACAAAGGGAAAAACCCTCCAAAGCTATCCCATATATGTCCATTACACATAGGAATTACATTCCCTTGCCTTTAAGACCTTTATGTGGCCAAAACAGAATTCACAAGTAAGTAGCCCATCATTCACACTTAGGCAGCTTTGCACCACATCACTTACATAGCCAAAACATTACTCAAATGTTCACATACTTGTCTCATTTTACATACACTACATGTACATGCATACATGCACTAAAAAATGGTCTTAACTCAGCTAAATACGCACCCTAAGTTACAGACAAATGGACTCCAGAACAGGATGCTAGTCAGCTGCTGCACAACACAATATCTACCACCATTAAAAATACCAAATGTGCTCCCAAAATCACCAAACTTTCCAAATCATAACTAGACATATGGATGTTCATGTACCTGAAATTTCATATCAAAACTCAAACCAAAATTGTCAGTTTGAATGAGATCTTTCTGCTGGACCTGAAATGACAGAATTGAGGGGAGTAAGTTTCATTGAGAAACTTAGTAAGGGTAACACTTGGATTCAATAGGCAATGTGACCATCATTAAAACCTGCATCCAAAACACACACAAAAACACAAAATTTCATAAGTGTGCAAACACTTCATTCACAAAGGGAAAAACCCTCCAAAGCTATCCCATATATGTCCATTACACATAGGAATTACATTCCCTTGCCTTTAAGAACTTTATGTGGCCAAAACAGAATTTACAAGTAAGTAGCCCATCATTCACACTTAGGCAGCTTTGCACCACATCACTTACATAGCCAAAACATTACTCAAATGTTCACATACTTGTCTCATTTTACATACACTACATGTACATGCATACATGCACTAAAAAATGGTCTTAACTCAGCTAAATACGCACCCTAAGTTACAAAAATGGACTCCAGAACAAGATGCTAGACAGCTGCTGCACAACACAATATCTACCACCATTAAAAATACCAAATGTGCTCCCAAAATCACCAAACTTTCCAAATCATAACTAGACATATGGATGTTCATGTACCTGAAATTTCATATCAAAACTCAAACCAAAATTGTCAGTTTGAATGAGATCTTTCTGCTGGACCTGAAATGACAGAATTGAGGGGAGTAAGTTTCATTGAGAAACTTCGTAAAGGTAACACTTGGATTCAATAGGCAATGTGACCATCATTAAAACCTGCATCCAAAAACACAAAAAACACAAAATTTCATAAGTGTGCAAACACTTCATTCACAAAGGGAAAAACCCTCCAAAGCTATCCCATATATGCCCATTACACATAGGAATTACATTCCCTTGCCTTTAAGACCTTTATGTGGCCAAAACAGAATTCACAAGTAAGTAGCCCATCATTCACACTTAGGCAGCTTTGCACCACATCACTTACATAGCCAAAACATTACTCAAATGTTCACATACTTGTCTCATTTTACATACACTACATGTACATGCATACATGCACTAAAAAATGGTCTTAACTCAGCTAAATACGCACCCTCAGTTACAAAATGGACTCCAGAACAAGATGCTAGTCAGCTGCTGCACAACACAATATCTACCACCATTAAAAATACCAAATGTGCTCCCAAAATCACCAAACTTTCCAAATCATAACTAGACATATGGATGTTCATGTACCTGAAATTTCATATCAAAACTCAAACCAAATTGTCAGTTTGAATGAGATCTTTCTGCTGGACCTGAAATGACAGAATTGAGGGGAGTAAGTTTCATTGAGAAACTTTGTAAAGGTAACACTTGGATTCAATAGGCAATGTGACCATCATTAAAACCTGCATCCAAAAACACAAAAAACACAAAATTTCATAAGTGTGCAAACACTTCATTCACAAGGGAAAAACCCTCCAAAGCTATCCCATATATGCCCATTACACATAGGAATTACATTCCCTTGCCTTTAAGACCTTTATGTGGCCAAAACAGAATTCACAAGTAAGTAGCCCATCATTCACACTTAGGCAGCTTTGCACCATATCACTTACATTGCCAAAACATTACTCAAATGTTCACATACTTGTCTCATTTTACATACACTACATGTACATGCATACATGCACTAAAAAATGGTCTTAACTCAGCTAAATACGCACCCTCAGTTACAAAATGGACTCCAGAACAAGATGCTAGTCAGCTGCTGCACAACACAATATCTACCACCATTAAAAATACCAAATGTGCTCCCAAAATCACCAAACTTTCCAAATCATAACTAGACATATGGATGTTCATGTACCTGAAATTTCATATCAAAACTCAAACCAAAATTGTCAGTTTGAATGAGATCTTTCTGCTGGACCTGAAATGACAGAATTGAGGGGAGTAAGTTTCATTGAGAAACTTCGTAAAGGTAACACTTGGATTCAATAGGCAATGTGACCATCATTAAAACCTGCATCCAAAAACACAAAAAACACAAAATTTCATAAGTGTGCAAACACTTCATTCACAAAGGGAAAAACCCTCCAAAGCTATCCCATATATGCCCATTACACATAGGAATTACATTCCCTTGCCTTTAAGACCTTTATGTGGCCAAAACAGAATTCACAAGTAAGTAGCCCATCATTCACACTTAGGCAGCTTTGCACCATATCACTTACATTGCCAAAACATTACTCAAATGTTCACATACTTGTCTCATTTTACATACACTACATGTACATGCATACATGCACTAAAAAATGGTCTTAACTCAGCTAAATACGCACCCTCGGTTACAAAATGGACTCCCAGAACAAGATGCTAGTCAGCTGCTGCACAACACAATATCTACCACCATTAAAAATACCAAATGTGCTCCCAAAATCACCAAACTTTCCAAATCATAACTAGACATATGGATGTTCATGTACCTGAAATTTCATATCAAAACTCAAGCCAAAATTGTCAGTTTGAATGAGATGTTTCTGCTGGACCTGAAATGACAGAATTGAGGGGAGTAAGTTTCATTGAGAAACTTCGTAAAGGTAACACTTGGATTCAATAGGCAATGTGACCATCATTAAAACCTGCATCCAAAAACACAAAAAACACAAAATTTCATAAGTGTGCAAACACTTCAGTCACAAAGGGAAAAACCCTCCAAAGCTATCCCATATATGCCCATTACACATAGGAATTACATTCCCTTGCCTTTAAGACCTTTATGTGGCCAAAACAGAATTTACAAGTAAGTAGCCCATCATTCATACTTAGGCAGCTTTGCACCATATCACTTACATTGCCAAAACATTACTCAAATGTTCACATACTTGTCTCATTTTACATACACTACATGTACATGCATACATGCACTAAAAAATGGTCTTAACTCAGCTAAATACGCACCCCCAGTTACAAAATGGACTCTAGAACAAGATATTGTTCAGCTGCTGCACAACACAATATCTACCACCATTAAAAATACCAAATGTGCTCCCAAAATCACCAAACTTTCCAAATCATAACTAGACATATGGATGTTCATGTACCTGAAATTTCATATCAAAACTCAAACCAAAATTGTCAGTTTGAATGAGATCTTTCTGCTGGACCTGAAATGACAGAATTGAGGGGAGTAAGTTTCATTGAGAAACTTCGTAAAGGTAACACTTGGATTCAATAGGCAATGTGACCATCATTAAAACCTGCATCCAAAAACACAAAAAACACAAAATTTCATAAGTGTGCAAACACTTCATTCACAAGGGGAAAAACCCTCCAAAGCTATCCCATATATGCCCATTACACATAGGAATTACATTCCCTTGCCTTTAAGACCTTTATGTGGCCAAAACAGAATTTACAAGTAAGTAGCCCATCATTCACACTTAGGCAGCTTTGCACCACATCACTTACATAGCCAAAACATTACTCAAATGTTCACATACTTGTCTCATTTTACATACACTACATGTACATGCATACATGCACTAAAAAATGGTCTTAACTCAGCTAAATACGCACCCTAGGTTACAGGAGGTCCTTACACAATGGACTCCAAAACAAGATGCTAGACAGCTGCTGCACAACACAATATCTACCACCATTAAAAATACCAAATGTGCTCCTAAAATCACCAAACTTTCCAAATCATAACTAGACATATGGAAGTTCATGTACCTGAAATTTCATATCAAAACTCAAACCAAAAATTGTCAGTTTGAATGAGATCTTTCTGCTGGACCTGAAATGACAGAATTGAGGGGAGTAAGTTTCATTGAGAAACTTAGTAAGGGTAACACTTGGATTCAATAGGCAATGTGACCATCATTAAAACCTGCATCCAAAAACACAAAAAACACAAAATTTCATAAGTGTGCAAACACTTCATTCACAAAGGGAAAAACCCTCCAAAGCTATCCCATATATGTCCCATTACACATAGGAATTACATTCCCTTGCCTTTAAGACCTTTATGTGGCCAAAACAGAATTCACAAGTAAGTAGCCCATCATTCACACTTAGGCAGCTTTGCACCACATCACTTACATAGCCAAAACATTACTCAAATGTTCACATACTTGTCTCATTTTACATACACTACATGTACATGCATACATGCACTAAAAAATGGTCTTAACTCAGCTAAATACGCACCCTAGGTTACAGGAGTTACAAAATGGACTCCAGAACAAGATGCTAGGACAGCTGCTGCACAACACAATAAGTACCACCATTAAAAATACCAAATGTGCTCCTAAAATCACCAAACTTTCCAGATCATAACTAGACATATGGATGTTCATGTACCTGAAATTTCATATCAAAACTCAAACCAAAAATTGTCAGTTTGAATGAGATCTTTCTGCTGGACCTGAAATGACAGAATTGAGGGGAGTAAGTTTCATTGAGAAACTTAGTAAGGGTAACACTTGGATTCAATAGGCAATGTGACCATCATTAAAACCTGCATCCAAAAACACAAAAAACACAAAATTTCATAAGTGTGCAAACACTTCATTCACAAAGGGAAAAACCCTCCAAAGCTATCCCATATATGCCCATTACACATAGGAATTACATTCCCTTGCCTTTAAGACCTTTATGTGGCCAAAACAGAATTCACAAGTAAGTAGCCCATCATTCACACTTAGGCAGCTTTGCACCATATCACTTACATTGCCAAAACATTACTCAAATGTTCACATACTTGTCTCATTTTACACACACTACACGTACATGCATACATGCACTAAAAAATGGTCTTAACTCAGCTAAATATGCACCCTCGCTTACAAAATGGACTTCGGAACAAGATGCTAGTCAGCTGCTGCACAACACAATATCTACCACCATTAAAAATACCAAATGTGCTCCCAAAATCACCAAACTTTTCAAATCATAACCAGACATATGGATGTTCATGTACCTGAAATTTCATATCAAAACTCAAACCAAAATTGTCAGTTTGAATGAGATCTTTCTGCTGGACCTGAAATGACAGAATTGAGGGGAGTAAGTTTCATTGAGAAACTTCATAAAGGTAACACTTGGATTCAATAGGCAATGTGACCATCATTAAAACCTGCATCCAAAAACACAAAAAACAAAAAATTTCATAAGTGTGCAAACACTTCATTCACAAAGGGAGAAACCCTCCAAAGCTATCCCATATATGCCCATTACACATAGGAATTACATTCCCTTGCCTTTAAGACCTTTATGTGGCCAAAACAGAATTCACAAGTAAGTAGCCCATCATTAACACTTAGGCAGCTTTGCACCATATCACTTACATTGCCAAAACATTACTCAAATGTTCACATACTTGTCTCATTTTACATACACTACACGTACATGCATACATGCACTAAAAAATGGTCTTAACTCAGCTAAATACGCACCCTAGGTTACAGGAGGCCCTGAGACAAAATGGACTCCAGAAACAAGATGCTAGACAGCTGCTGCACAACACAATATCTACCACCATTAAAAATACCAAATGTGCTCCTAAAATCACCAAACTTTCCAGATCATAACTAGACATATGGATGTTCATGTACCTGAAATTTCATATCAAAACTCAAACCAAAAAGGTCAGTTTGAATGAGATCTTTCTGCTGGACCTGAAATGACAGAATTGAGGGGAGTAAGTTTCATTGAGAAACTTAGTAAGGGTAACACTTGGATTCAATAGGCAATGTGACCATCATTAAAACCTGCATCCAAAAACACAAAAAACACAAAATTTCATAAGTGTGCAAACACTTCATTCACAAGGGGAAAACCCTCCAAAGCTATCCCATATATGTCCATTACACATAGGAATTACATTCCCTTGCCTTTAACAACTTTATGTGGCCAAAACAGAATTTACAAGTAAGTAGCCCATCATTCACACTTAGGCAGCTTTGCACCACATCACTTACATAGCCAAAACATTACTCAAATGTTCACATACTTGTCTCATTTTACATACACTACTTATAAATGCATACATGCGCTACATAATGGTCTTAACTCAGCTAAATACACACCCTAGGTTACAGGAGTGCCTGAGACAAAATGGACTCCAGAACAAGATGCTAGACAGCTGCTGCACAACACAATAAGTACCACCATTAAAAATACCAAATGTGTTCCTAAAATCACCAAACTTTCCAGATCATAACTAGACATATGGAAGTTCATGTACCTGAAATTTCAGATCAAAACTCAAACCACAAATGTTAGTTTGAAGGTGAACTTTCTGCTGGACCTGAAATGACAAAATTGAGGGGAGTAAGTTTCATTGAGAAACTTAGTAAGGGTAACACTTAGATTCAATAGGCAATGTGACCATCATTAAAACCTGCATCCAAAAACACAAAAAAAACACAAAATTTCATAAGTGTGCAAACACTTCATTCACAAGGGGAAAAACCCTCCAAAGCTATCCCATATATGTCCCATTACACATAGGAATTACATTCCCTTGCCTTTAAGACCTTTATGTGGCCAAAACAGAATTCACAAGTAAGTAGCCCATCATTCACACTTAGGCAGCTTTGCACCATATCACTTACATAGCCAAAACATTACTCAAATGTTCACATACTTGTCTCATTTTACATACACTACATGTACATGCATACATGCACTAAAAAATGGTCTTAACTCAGCTAAATACGCACCCTAGGTTACAGGAGTTACAAAATGGACTCCAGAACAAGATGCTAGACAGCTGCTGCACAACACAATATCTACCACCATTAAAAATACCAAATGTGCTCCCAAAATCACCAAACTTTCCAAATCATAACTAGACATATGGATGTTCATGTACCTGAAATTTCATATCAAAACTCAAACCAAAAATGTCAGTTTGAATGAGATCTTTCTGCTGGACCTGAAATGACAGAATTGAGGGGAGTAAGTTTCATTGAGAAACTTAGTAAAGGTAACACTTGGATTCAATAGGCAATGTGACCATCATTAAAACCTGCATCCAAAAACACAAAAAACACAAAATTTCATAAGTGTGCAAACACTTCATTCACAAAGGGAAAAACCCTCCAAAGCTATCCCATATATGTCCATTACACATAGGAATTACATTCCCTTGCCTTTAAGACCTTTATGTGGCCAAAACAGAATTTACAAGTAAGTAGCCCATCATTCACACTTAGGCAGCTTTGCACCACATCACTTACATTGCCAAAACATTACTCAAATGTTCACATACTTGTCTCATTTTACATACACTACATGTACATGCATACATGCACTAAAAAATGGTCTTAACTCAGCTAAATACGCACCCTCAGTTACAAAATGGACTCCAGAACAAGATGCTAGGACAGCTGCTGCACAACACAATATCTACCACCATTAAAAATACCAAATGTGCTCCCAAAATCACCAAACTTTCCAAATCATAACTAGACATATGGATGTTCATGTACCTGAAATTTCATATCAAAACTCAAACCAAAAAGGTCAGTTTGAATGAGATCTTTCTGCTGGACCTGAAATGACAGAATTGAGGGGAGTAAGTTTCATTGAGAAACTTAGTAAGGGTAACACTTGGATTCAATAGGCAATGTGACCATCATTAAAACCTGCATCCAAAAACACAAAAAACACAAAATTTCATAAGTGTGCAAACACTTCATTCACAAAGGGAAAAACCCTCCAAAGCTATCCCATATATGCCCATTACACATAGGAATTACATTCCCTTGCCTTTAAGACCTTTATGTGGCCAAAACAGAATTCACAAGTAAGTAGCCCATCATTCACACTTAGGCAGCTTTGCACCATATCACTTACATTGCCAAAACATTACTCAAATGTTCACATACTTGTCTCATTTTACATACACTACATGTACATGCATACATGCACTAAAAAATGGTCTTAACTCAGCTAAATACGCACCCTCAGTTACAAAATGGACTCCAGAACAAGATGCTAGTCAGTTGCTACACAACACAATATCTACCACCATTAAAAAAAGCAAATGTGCTCCCAAAATCACCAAACTTTCCAAATCATAACTAGACATATGGATGTTCATGTACCTGAAATTTCATATCAAAACTCAAGCCAAAATTGTCAGTTTGAATGAGATCTTTCTGCTGGACCTGAAATGACAGAATTGAGGGGAGTAAGTTTCATTGAGAAACTTCGTAAAGGTAACACTTGGATTCAATAGGCAATGTGACCATCATTAAAACCTGCATCCAAAAACACAAAAAACACAAAATTTCATAAGTGTGCAAACACTTCATTCACAAAGCGAAAAAACCCTCCAAAGCTATCCCATATATGCCCATTACACATAGGAATTACATTCCCTTGCCTTTAAGACCTTTATGTGGCCAAAACAGAATTCACAAGTAAGTAGCCCATCATTCACACTTAGGCAGCTTTGCACCATATCACTTACATTGCCAAAACATTACTCAAATGTTCACATACTTGTCTCATTTTACATACACTACATGTACATGCATACATGCACTAAAAAATGGTCTTAACTCAGCTAAATACGCACCCTCAGTTACAAAATGGACTCCAGAACAAGATGCTAGTCAGCTGCTGCACAACACAATATCTACCACCATTAAAAATACCAAATGTGCTCCCAAAATCACCAAACTTTCCAAATCATAACTAGACATATGGATGTTCATGTACCTGAAATTTCATATCAAAACTCAAACCAAAATTGTCAGTTTGAATGAGATCTTTCTGCTGGACCTGAAATGACAGAATTGAGGGGAGTAAGTTTCATTGAGAAACTTCGTAAAGGTAACACTTGGATTCAATAGGCAATGTGACCATCATTAAAACCTGCATCCAAAAACACAAAAAACACAAAATTTCATAAGTGTGCAAACACTTCATTCACAAAGGGAAAAACCCTCCAAAGCTATCCCATATATGCCCATTACACATAGGAATTACATTCCCTTGCCTTTAAGACCTTTATGTGGCCAAAACAGAATTCACAAGTAAGTAGCCCATCATTCACACTTAGGCAGCTTTGCACCATATCACTTACATTGCCAAAACATTACTCAAATGTTCACATACTTGTCTCATTTTACATACACTACATGTACATGCATACATGCACTAAAAAATGGTCTTAACTCAGCTAAATACGCACCCTCAGTTACAAAATGGACTCCAGAACAAGATGCTAGTCAGCTGCTGCACAACACAATATCTACCACCATTAAAAATACCAAATGTGCTCCCAAAATCACCAAACTTTCCAAATCATAACTAGACATATGGATGTTCATGTACCTGAAATTTCATATCAAAACTCAAACCAAAATTGTCAGTTTGAATGAGATCTTTCTGCTGGACCTGAAATGACAGAATTGAGGGGAGTAAGTTTCATTGAGAAACTTCGTAAAGGTAACACTTGGATTCAATAGGCAATGTGACCATCATTAAAACCTGCATCCAAAAACACAAAAAACACAAAATTTCATAAGTGTGCAAACACTTCATTCACAAAGGGAAAAACCCTCCAAAGCTATCCCATATATGCCCATTACACATAGGAATTACATTCCCTTGCCTTTAAGACCTTTATGTGGCCAAAACAGAATTCACAAGTAAGTAGCCCATCATTCACACTTAGGCAGCTTTGCACCATATCACTTACATTGCCAAAACATTACTCAAATGTTCACATACTTGTCTCATTTTACATACACTACATGTACATGCATACATGCACTAAAAAATGGTCTTAACTCAGCTAAATACGCACCCTCAGTTACAAAATGGACTCCAGAACAAGATGCTAGTCAGCTGCTGCACAACACAATATCTACCACCATTAAAAATACCAAATGTGCTCCCAAAATCACCAAACTTTCCAAATCATAACTAGACATATGGATGTTCATGTACCTGAAATTTCATATCAAAACTCAAACCAAAATTGTCAGTTTGAATGAGATCTTTCTGCTGGACCTGAAATGACAGAATTGAGGGGAGTAAGTTTCATTGAGAAACTTCGTAAAGGTAACACTTGGATTCAATAGGCAATGTGACCATCATTAAAACCTGCATCCAAAAACACAAAAAACACAAAATTTCATAAGTGTGCAAACACTTCATTCACAAAGGGAAAAACCCTCCAAAGCTATCCCATATATGCCCATTACACATAGGAATTACATTCCCTTGCCTTTAAGACCTTTATGTGGCCAAAACAGAATTCACAAGTAAGTAGCCCATCATTCACACTTAGGCAGCTTTGCACCACATCACTTACATAGCCAAAACATTACTCAAATGTTCACATACTTGTCTCATTTTACATACACTACATGTACATGCATACATGCACTAAAAAATGGTCTTAACTCAGCTAAATACGCACCCTAGGTCAGTTACAAAATGGGACTCCAGAACAAGATGCTAGTCAGCTGCTGCACAACACAATATCTACCACCATTAAAAATACCAAATGTGCTCCCAAAATCACCAAACTTTCCAAATCATAACTAGACATATGGATGTTCATGTACCTGAAATTTCATATCAAAACTCAAACCAAAATTGTCAGTTTGAATGAGATCTTTCTGCTGGACCTGAAATGACAGAATTGAGGGGAGTAAGTTTCATTGAGAAACTTAGTAAGGGTAACACTTGGATTCAATAGGCAATGTGACCATCATTAAAACCTGCATCCAAAAACACAAAAAACACAAAATTTCATAAGTGTGCAAACACTTCATTCACAAAGGGAAAAACCCTCCAAAGCTATCCCATATATGCCCATTACACATAGGAATTACATTCCCTTGCCTTTAAGACCTTTATGTGGCCAAAACAGAATTTACAAGTAAGCAGCCCATCATTCACACTTAGGCAGCTTTGCACCACATCACTTACATAGCCAAAACATTACTCAAATGTTCACATACTTGTCTCATTTTACATACACTACATGTACATGCATACATGCACTAAAAAATGGTCTTAACTCAGCTAAATACGCACCCCCAGGAGTACAAAACAATGGACTCCAGAAACAAGATGCTAGACAGCTGCTGCACAACACAATATCTACCACCATTAAAAATACCAAATGTGCTCCTAAAATCACCAAACTTTCCAAATCATAACTAGACATATGGAAGTTCATGTACCTGAAATTTCATATCAAAACTCAAACCAAAAATGTCAGTTTGAATGAGATCTTTCTGCTGGACCTGAAATGACAGAATTGAGGGGAGTAAGTTTCATTGAGAAACTTAGTAAAGGTAACACTTGGATTCAATAGGCAATGTGACCATCATTAAAACCTGCATCCATCCAAAAACACAAAAAACACAAAATTTCATAAGTGTGCAAACACTTCATTCACAAAGGGAAAACCCTCCAAAGCTATCCCATATATGCCCATTACACATAGGAATTACATTCCCTTGCCTTTAAGACCTTTATGTGGCCAAAACAGAATTTACAAGTAAGCAGCCCATCATTCACACTTAGGCAGCTTTGCACCACATCACTTACATAGCCAAAACATTACTCAAATGTTCACATACTTGTCTCATTTTACATACACTACATGTACATGCATACATGCACTAAAAAATGGTCTTAACTCAGCTAAATACGCACCCTCAGTTACAAAATGGACTCCAGAACAAGATGCTAGTCAGCTGCTGCACAACACAATATCTACCACCATTAAAAATACCAAATGTGCTCCCAAAATCACCAAACTTTCCAAATCATAACTAGACATATGGATGTTCATGTACCTGAAATTTCATATCAAAACTCAAACCAAAATTGTCAGTTTGAATGAGATCTTTCTGCTGGACCTGAAATGACAGAATTGAGGGGAGTAAGTTTCATTGAGAAACTTCGTAAAGGTAACACTTGGATTCAATAGGCAATGTGACCATCATTAAAACCTGCATCCAAAAACACAAAAAACACAAAATTTCATAAGTGTGCAAACACTTCATTCACAAAGGGAAAAACCCTCCAAAGCTATCCCATATATGCCCATTACACATAGGAATTACATTCCCTTGCCTTTAAGACCTTTATGTGGCCAAAACAGAATTCACAAGTAAGTAGCCCATCATTCACACTTAGGCAGCTTTGCACCATATCACTTACATTGCCAAAACATTACTCAAATGTTCACATACTTGTCTCATTTTACATACACTACATGTACATGCATACATGCACTAAAAAATGGTCTTAACTCAGCTAAATACGCACCCTCAGTTACAAAATGGACTCCAGAACAAGATGCTAGTCAGCTGCTGCACAACACAATATCTACCACCATTAAAAATACCAAATGTGCTCCCAAAATCACCAAAATTTCCAAATCATGACTAGACATATGGATGTTCATGTACCTGAAATTTCATATCAAAACTCAAACCAAAATTTTCAGTTTGAATGAGATCATTCTGCTGGACCTGAAATGACAGAATTGAGGGGAGTAAGTTTCATTGAGAAACTTCGTAATGGTAACACTTGGATTCAGTAGGCAATGTGACCATCATTAAAACCTGCATCCAAAAACACAAAAAACACAAAATTTCATAAGTGTGCAAACACTTCATTCACAAAGGGAAAAACCCTCCAAAGCTATCCCATATATGCCCATTACACATAGGAATTACATTCCCTTGCCTTTAAGACCTTTATGTGGCCAAAACAGAATTCACAAGTAAGTAGCCCATCATTCACACTTAGGCAGCTTTGCACCATATCACTTACATTGCCAAAACATTACTCAAATGTTCACATACTTGTCTCATTTTACATACACTACATGTACATGCATACATGCACTAAAAAATGGTCTTAACTCAGCTAAATACGCACCCTCAGTTACAAAATGGACTCCAGAACAAGATGCTAGTCAGCTGCTGCACAACACAATATCTACCACCATTAAAAATACCAAATGTGCTCCCAAAATCACCAAACTTTCCAAATCATAACTAGACATATGGATGTTCATGTACCTGAAATTTCATATCAAAACTCAAACCAAAATTGTCAGTTTGAATGAGATCTTTCTGCTGGACCTGAAATGACAGAATTGAGGGGAGTAAGTTTCATTGAGAACTTAGTAAGGGTAACACTTGGATTCAATAGGCAATGTGACCATCATTAAAACCTGCATCCAAAAACACAAAAAACACAAAATTTCATAAGTGTGCAAACACTTCATTCACAAAGGGAAAAACCCTCCAAAGCTATCCCATATATGCCCATTACACATAGGAATTACATTCCCTTGCCTTTAAGACCTTTATGTGGCCAAAACAGAATTCACAAGTAAGTAGCCCATCATTCACACTTAGGCAGCTTTGCACCATATCACTTACATTGCCAAAACATTACTCAAATGTTCACATACTTGTCTCATTTTACATACACTACATGTACATGCATACATGCACTAAAAAATGGTCTTAACTCAGCTAAATACGCACCCTCAGTTACAAAATGGACTCCAGAACAAGATGCTAGTCAGCTGCTGCACAACACAATATCTACCACCATTAAAAATACCAAATGTGCTCCCAAAATCACCAAACTTTCCAAATCATAACTAGACATATGGATGTTCATGTACCTGAAATTTCATATCAAAACTCAAACCAAAAATGTCAGTTTGAATGAGATCTTTCTGCTGGACCTGAAATGACAGAATTGAGGGGAGTAAGTTTCATTGAGAAACTTAGTAAAGGTAACACTTGGATTCAATAGGCAATGTGACCATCATTAAAACCTGCATCCAAAAACACAAAAAACACAAAATTTCATAAGTGTGCAAACACTTCATTCACAAAGGGAAAAAAACCCCTCCAAAGCTATCCCATATATGCCCATTACACATAGGAATTACATTCCCTTGCCTTTAAGACCTTTATGTGGCCAAAACAGAATTCACAAGTAAGTAGCCCATCATTCACACTTAGGCAGCTTTGCACCATATCACTTACATTGCCAAAACATTACTCAAATGTTCACATACTTGTCTCATTTTACATACACTACATGTACATGCATACATGCACTAAAAAATGGTCTTAACTCAGCTAAATACGCACCCTCGGTTACAAAAAGGACTCCGGAACAAGATGCTAGTCAGCTGCTGCACAACACAATATCTACCACCATTAAAAATACCAAATGTGCTCCCAAAATCACCAAACTTTCCAAATCATAACTAGACATATGGATGTTCATGTACCTGAAATTTCATATCAAAACTCAAACCAAAATTGTCAGTTTGAATGAGATCTTTCTGCTGGACCTGAAATGACAGAATTGAGGGGAGTAAGTTTCATTGAGAAACTTCGTAAAGGTAACACTTGGATTCAATAGGCAATGTGACCATCATTAAAACCTGCATCCAAAAACACAAAAAACACAAAATTTCATAAGTGTGCAAACACTTCATTCACAAAGGGAAAAACCCTCCAAAGCTATCCCATATATGCCCATTACACATAGGAATTACATTCCCTTGCCTTTAAGACCTTTATGTGGCCAAAACAGAATTCACAAGTAAGTAGCCCATCATTCACACTTAGGCAGCTTTGCACCATATCACTTACATTGCCAAAACATTACTCAAATGTTCACATACTTGTCTCATTTTACATACACTACATGTACATGCATACATGCACTAAAAAATGGTCTTAACTCAGCTAAATACGCACCCTCGGTTACAAAATGGACTCCGGAACAAGATGCTAGTCAGCTGCTGCACAACACAATATCTACCACCATTAAAAATACCAAATGTGCTCCCAAAATCACCAAACTTTCCAAATCATAACTAGACATATGGATGTTCATGTACCTGAAATTTCATATCAAAACTCAAACCAAAATTGTCAGTTTGAATGAGATCTTTCTGCTGGACCTGAAATGACAGAATTGAGGGGAGTAAGTTTCATTGAGAAACTTCGTAAAGGTAACACTTGGATTCAATAGGCAATGTGACCATCATTAAAACCTGCATCCAAAAACACAAAAAACACAAAATTTCATAAGTGTGCAAACACTTCATTCACAAAGGGGAAAACCCTCCAAAGCTATCCCATATATGCCCATTACACATAGGAATTACATTCCCTTGCCTTTAAGACCTTTATGTGGCCAAAACAGAATTCACAAGTAAGCAGCCCATCATTCACACTTAGGCAGCTTTGCACCACATCACTTACATAGCCAAAACATTACTCAAATGTTCACATACTTGTCTCATTTTACATACACTACATGTACATGCATACATGCACTAAAAAATGGTCTTAACTCAGCTAAATACGCACCCTAGGTTACAGTTACAAAATGGACTCCAGAACAAGATGCTAGTCAGCTGCTGCACAACACAATATCTACCACCATTAAAAATACCAAATGTGCTCCCAAAATCACCAAACTTTCCAAATCATAACTAGACATATGGATGTTCATGTACCTGAAATTTCATATCAAAACTCAAACCAAAATTGTCAGTTTGAATGAGATCTTTCTGCTGGACCTGAAATGACAGAATTGAGGGGAGTAAGTTTCATTGAGAAACTTCGTAAAGGTAACACTTGGATTCAATAGGCAATGTGACCATCATTAAAACCTGCATCCAAAAACACAAAAAACACAAAATTTCATAAGTGTGCAAACACTTCATTCACAAAGCGAAAAAACCCTCCAAAGCTATCCCATATATGCCCATTACACATAGGAATTACATTCCCTTGCCTTTAAGACCTTTATGTGGCCAAAACAGAATTCACAAGTAAGTAGCCCATCATTCACACTTAGGCAGCTTTGCACCATATCACTTACATTGCCAAAACATTACTCAAATGTTCACATACTTGTCTCATTTTACATACACTACACGTACATGCATACATGCACTAAAAAATGGTCTTAACTCAGCTAAATACGCACCCTAGGTTACAAGTGCCTGAACACAATGGACTCCAGAAACAAGATGCTGGACAGCTGCTGCACAACACAATATCTACCACCATTAAAAATACCAAATGTGCTCCCAAAATCACCAAACTTTCCAAATCATAACTAGACATATGGATGTTCATGTACCTGAAATTTCATATCAAAACTCAAACCAAAAATTGTCAGTTTGAATGAGATCTTTCTGCTGGACCTGAAATGACAGAATTGAGGGGAGTAAGTTTCATTGAGAAACTTAGTAAAGGTAACACTTGGATTCAATAGGCAATGTGACCATCATTAAAACCTGCATCCAAAAACACAAAAAACACAAAATTTCATAAGTGTGCAAACACTTCATTCACAAAGGGAAAAACCCTCCAAAGCTATCCCATATATGCCCATTACACATAGGAATTACATTCCCTTGCCTTTAAGACCTTTATGTGGCCAAAACAGAATTCACAAGTAAGTAGCCCATCATTCACACTTAGGCAGCTTTGCACCACATCACTTACATAGCCAAAACATTACTCAAATGTTCACATACTTGTCTCATTTTACATACACTACATGTACATGCATACATGCACTAAAAAATGGTCTTAACTCAGCTAAATACGCACCCCCAGTTACAAAATGGACTCCAGAACAAGATGCTATTCAGCTGCTGCACAACACAATATCTACCACCATTTAAAATACCAAATGTGCTCCCAAAATCACTTAACTTTCCAAATCATAACTAGACATATGGATGTTCATGTACCTGAAATTTCATATCAAAACTCAAGCCAAAATTGTCAGTTTGAATGAGATCTTTCTGCTGGACCTGAAATGACAGAATTGAGGGGAGTAAGTTTCATTGAGAAACTTCGTAAAGGTAACACTTGGATTCAATAGGCAATGTGACCATCATTAAAACCTGCATCCAAAAACACAAAAAACACAAAATTTCATAAGTGTGCAAACACTTCATTCACAAAGGGAAAAACCCTCCAAAGCTATCCCATATATGCCCATTACACATAGGAATTACATTCCCTTGCCTTTAAGACCTTTATGTGGCCAAAACAGAATTCACAAGTAAGTAGCCCATCATTCACACTTAGGCAGCTTTGCACCACATCACTTACATTGCCAAAACATTACTCAAATGTTCACATACTTGTCTCATTTTACATACACTACATGTACATGCATACATGCACTAAAAAATGGTCTTAACTCAGCTAAATACGCACCCTCAGTTACAAAATGGACTCCAGAACAAGATGCTAGTCAGCTGCTGCACAACACAATATCTACCACCATTAAAAATACCAAATGTGCTCCCAAAATCACCAAACTTTCCAAATCATAACTAGACATATGGATGTTCATGTACCTGAAATTTCATATCAAAACTCAAACCAAAATTGTCAGTTTGAATGAGATCTTTCTGCTGGACCTGAAATGACAGAATTGAGGGGAGTAAGTTTCATTGAGAAACTTCGTAAAGGTAACACTTGGATTCAATAGGCAATGTGACCATCATTAAAACCTGCATCCAAAAACACAAAAAACACAAAATTTCATAAGTGTGCAAACACTTCATTCACAAAGGGAAAACCCTCCAAAGCTATCCCATATATGCCCATTACACATAGGAATTACATTCCCTTGCCTTTAAGACCTTTATGTGGCCAAAACAGAATTCACAAGTAAGTAGCCCATCATTCACACTTAGGCAGCTTTGCACCATATCACTTACATTGCCAAAACATTACTCAAATGTTCACATACTTGTCTCATTTTACATACACTACATGTACATGCATACATGCACTAAAAAATGGTCTTAACTCAGCTAAATACGCACCCTCGGTTACAAAATGGACTCCGGAACAAGATGCTATTCAGCTGCTGCACAACACAATATCTACCACCATTAAAAATACCAAATGTGCTCCCAAAATCACTTAACTTTCCAAATCATAACTAGACATATGGATGTTCATGTACCTGAAATTTCATATCAAAACTCAAACCAAAATTGTCAGTTTGAATGAGATCTTTCTGCTGGACCTGAAATGACAGAATTGAGGGGAGTAAGTTTCATTGAGAAACTTCGTAAAGGTAACACTTGGATTCAATAGGCAATGTGACCATCATTAAAACCTGCATCCAAGAGCACAAAAAACACAAAATTTCATAAGTGTGCAAACACTTCATTCATAAAGGGAAAAACCCTCCAAAGCTATCCCATATATGCCCATTACACATAGGAATTACATTCCCTTGCCTTTAAGACCTTTATGTGGCCAAAACAGAATTCACAAGTAAGTAGCCCATCATTCACACTTAGGCAGCTTTGCACCATATCACTTACATTGCCAAAAGATTACTCAAATGTTCACATACTTGTCTCATTTTACATACACTACATGTACATGCATACATGCACTAAAAAATGGTCTTAACTCAGCTAAATACGCACCCTCGGTTACAAAAAGGACTCCGGAACAAGATGCTAGTCAGCTGCTGCACAACACAATATCTACCACCATTAAAAATATGAAATGTGTTCCCAAAATCACCAAACTTTCCAAATCATAACTAGACATATGGATGTTCATGTACCTGAAATTTCATATCAAAACCAAACGTAAATTGTCAGTTTGAATGAGATCTTTCTGCTGGACCTGAAATGACAGAATTGAGGGGAGTAAGTTTCATTGAGAAACTTCGTAAAGGTAACGCTTGGATTCAATAGGTAATGTGACCATCATTAAAACTTGCATCCAAAGACACAAAAACACAAAAAACACAATGCATATATACAAGATGTTGCAACCAAATGCAGCAGCCAATCACAACAACAAACATATGAAATGTGGCAGCAACATATACCATAGATTTGTCCATAGAACACACAAAAAACATAACCAAATCACTATGGCAGCCTTCCTCAAGCTAATGCTTGGTCTTATGGTGATTTTAACACTAGTTAGTAGTAATTTTGGGCTCTAGAAACCTTTGTTTCACTGCCATCTTTGTACACTTCACACTAGGTCACAAAACCTTAAATAAACGCACTCCCCCTTACTAAGCTTGGTTCATCAAGCTCATGGCTCTCTTCCAAGCTTAGCGCTAGCTCCATGGGTGTTTGAATATTGCATAAAACAGTCCATGAGAGCAAGAGAACCCTTACTAAAGTGGATAGGCCAAAATCAAGCTTTATCCTTGAAGCATCCAAGAAATAGCTCTAGTTTGCTACCAATTACTTCCTTTTGCCTTCAATTTCAATCAACTGCAAGTTTGAAGCTGTGGTGGCTATGGAGGAACTATGGAAGAAGTGTGGAGGAGGATGGTGGCTGTGTGGATCAAATATGGGAGAAAGATAAGTGAATTGGCCACTTAAATTGCCTTAAATGAGCTTAAGGGCAGAAAACACACTTAAACTAGCTTAACGTAGGTTTATGTCATTTTCCTTCTCACTAATTATGGTTTCTTTGTCTTAAACTCATTGGTATACATGTGCCCAACATTTTTAACTATTTATCAAGTCTTGGCTGCCTCCCCCATGGTGGGATAACCTTATAATTCCACCCTTAGACTTAAGTCAAAAGCATGAACACCTTAAGGTTTAGACTAAGATATTTAGGTCCTTAATGCCTTTAGTGTTTCATTTGTCCAAACTTGTCTTCCATGAGCAATTTGCTCCTCCAATAGCACTTTCATATCATTAATGTCCTTCCCATAACTCTCCAAGTCTTTTTGCTTAGAGTTTTACAATTGAGTACCCAAATTTCCAAAACCTTACAAAAAAAGTCCACAAGTTGCTTGGCAAGCAAGCAATCCTTAAGGCTTTTCTTGGTGGCCAAGTTACCAACTTGGAACACTTTTAAGGAGGTGTTGATCATGCCTTTTACCCCCCACACTTCAATCACTATGGTGAGAATTACACAATATAATGGTTTTTAGCCATTATGACACACTTGTAATTCTCCTATTTTTGTGTAGTGGTAACAGGCAACCTTGTGTACCTCAGTTCAGGTGTGTATATTTGTGACCGAGTTTAATAGCTCAATATCTGTGTGTGTGTGTGTGTGTGTGTGTGTGACATGGGCTCCTAGGTGCATGAATATTTTGGGGTGACAATGAGTATGGTGAGTTCAGTGTGTTGAAGTGCACACAGGTGCACCTAAGTGTGCTCACAACCATGTATGCCTAATAGGCACCTGATGGTGCACCCAAGGGTGTGTATATGCATTCGCTTTTGGGCTCATGGCTAGCTCACATAGGGGGCCGCATGGGCACATTACGGGGGCTTGGGTCATAATTAAGCATCCACATGGGCTTATTAGGCCAAAGCGCCATTAAAAAGGCAAGACACATCCATGGGCACTATGGCCCACACAAAATTTGGTCAAACCCTATTGTATATAATAAGGGAGTTTTTGAGCTAGCAAGCTCAAGGGTAAATGCAAATATGCATTCTCAAGGGCAAATATGAACCAACAAGTGTTTTTTTTGTTTGTTTGTTTGTGTGTGAAGTATGGGGAATCATGCACCGGAAGGGGGCATGATATGATGATCATTATATAATACTCCATGCCATAAGGGCTCATGGTGTGCTCATATAGTTTACGGGCAAGGTTCATGCATGCATGGCAATATATGCATATGGCCTATTATGTGTGTTGTTATTAGTATTGCTTGTTTTGGAATGCATTACTAAGTATTTTATATACCTACCCTTTTTGTTAATGTGCAGATAACATCATCTAATAGAAAAATAATCCATAGTGATTATTTGACACTTGTTTTGTAGTTTCTCATAAGTACATTTTTCATACACTAAACTTATTGGTCAGAGTCTAACTCTAAACTTATTTTCCTTGTACAGCAAGGAAGTTAGGCAAGGACTTCTGGGGTCACTCCTTTCTTGGGTTTCTTTCTTCCAGGCAAAGGTGGGCCTATCAACCATTTGGGTCATGAACATTTTGTAGCACAGTGGTAGTAGCTAGTAAGAGGTCAACTAGTATTAACTTTGACTTAGCATAACCATGGCATGTATTATTATCATTTCGGGGTAGGCTTATTAATCCACGACATTACTTTCTTAGGTTGATAGGCAAAACACTTAGATATTGTGTTACAGTAGTATTTACTTGCTATGAATGTAGTTTTCATCCATGGTTTGGCATGATATATTACTTGTGCATGCATGAGCATTAAAATGTTTTCTTATGTAGCCATACATATTTTATTCATGTTTTCTTTAAATCCCGCCAAACCACTATCTTAGTTTAATAAATTTAAGTGTTTTATTAGAACTAAGTAAATGTGTTTCTTAACTCTCAAGTAAATACTAAAGGATAGGCAAGTGGCTAGAATTTATATAGTAAAACTTGGCAAAAGATCCTGGAAATGATGAACGATTCTAGCCTAATTAAGAGTTTGGATTAGGTAATATAATGATTTAGCCTAATTAAAGTACTAAATGAGCATTTATTAGGATAGTTTCTCATAGTTGGTATGAGAGCCTAGGTTATACTAAAGGCAAAGGTCTAGGTTGCTACCACCATAGTAGTCCTACGTTTATAGTCGGAGTTACACTAATGATCATAAGTATTGATTGTGTGTTGCTTTGTTTGTGATTGTGAATTGTTTGTAGCTCTAGTGTGGTTTGCACTAGGAACAACTTGGCCACTAATGCAGGCCAAGACGGTCTGGGTAAAGGTGTTGGGCAGGATGTTGAGGGCATCACATTGGATGATCTATACACTTTCACCTTGCAGATGCTGAATCGTATGGATCAGCAAAATACGACACTTTTTCTCTTGACAGAGGTGCTGAATGCCCTAGCTTAGGGGCAGGCCCAGGCCCAGAGTCACAGGGCCAATGGGCAAGAGCTCAAGAATGTTGATGGTTTGGATGAGAAGCTGCTAGAGGCCAACTATCATGATTCTAAGCTAGCTACCCAAAAGGGTGGCAATGGCTAGGATAGGGAGCCTGCTATTTTTGAGGCCCAGCATGAAGAGGGATCCCTGGTGTCTATGCTTAGGTAGATCGAAGGGCTAGATCCATCTTACTTTGATGGCAGTGGAACTGCCAACAATGCTGAGTTTTGGTTAAACTAAAGGAATAATATATTTTAGACCTTACAGACTAATGATGACATTAAGTTGCATCTAGCATCTTATTATCTGAAGGGCACCACGAAGATATGGTGGAATCATGAGTAGGATCTTCTCAAGGAGGAAAAATGAGGGCAAGTCTGAGTATAGAGCTAGGCTATTGACTTGGAAATATTTTTTTGAAAGTTTTCATGGAGAATATATCAATGAGGCTGTGAGGGACCATGAGAGGCAGGAGTTTGAAAGACTCACCAGGGATGAGATGACTGTGACTAAGTACTCTAGAAAGTTCAATGCATTGGCATGACATGTGCCATACTTGGTTGGTTGAGAGCATACTAAGATAGCTCGACTTGTGTTGGGGCTTATGCCCCATTTGCTGAAATTTATGGTAGTAATAAATTTTAGAACTTACTCTCAGGTAGTGCAAAAGGCACAGAAGTTAAAGAGATCGATGAACCTTACCAATGTTAAGGGTAGGCATAAGAAGGGAAAGCCCTTGGGCACCAAGGCCTAGGGCAAGAGCTAGCTGCCCCTGAGATGGGAGGTAATGGCAAAAAAGCTAAGAAAGCCAAGTCTGGGAAAGGCCCGTGCAAGACTGATATGATCAAAAAAGGCACAACCAAGGATGGGAGCTGCTGGAACATGGAAGGAATCATATGGAGATGATGGCCAAGCTTGGATGTTGACAAATTGGCGATGTTCTGGTAGAAAACTCATATCTTGAGTAAAACAGAATAGAATTAAGTGATTCTTCATTTATTGGAAAGCTAACATCTGGAGCTACAAATCATATGAAGACCATGAAAGCCATTTTGCACGATAAGGAGGTCCAATTTAGCTTCAAAGTCACGATTTGCGAGTTATCGCTGGTTCAGAAGTAGTTGCAGTATTTTGGGTATATCTTTGGGTTTAGAAGTCCATTTTGTGTGGTTCAGGTGTCATTTCAAAGCTAAGAAAGAGATATAAAACTTTCATGCTTTGCATTTTGAGAAATCATGGCTGCATCAAGTTCTAATTTCAGCTTGAAGTTGAAGATACAAGCAGGAACCACCTGAGAAGACTATTTTGGGGTTTTCTTTTATGTTCGTATTTATTTACATTATTTAGGATGTTATTTAGGCCATGGAAGTGATTTAATACACTTAGGATAAATGGAATTCGCTGCACACTTTAAGCATGTGTTAAAAGGGTGTAGGAATCCTAGTTTGACTAGGTTTTCTTGAGTCCTTTGTAACTAGGTTTCCTAGGTGACTTGGGCTGCGAATTTTGCCCAAATTTTTACCCTAGTTTAGGCCTATATAAAGGCACATATTCTGGATGTAAACACACAGATTTATACCGAAATAATATTGCTCTTTGGAGAAGTTTTCTCTTTGGTTCTTTGTGGACTGCCTTGGTGCACAAGTGTGCTTGTGTTCTTGGAGTTCTATACTTCTTGTTTCTAATCACAGGTTGATTAGGGGTGGGGGTTTCAAACCTAGTCTTTTTGATGTCTTGTGGAGCTTGAATCACATCTTGGGCGCGTTTCATGGTCATTATACCATAGGGGTTCGCATCAAAGACTTGTGGGAACTTTCACGGCAAGTAGCTATACCTTCATCTGGGAGGACAGCAACAACCCAGTAATCACACTGTGGGCTACTGGACATGTGGGGCATTAGACCAGTTAACCTGGGATTGCCCCCGAGCACATCGTGATGGGCAGGGAGTGGGGTAGTTTTATGTTAAATAATACTAGTGTTAGAGTTTTATTTGATAGCGGTGTGTCACTATCAGTTATATCTACTAGATTGGTAGATAGATTGGGTTTAGTTATAATTGAGGTACCAAAGATAAGGACCGTTAGGACAACATGCCCTCATCAGGCTTTCATTAAAGAAAAAGTATAGAGTTGCCCCTTTAACATAGGTCACCACAGATTTTACTATGGCTTCTTGGTGATGTCACTAGGAGGGCATGACTTGGAACTTGCTATGGATTGGTTAGGGCGACGCTAGGCTAACATTGATTGTGTGAATCAAGCAGCAGTAAAGAACAAGTACCTTCTTCCAAGAATTGATGAACTTCTTGATAGGCACAAAGGAGCCAAGATATTCTCAAAGATTGATCTAAGAAGTGGTTACTTTCAGATCAGGCTGAAGGAGGAAGACATACACAAAATCGCTTTTCAAACATGGTATGGGCACTTTGAGTATACAGTGATGCCGTTTGGGGTGAGCAATGCCCCTACAGTGTTTATGGAGGCAATGAATAGGATATTCGTGCCTTATTTGGATAAATTTGTGGAAGTTTTCATTGATGATATACTTATATAGTCCCAGACTCCTACTCAACATGATGAACATCGTAAGATGGTCTTACATGTGCTAAAGGATAATCAGGACTGTGCAAAATTATCTAAGTGTCAATTCTGGGCAAAGGAGATACCCTTCCTTGGTCATGTGATTAGTGAAAAAGGGGTAAGTGTAGACCAAGGGAAGGCATAGGCAGTGATGGACTAGAAACAACCAACCAACCCCACCGAGGTGAGGAGCTTTCTTTGGTCTAGCGGACTATTACCAAAGATTCATTAAGGGATCCTCCCAAACAGCTAAGCCAATACTTCCTTGACTAAGAAGGCACAAGAACTTTTTTGGACAAAAAAAATGATGTAGCCTTCTAGGAACTCAAACGGATGCCAACCATGGCACCAATCTTGATAGTGTAAGACCCAGGCAAAACCTATGCTATCTAAAGAAACACATCAGGATTAGGCTTAGGTTGTATGCTGATGTAAGATAGGCAAGTACTGGCCTGTGGTTCAAGGCAACTAAGGTCAATTGAGCTGAATTGGAAAACAAACGATCTGGAATTAGCAGTCATAGTCTTTGCCATAAAACGTTGGAGGCATTATCTGTTAGGATGATCTTTTTAGATATATACTGATCATAAGAGCCTTAAGTGCCAATTCACCCAGAAATATTTGAACATGAGCCAAAGGAGGTGGATTAAGTACATTAAGGATTATGATTGTGGCATTGAGTACATAGTATGGAAGGGTAATGTTGTGGCTGATGCCCTTAGTCAAAAGTATACTAGAGTAGTAGTCTCCAAGGATCAAGTGAAAGATCCTAAGGCTGAGAGTTTTATGGCCCTATATGGGTATCAATCTAAATGGAAAATTGACCAAGTATTCAAGTTGTGAATTCAGTTGGGATGGATGGATAAGGTTCAAGAGGCCTTGGAGTTAAACCCTGATATGCATAAGGTTTCAGGGGAGACCAAGCATGGAACACTCTAAGAAGGGTATAAGTATAAGGATGGTTTACTTCTCCTTAGGAAAATACTTCATGTGCCCAGTGTTAAGGGTTGAGGGAGTAGGTGCTCCAAAAGGCACATAGTAGCCCCCTTAATATTGACCCCAAGGTCACCAAAATGTACCATGATCTGAGAACTCATTTTTGGTGGCCTAAGTTCAAGGCTAATATTAAGAATCATGTGGCTAAATGTCTTACCTATCAGATGGTAAAGGTAGAACACCAAAAGCTCGGTCATACCTTGCAAAGCCTACCTATTCCAGAAAGGAAGTGGGGGGTAATCACTATGGATTTCTTGGTAGGTTTGCCAAGTACAAGGAAACAACATGATGTTGTATGGGTCATAATGGATAGGCTGACTAAGAGTGCCACTTTCAACCAATTAAGATCATCTATCCATTAGAAAGGCTGGCACACCTATATATCAGAAAGGTTGTTCAACTTCATGGTATGCTAGATTCGATCATATCTGATCAAGATCCACAGTTTGTCTCTAGATTTTGTAATTTCTTTCAACAAACAATGGGGTCAAAGGTAAACTTGGATACCACTTATCACTCTTAAACAGATGGACAGTCGGACAGGATTATCCAGGTCCTGGAGGACATGATGCGGAGTTGTGCCTTAGATTTAATAGGAGATTAGGGTGACCCATCTTCCACTCATTGAATTTGAATAAAACAATAGTTATTAGGCATCAATTCAGATGCCTCCATATGAGGCTTTGTGTGGTTGGCAATGCATGACACTATATTGTTGGACTGATAAGGCAGATGTGGAACAAGTAAGGCCACAAGTTGTGCAGGAGTCCACAGCCAAGATTAAGTAGATTCAAGCCCAATTAAGGGCAACTATTGATAGGTAGTAGGCACATACCAATCACAAGTGGCGTGAAGTGAACCTTGAAGCAGGCGATAAGGTGTTCCTCATGGTCTCACCAATCAAAGGAATGGTACGATTTGGCCAAAAGGGCAAGTTGGCTCTGAGGTACATTAGACGCTATGAGATTTTGGTGTAGGTTCACAAACTTACATATAGATTGGCACTACCACCGAACTTGGCTCACATACATAATGTGGTCCAAGTCAGTGTATTGATGAAATGCAATGCGCCTAATCAGCAATTGGTGGTACTCCCTCCTATTGAGCCAGTGAGCGAGGACTTGACCTATGCAGAATGCCTAATTAGATTCCTTGATCGACAACTCAGGAAGCTAAGGACTGGGTGGATAACCATGGTCAAGTTCTAATGGTCTGATCATTTGGAGGATGAGGCCACTTGGGAGACACAGCATGATATGGAGACTTAATATCCAAGCATATTCCTAGAATTAAAGCATGAATTGCATGACCAGTTCTCTGAAGGGGGGAGGATGTGAGAACCCCCTAGCTTAAATACCTTAATCAAAGGTGGATTAGCAAAATCAAGTAAGTTATTTACGGTTTTACGGGTTCCAAGTGGTTTATGGCACTATGTTTACCTAGGGGCAGAATGGTTATTTTACACCTTAGTGGGTCGGGATGAGTCCCGAGAGTTAAAGTGACATTTTTAAAACCCAAAACCCTAATTAGTATTTTTGACTAAGTGTTAAAACCCCAACTTACTATTTGGGCAAGGGGTCCTTTTGCAAAAATAAAAAAGTTAAGGGGGAGGGAGTTTTGTTATTAAAAACTTGTTGGAGGGGTTAAGGATGTCACTATTCCCTCATCCTCTCAAGCTCATTTTCATAGCCTCCCAAAGCCCTCTCAATTTCTTGCCAAAATTTCTTCCAAATCATGGTTTCTTAATGGATTTTAAAGACTTTTGAGGTTCTAAAGTGAAGGGCTGCTTGTTTTACTCTAGTTTTCCATGGTTTGAAGCTTTTTAGGCATTTTTATGCTTCAGCTCCCTTTTGTGTCATGCCCAGCTTAGCCCCTGGCCCATTTAGGCCCAATTACTTAACCATGCAGTGGAATTCCATATAAGGCGCATTTGTTCATTATCAAAACATACGGGCTTGAACCCAAGGATGTTACTAGTACTAGCTCATTAATTATTTACTTAAAGGTTTATATTGTGCTCTCGGAAACAAGCTAGTACTTATGTAAAACTTGTGTGTTCTTTTCAAGCTTGTTATCAAACATAGCCAAGTACATGCATGGCAAGGAAAACACCAAATCAAGCTTTGAAAACTTTTTTTATTATGCACATGTTTTTTATAATCAAGCATAGGCTTATAAACATACTATTATGCAAATCCATCATCAACATTACTTAGGCCCATTAACACATATTATGGTCGAAAGTTCTTAAAGTCCATTTTTATCATAGGTTTGGTCATTTAGATAAGACCAACATCATAGCACATGTGCAAACATGGCAAACGACACAAAGAGCCAAAGAACACACTTTCCACCTTAGAGACTTTGTTCCCACAATCTAAACTCCAAGTCCTGCACATAAAGTCCATACTTACTAGCTTGTTACACAAGCAACCCATAACACTTAGAATACTTAGAATATTGAGCAAACACATATGTACACACACAAACCTTATTACTAACAGAAAGAGTATAAAATACTCTTGATCGTAGTTCTATTCTAGTACTCCTTTTCCTACATTGAGTAGAGAAGGGCGGGTGAGTAAAACTCAGTAAGGATTTCATATAGCTCATAAACCCTAACATAGCACAAGTATATCTTGGCAAAGTATATTCCAATCTCTTGCAAAGAAAACACTAGACAAATAAAATACAGGATATATGCATATAATAATAATCGGGGTCAGCAAGCACAACCAAACATAGAAGCACACAAACACACACACCACTTAACACCATATTCCCATAAAGGGTAAAGCAAGCATGAGCATATTTTATTTAATTTTGGTTAACCATTTATTAGTCCGTATTAATCTAAGATCTCTTTCTGCTTGCGAATTAAGTTGGCCGACCCAATTTCTAGCCGTAGTGCTTGCAGGGAGCTAGCTAGCACAAAGTTGCCTAAAAAACAAAACATAGCCCTCTATAGCACCTTAGGATCACATGGCATTCTTTATCCACGACCTGAAGGCACTGCATAATTAAAGAGTATAAGAATCCATACCAAACCGTTTGCAACACTCGTTGCCTGAAAGCTTTTAGTAGCTTGTCTTTCTTACTTTTCCTTGCTTGTTGTACCTAGAACTTCATTTCTAGCTCAAGAACCTACAATGGCCGAAACATTAGCAAGTATATTCTTACATCACCATAGCTCAAAAGTTTACATATACCAAGAAAACTTGGTGGAACACACAATACCTCAACAAAGGAGGTATGGCCAAATTTGTGTTGCTTGGTCTCCTTCAAGCTCCCTCTTGACTTTTCTTCAAACCGCCAATTGATTCCATGCCCTGGAAGGCTTTAGAAGCTTATGTGCATCAAGAACACAAGCTTCAAATACAAGAATGCCAAGAACAAGACTTGGCCGAAACTTCTCTTGGTTGATGGTTTCCAAAAACGTCTCCTTCTTTCAATCTCCTTCTTAATTCTTTCTTGGGATGTTCTTAAGAGCTTATAGACACCAAGAACACTTGGTAAAAGCTCAAGGATGCTCAAGAATGAGCTATGGTGGAATGGTACTTGGGAGAGAAGAGTTGGAAGAGAGAGAGATTAAAGAGAGAGATAGGGAAGAGTGAAACGAATGAATTTGGGAGCTTAATGGGCATGTAAAAGATGAATTTGGGAGGGGAGAATAAGTGTATCATGTGCTTGGATGAGTGGGAACAAGTAGTGGACAAATTGGAAGACTTGTGTGGGTGGTGAGTGAGATAGTCAAAAGTAGGGGACCAATTGGAAGACTTTGGTGAAAGTTGGGTGGATTTTTCAAAAGTGGAGGACAAGTAGGTGGAGGAAGGAATCCTAACTGATGAGTTAGATGGGAGGTGGATTAAAATAATGGGAAATGAAGTGAGGTGGCAGCTATGGCATCCCCCCCTTTAGTCCCTCAAATCCTCGCATTTGGGCAACTGGGCCCAGTCACCAAAAGTTCCCTTTGTCCAATTGAGTCCCTCACCTTAAAGTTCCATCATTTTGCTTGGCCTAACCCAAGTTTAAATTCTTAGAGTGTCTAACACTCATCATACTCCCCGGTCCCACATCATTTAGTGTCTCCCAAACTTAATTTAGGAAAAATTCTTTAGCCTTAAATCCTCATAGCTCGAGGTTTAATTACTTAGGATTTTGCAGGCATTACATTTTGTGCATCAGGTAAGCTTTTTTTCTTGATGATTTCATGGTTCTTGATCCTAAATAAGCTTGGGTTTTGTTGGGTTAGTGTTAATTTAGTTCCATGTGCCTTATTTGCTTTGGAACATAGGAAAAACCTTAGTGCAACGTTCAGCTTAGATTATGTGGTTTGTGGCACTTCATTCATGCTAGTTCAAGTATAATTAAGTTAAGAAATTTATGGATTATGCTTATTTGATGCCATTCAGAGCTTGCTTATGGTATAATCCATGTAGTTTTGTGAATGGTAGTGAATGGTGGATAGTGATGCACATGGAAGACTAATGTTGATTCATTGGTTTTTGTGGTGTTTATGAGCACCATATCATTGGTTTAAACGGTGCAATGTGGCCTAGTGCAAACATACATGTAGGCTTGGGTCAAGAAAAGGCATTCCTAAGGCCATTCAGAGGCATTAGAAGCCCCTAATGTGTCTAAAGGGCATAGGAAAAAGGGCAAGCACTATAGCTCCAAGAGGCCTCGGGTAATACCTAAGGCAATATTATTGAGGCATTGTAGTGCGTTAATGCCACAAGCTTACTAAGTAGCTTTCCAGGTTTGTAAAGGAAGGCTCTTAAAGAGGGCCAAGAGGGCACCTAAGGGTGAAAGTTCGTGGCTTCTAGAACTCCTCAGTGAGTTAGAAATTTCCTCGTGGTATTGTGGGCTATAGAAGTACCCATAAAAGAAACTAGTACTTAGGGATCACAATAGGACACCACTAGTCAAGTGCAAGGTTTAGTACCACCAAGAGCCTAGCCGAGCCTTCAAGTTTGAGGTCCTAATCCTATTCTACTAGGGTGAATTTCAGTGAGTACTATGCTTCAGGTACTAAGCTTGTGCCTTAAAACTTGAACAATAGTGCAATTGAGTGAATTTGAGTTAGTACTAAGGTTTAGTACTTATTTACTAAGGTTCCACCTTAAAACCACATCAAGAGTGCAGTAAGTTCTTATATGCGCCTCAAGTAAATTTGCTTAGGATACAAGTACACTTACCCTTCACATTAAGGCACATGCCTAGTGAATTTGCATCCAACTATGAATTTGCTACTCCACTAGAATGAACCAAGTAATGGTAGATAGGTATATGTGCCTTAAGTGAAGCTTTAGTGTACTTGTAGCCTAGGCAAGTTTATTTGAGGCACAAATGAGAACCTAGTGCACACTTAGTGAGGTTTTAAGGTGGAAGCTTAGTACGTAAGCAACCTAAGAAAGCTTAATAGATTGAGGCACTATGTAGAGGCTTAGTACACCTAGTGAGTTCCTTGGAACTCAAGCGTGGTACATCCACCATCTTCACCTATACAACAATCAAAGGAAGGTTAAATTGTGAGCTACGCTCAGTAAGTCTACAAGCCAAGAATTGCTAGGAGCGAGTTAGAGACCGAAACTTGCTAGGAACGAAGTCACACCCCTGAGAGAAATATATAAAGGACAAGGGACACAGCCCCTTACAGGCTTGCCCAATGAGCCTATGATAACTTGTCCTACACTAATCGCAATTGGCTAACTGATTGCATGCACACTAGTTAAAACCTTTATGTTTCTAATTAATTAATCCTACTACGCAATCATGCATGAGTAATGCTTTGGCTTATGTAAGAAAACAAGATATAAAGTACAAACATAAATCATAAAACATTTCACGAGCTTTCCACTAAAGTCTAAGTTCCAAAGAAATCAAAGCATACAAAATAACTGTGGAATTAACTACATATAACCAATTATGTGCATGCATCAATACAAAAGTAGACTATGCTCGCACCCAAAAGTAACTCTAGAGTACACTACTCAACATGAACATTGGAGGCAAACTAGTTCTTTAAAATTATACACCGAACACCACTAACTAAGCTTCCACCTTAGAGCAACTCCCGGTGGCAAGCTCCAAAGCCCTCCCTTGTGCTTCACTAGCCTCTTTTGGCCAAAAAGACAACTGTAGTTAGTACCATAACCTTACCAACAAATGATCCAAAAACTAGAATCATAAAAATTCAAACAAAAAATATACCTGCTCGTGAGCCTAGCTCAACAACCATTAATGGTTGATGCCTCAATGACACCCAAAACTGCACAACAAATCCTAAGGGAGTGAGAATCAAAGACTCTCAGTAAAGGATCCTTCAACCTACAAGAAAAATCATAAGGACACATATATATGTAATATATATGAAATCTACTACATGTGCTTTCAATCTGAGGGCTAACATATGTGCATATATTTGGGTTCCTTAAGACCCCCCCTCAACCAAGTCCTCGCTCGGACGTTACCCCGTGCATAGCAAGATTTTGCCCCCAAAGTTGCTCCTAGTAAGCCTTGGCTAGTTAACGTCCTAGTTAGCTAAGCTCATTGAAAATCCTTCTCTTAATTGTTGTGCAGGTGAACATGGTGGATACTCCTCGCTTGAGTTCCAAGGAACTCACTGGTGCACTAAGCCTCCACAATGTACCTCAAGTCCTTGGACTTGTCTAGGTTACTTATGTATTAAGCTTCCACCTTAAATCCTTGCCAAGAGTCCACTAGGCTTTCACTTGTGGCTCAAGTAACCATGCCTAATCGACAACTGAACCAAACCTTCACTTAAGGCACAAACCTATCCACCATTACTTGGTTCACCCTAGTGGAGTGGCAAAGACCATGGTTGGACTCATTTTGACATAGCCACCTTTGGCCCTACCAAGGAGGCTTGTAAGAATTAGTCTCACAGTGGTGACAATTGGCTAGCTTTATATGTGCATGAATTAAAACTTCATGCAACTAGTTGATTAACCTAGAATATGCAAGATGTGTGCTCTTTATGATTTGACTTCAGTAAAAAGGAAATCACAAAACATTCACTTGGCCAAGGTACCTTTCATAGAAAACAAGTTCAAATAATCGAAGCATACAAAATCAACATTTGTATAGTTAATACTACACATAACAACTGTGTAAGGACATTCAACAATAAGTAGACTAATGCTCTTTACCTAAAACAAACCCTAGAGTCCCAGACTCAAAACATAGACAAGGGACGCAACTAAGTGTTCAATATATACAAGCCTCAACTAAGATCTCCTCAACTAACTCCCACCTTGGAGACAAGTCCCAGTGGCGAGTCACAAAAGCCTATCCACATGCTGCTAGCCTCTGCATCCAAGAAAACACAATATTTAGCATGGTTTCTTAACCAACAAGTAACCATGAACACTAGAATCACAAGGATTCTCCAGTGAGGTACCTGCAACCATAACTACTATGACAATCCTTAGTGATTATCGGGTCAAACAATGTCAAAATTTGCACAACATAACTAGGGAGTGAGAATTCAAAATTCTTAGTAAGGGTCTTCACCTACAAGAAAGATACTAAGGACAACACAGATATAAATATATGTAATCTACTGTGAGCTCTTATAGCCTGAGGCTAAACTTATGCGCATAGGATTTAGTCCCTTAGGACTTGTCCTCAACCTAGTCCTTAAACTACAAGGCTGAGCCTTGCCAATTAGCAAGCATAGCTTACTAGCCTAACCAGTGAAAAACCACTAGTTGAAACTTCTTGATGTTCTATAGGGGCACTATGGTAGGAATGTTGTAGACTAGGTCTTGAAGACCCATTAGGTGCACTAAGGTTCTGCATCAAAACCTCGCACCCAATGGCATGGCTAGGTCACCAATGGTACTAAACCTTTCACCCAAGCTGGTGATACCTCATTATGGCCCTTTATTAACTAGTTTTCTTATTTATGGTAAAAGTGTTCATAAAACTCAAGAAAACTCCTAGGTCCTGGAGGAGTTTTGGAAGGCTCGGAGTACCCCTAGAATACATTAACCACTAGGCACCCTAAGCACCCCCTCAGGCCTCCCCTCGAACCCTTGAGTAAAATTGGGAATTTTTGGCCAACATAACTATGGTGACACGTTGCCACAATTATCAACTTCTTGGAATTTTTCGTGGCACTGACGACATGTCGCAAATACTTGTGATGCCCAAAAGCTTCCAATTTTGCCGCTATCACCTTGGATGACTTACCAAACATAGCAAACATACTTGGATGGCTTTCCAAATTAACATACCTATAAAACATGTTGCAAAGACCATAACCAACTATCACAAGCATACCTACGCTACATTGAAACATCATTCCAAGCTCTGTCAAACTCACAGTCCACCATAATTAATTTTGCCCACTAACTAATGCTATTGCCAAAACTACTTGAATTTATCAAGCAACAACACTCCAATAGCATTAATCAAGCTTGAAACCATAACTCCCTTACCTTAAATTCAACTTACAAGCAAGAATCAAGCAAGTCTTCCACAAAACCAAAGTTCCACAAAATTATACCAAAGTACCAAGCAAGCAAAGGCACAAAACAACAAATTACAAACTTCTAACCAAAACCCAAGCTCCTAATCATCAAATAAACAATAATTCACCATTGAAACACAAGTTACCTCACATCAAAAGTAAGGGCTAGCTGGAAACATGATTCGAAGCTCCAAAAACATGAAAATTCACTTTAATCAAGCTTCCCTTAGCATGTATACCCTTGGTGGCCTCAATTTTCACCAAAATCTCTTAGATTTAAGCTCCAATTCATGAAGAAACCAAGGGAGGGAGGTTGAACTCGGGTTTGAAGTGTAAAATGAATGCCACCCTACACTTTACCAACATTTATACTCTTTTTAAAACCAAGCCACCAAAGTTTATGAAAAGTAACAAAATGCCCCGTTCCATAAATAGTAACTAGTAAAACCTTGGTCAAATCTTTGTCTATTTGAGCTAAGTTTGGGTTAAGGAAAAAGTTAAATTTGAAAAACTCATTTTTAACCCTTAAGACTCTGCCCAACACTTTAGGACACAAAATGACCATTTTGGCCCCAAACCTTATTTGGTGCCTTAAACTCCTCATAACTTGGTGAACTTTGCCTAACATACTAATTCTTGCTATGTGAACCTGAAATAAGGTTCCAAACTAGCTTTTAACTTATTTACCTTCCTCAAACAAGCCTCCAGCTAGGAGAGTCATAACACATTTACTAGGTTATTTTGAACCCACCTATGTGTACTAAGGTTCCCACTTCAAAGCGTCAAATCTAAAGGCCCAACTAGGCTTCCAATGGTAATAAGCCATACACCCATCTAATGGTGCTATATTGTGGCCAAACATGCCGTCACTTTGAACTAAAATACCTTAAAACCTAGGCAATTCCAAGCTTGTTAAAGGCACAGAGATTATTATGCTCCCTATTAGCTTTGTGTGGAATCTAGAACCACCTCAATCGAACACCCGAGTGAAAAGTTATGAAGAAAATACTACCGGGTGTCAAAGCTATCAATGACGCATCGCTACAATACAAACCTTACTAGATTTTTAATGAAAAGCTTGACAATGCGTCGCTAGCTATTTCATGCCCAAAATTTCCAATTTTCACACCATAGCCCCTTTGGGGCCTTCCAAGGCCTGCCAATGGCCCTAGGGATGCTTTCAAGTTCCTCAAACCTACATGTACAAATGCATTAGGCCACAATACACCATTTAAACCAATCCTTTCATGTCCATAAACACTACACAAATCATTAGAACTTCACTAGTCCACTATGTTCATTACCATCCACCAACTAATACCATGCATCAAACTACTCAAATTTAACAAGCAAACAAGCTTTGAATGGCATTAATTATGCATGAATCATAAATCCCTTACCTCTATTCCAAGCTACAAGAAAAGATAAAGCATTCCATGCCAAAGAACAAGGCTCCACTAAGGTTTTACTTAGGTTCCAAGCAAACCAAAGAAAATGGCACCAAATTAACACAACCCAACCAAAACCCAATCAACCAAGGGCCAAACAAACAAGGAAACACCAAGAAATTCATGTTACCTCACACCCAAAATAGGGCACCTGCTGAAAAACATGATTCCAAGCTTCCAAGACACAAACTCCTTGAAACAAGCCACCCATTGCATAAACACCCCTTAGGCCTTCCATTTTCACCAAGAACTCTTGAATTTGAAAAGGAATTGAAGAAGAAATCAAGGGAGAATAAGGCAGCTCAAGTTTAAGAGTGAAAAAGAGCAAAAATGGCAGCCACTTTACCTTTACCAAATTTAAAAGAGTTCAACCCATTAAGCCCTCAAACTTCCTTAAGTTTGTCAAAAAGCCCCCTTCCCAAAATAGTAACCTTAGGTCAAATCTTCAACACTTAATGAAATACTTGGGTGCTAAGCAAGGGGTTAGGCTTTAAAACACATTTTTTATTCCCAGGACTTAACCTAGTAAACTTTAACTAACTTGCTTAACCATTCTAAATGAACTTAAAATAAGGTAATAAACTAGGGATTTATTGATTTACCTCACTCACTGAGCATTCTGCTAGAAGGGCTATATGATTCCCCCTACCTTGGAGAATTTGGTCCTCCAAATTCAATCTCCCCATCTTAAAACACTATACTAGGATATGGTTCCAATGTGTCCTGACTAAACCTACCAATTGGTGTTGGCACAACAAATGACTTGGCACTGAACTACTCGACCTGTTTAGCTAATGCCCTCAGGGCAATTTAGTCGGGCCCAGTCTCGTATAGGTACTATGGCTGATGCCATTCTTTTTGCTCACTCCCAACTGTAATCTTATTACTGTTCACTGTTTTCCCCACCTTAGCTTAACCTTACTCGATCCAAATACTTTAATGCAATTTTTTTATTCTTGAAGACTTTGGTATGGCCTCTCCCTACCTTCAACACACGGTACTACTAAAGGACATTTGATTACTCCAAGTTGTCCCAACAAATCCAGTGATCATGAATCCTCCACACTAAACTTTGTTCCATGCCCTCCAGTGTAAGATAGCTTAACAAGCTTTGAGAAGCTTGTCCATTACCCTTACACTAGTAGGGTCTTACTAAAAGCTCAGCACCAATAAATTTCCTTCACTATCTCTTGTATGCCAAAACCCACTAGGTTAAACTAACTTAACAGGTTAAACTTGTTTGTTAACACTCGCATTGGAAAAATTCCACTCCGGGTTCAGCACCCATGTTCCAGTGCCGCACCCCTTAATGCAAGATAGCTTAACAAGTATGAAACCTGCCTACTAACTCTCACACAGTTAGTTCCTTACTCTATGTTTGGTACCTGACAACTCTTAACGATCACTAGACTAAGTGTGTCACTAATGTATTATGGCATCACCACATACAAAGATAGCACCCTAAGGCATACTCTGCTCCTAGCTCTACTATACTCTAGGGCTCTTCCAGCTAAATGAACTATTGAGAGTTGAATGTCCTAGCCTACCATAGAGTACAAGTCTACAAATGCTCCCCTTGGATGGGTCATATGCATCAGGCATACCAGTGCACTAGGCAGGGTAGCCATACACCTCCTGAGCATCATGATCCTACTACTTTCGCTACTCCAGAGCCTCTTACACCCACATGCCTGTAAGAGAAAACCTCTCTGGCATGAATGCCAAGACCTCCAAGCAGCTAGTAGCCCTTAGGCCTTATCTGTGCCCAGTCAACTCGGGCCACCTAGCACTCAATGATTTAGATACCAATAGCCTACCCAAGTCAAAGGTCTTGACACTTTAGCTGCTCCACTCAGAGTATCCTAGGTGCCCAAAGCCTACACACTCAGTCTCTTCACTTCCTTGCACTCAGAGACCAATACCCTACACACGCAAGATTAGCTTCTCAGTTGCATCCCTAGAATACTTACTTCCCAACCATCAATACTCACTCTGTACCTAAAGCACCTATGGGGTCCTTAGCCAAGTTACAAGGTACTACCTAATCCTAGGCCAACCTAGGTGTCCTTGGATTGGTAGTTGACTAGACACCTCAGCCCTATTCACTAGACTCCAACATGGCCCTAGTCTTACTCACGACCTTGACAACCTTGCAAGCCTACTAACCTCTAACAATGTCAAGTAACCCCTCGACGACCATCCATCACTTAGCCTATGGTTACAAAGAACCATCTCCAACTTTCATACTTAACTACCATATCAAGACTACACTGTATCATCCTCATGTTGAAATGGTGCACTCATGGCTTTTGTCACATCAACTTATCTTCTTGGTGGGGAACCAATTTTGCCACCACTTCAGTTAACTATCGGGAGGTAGTTAGCCACGTAAAATCACTTGGGTGGGCTGTTCGCCATAACCCCACTTGGTGCACCACACTATACACCTTTGGACTGGTTCTATCCCTCAGAGTTGTGAGCCTACCCACTAGCCTTGACCAATCTCACAGATCACAAGCCCTTCATTTTGAAGGCACTAGGGTCACGTGAAATACTCTAACTCTAGGCTTTAACTAGCTTAACCAATATCCCAACCAACTAGGCTTCCAACCCTTGACTTCTCTCTCCTACAGTAAACACAAACAACTACCAGAGCCACAAGACAGATACCTAAGCACAACTATGCCTATACTAGACCCGGCACTTTGCTTACTAAGTATGACACTTAACTAGGTGGGAGATTACTTCACCTTGTGGTTACTTATGAGTTAACCATCGACTAGTCATAGTGAACTCTCCCTCACAGGCATTCCTTAGACACTACTCCATAGGATTGAGGTAAAACATTCTCTTTCTGGCATCACTTGTACATTTATGACCTGATAGTTCAATGTTCCACTAACTTACTAGAACTAACATAAAAAATTAAGTGACCATCACAACATCCTCAATTCCACTTAGGACTTAGTCCTTTACCTCCTTGGCTAGTTTCACAAGTCGAGTCTCTCTTTTTCTACAAGTCAACTCAGTGGCCCTCAACTCCACTTAACTTTGAGATGATGACCATAAGTCACTAACTATCCCGTGGTCTATGGCAGTCCTTCCTATTGCTCGGGTCTTTATACTACCTTTCGACAGTCATGCTAAACCCTAACAATGACTCTACTCCTACTAGATCAATCGTAAGGTTTATAGCTAGCAAAAAAATAAACCTATCCATTTTCTTACCCTTGGACTAGTTTCTTGCACCTCATTTCCTTCCACGGTTACCTCCTGCATTTAATGTTATAAACAAAATAAAAAATTACCTACTTACCTTTGTAGCATCTAACTGAACTGCACCATTGCTTCGTTACTCTAAGGAACTCATCCCTTCAACTAGCAAGCCATTTGTTATTCAATAGGCCACTGAACTAACTCATGCAAGAAGACAACGTATTGAACATTAGAAAGCTTCCGATCTAAGGCATTTAGGCCTTCACCTATGTGGCACTAGCAAGTGGGTCCTAGGGTGCTAGGTATTAACCCAATACTTGGTGCATCATTACACTCTTAACCTTACTCAAAACTACTACCCAACAAGCCAAAATAAAACTATGCTAGTAAACCGATCCAGAACTGGCCAATAGAGTAACTAGACTACTCATGAAAGGCAAAAGACTTAACTAACACTAGCCATGCACCGCCCACAGGTTCACTACGGCTATCGTTGCACCTAGCTGGTAGCTGCCAACTTTGACCACTTGGCTAATCGAAGCAAAACCTGAACTACTGCTCTGGTCTACTAGGTCAACTCTTTGTGGCAACAGCTATTGGGGATGAAATTCATAGGCTAGTCTTAACCTAACCAAGCTCAAATATAAGACTAGTCATATGACCATGCAAACTATTGGTAACATTTCCTAGGTGCAAGCTAAGACTGATGCACTCTTTGCACCCCTAGGCCTTAGCATCTCTCCTCATGATCTATTATTATTCCTTGGCCTCATATCTACTTTCACACTATGGGCGTGTCACCCATGCTCCTACAATCTTGGATGAGCCAAACTCTACCTCATAGCCTCGTGTTTTCAGCTCATCTAACTATCTTTCAAGAGCTGCTCCATCCTAAACCACTTGCCAGTGCCCACCTTGACAATTGTCAAGTACCTTTGTCTGCTAGCTCAAGGCCTTGGGGAACTTTGCCTCAAACTCTTACTCTCGATGAAAAAGTACGAGAGTGTTACTTTTGTTGTTTTGTAGCCTACATGACCAAATCTTTATCCCTTAGGTCAGTGCTTCCTCAATTCTTTCCAATGTTGCCTAACCCATTCAAATTTATGGCTTCGACTTTTGGAACTTCTAGCGCAATCCACCTGGCCTAGTGGTACTGCCCACCTTAGAAGATTCCATCACTTTATAGTCCTATGGATCATGTTGCCTACCTCGCGTGAGGTTCAAAAACAACTTCCTATGATGGTGGCCACATCCCAACTACTTGCACCATGGTGTTACCCTACCTTGGAGCAAGCCAAACCAACTACCCCAACGTCACTACACTAGACTGCTAAAATCCATTCCTAGACCTTAGCATCCACAAGCAAACCTAACCTAGCTTCACCATTGCAACTTGCAACTAAAGCTAGATGATAACCCATAGATGTTAGTTAGTACTAACTACCCTAGCACAAGCACAATCTATTATATCTCAGTAACTAGCCTCCAATGAACATGACTGAGCTCTGATACCAAATTGACATGGCCCTTTGGGAGTGTTCGGTTTCAGGAGCCAAACAGCGCAGCAAAATTTAACCAAAACCCTCCAGGATCCAAGTGAAACGGGGTAAATCGGGTGTTCAAAAATTTTCATACCTAATTTTCGATTGAGATCTCTCACTCAACTGTAGAGTCGAATCACAAAACCTGAACAGTTGATGTGTTCAGGCACTCTATGGTATCCACACGAGCCACTCGGGATCACCACGTCTCGGCAGATGCGTTTCTCTTGCGCTCACAGTGGTAGCTTGCATCCTCCAAGGAATTGCAAGAGAAGAGTGCGGCTGTCATTTTGGGAGGCTAGGGCAAGGAGACCTGCGAATTTCTCACTAAAAGTTGTATTTATAGTGAGACTCAACTTCCAGGCCTAATGGGTTTCAAAGCCCTAATCTAATTAGGCTTTAATTTCGGGCTTAATAATGGCTCAACTATTGGGCCCATTATTAATATGAAATTATTGTGAAACCAAAACCCAAATTATTAGCCCATGCAATCTAATGATCCAAATAGCTCTATGTGTGCGACCCAATAGGCTCTTACCACATTGGCAATGATCATAAATCACATTTATGATCATAAGCAATGAGCAGTGTCTAGCAACACATCATTGCTACCCAAGTGACAAGATTGTCGATGATTCGACTAAACCTTTATGATCATCACCGATATATGCCATTGTCCCTTTGTCCAAGATATCAAGACTAAGCACAAGACATGGAATGTGTCACTCTTGTATAGCCCAATCTTTGGTTTCTTGATTACCGAGTAGACCAACTTAAACTGATGACATTGATATCGTATATCAACTCATCCAAGCATGGCCATGCATTTTTCTAAGTCTCACTCTATCAAGGGGCCCGAAGATATCACTCCCATTACATAGGAGGGACAAATCCCATCTTGATCATACAAATCCCTCTGCATGATATGTGACATACCCAATGACCTCCTTCAAGTTCACTCAATTACAAGCAACAAAGGAAAGTATCAAAGTATGTGACTCACATGTAGGGAACCTTGATGATCTTAGGTCGAAGGACTACATATACCATGATCACTAAGAGAATCACTTATGACACTCATATAACGATCCATGTAGTGTTCTCATGGTGGGTCGGTCCAGTACACAAGTTCTCCAACTTGTACCCATATGTAGACTATATATCTCATATTAGTCTCCACATATGCTAGTCATTATGTATTATTGCAACCCGCTTCACAATAATACTAGACTAGGGACGTTTGAGAATATCATTATTCTAGGGTTACAATTATGTTTATTACGTTACACAGAAACAAAACAACAAACATAATTCCTGGATTAATGCCTTAATAAAACATCATGACTCAGTGTGCAAAAAATACAATCATCTCATGATTGGCTTTTTGGGCACAACACTAACAGGGAGCTTGCCCAGGAAGCCTGTTGGAACTTGTCCCACACTAGGCGCAATTGGATAACTAATTACGTGCACACTAGTTAAAACCTTTATGCTTCTAGTTAATTAATCCTACTATGCAAGCATGCATGAGTAATATTTTGACTTATGTAACAAAACAAGATATAAAGTATAAATGTAAGTCATAAAACATTTCTTGGGCTTTCCACTAAATCCAAGTTTCAAAGCAGTCAAAGCATACAAAATAACTATAAAATTAACTACACATAACCAATTGAGTGCAAGCATTGATACAAAAGTATACTATGTTCACACCAAAAAGCAACTCTAGAGTACACAACTCAACATGAACATTGGAGGCAAACTAGTATATTAAAATTATACACTGAATAACACTAACTAAGCATCCACCTTCGAGCAACTCCCGGTGGCAAGCTCCAAAGCTCTCCCTTGTGCTTCACTAGCCTCTATTGGCCAAAAAGACAACTATAGTTAGTACCATAACCTAACCAACAAATGATCCACAAACTAGAATCATAAAGATTCAAACAAAAAATATAAATGCTTGTGAGCCTAGCTTAGCAACCCTTAATGGTTGATGGCTCAATAACACCCAAAACTGCACGACAAAAGCTAGGGGAATGAGAATAAAAAATCATTAGTAAGGGATCCTTCAACTTGCAAGAAAAATCCTGACACACATATATATCATATATATGAAACCTACTACATGTGTTTGTAGCCTGAGGGCTAACAAACGTGCATATATTTGGGTCCCTTGAGACTTATTCTCAACCTAGTCCTTGTCGGACATCACCCAATCCCTAGCGAGTATTTGGTCCCTAACCGCTCCTACCAAGCCTTGGGTTGTAAACATCCTAGTGAGCTAAGCTCACAGAAATTCCTTCCCTTAATTATTATGCAGGTGAACATGGTGGATGCTCCTTGCTTGAGTTCCAAGGAACTCACTAGGTGCACTAAAACTCCACAATGTACCGTAAGTCCTTAGACTTGCCTAAGTCACTTGTGTACTAAGCTTCCACCTTAAATCCTTGCCAAGATTTCACTAGACTTTCACTTGTGCCTCAAGTAACCTGGCCTAGGTGTGCTTTAAACCTTCACTCAAGGCACATATTTATCCACCATTACTTGGTTCACCCTCATGGAGTGGCAAAGACCATGGTTGGACTCATATAGTAGGTTATTTGGAACACACCTAGGTACACTATTGTTCCCACATTGAAGCCTCAAATCTAAAGGCCAAACTAAACTTCCAATGGTACTAAACCTTGCACCCAAATAATGGTTCTCTATTGTGGCCAAACATGCCTTCATTTTGAACTAAATTCCCTCTAAACCTAGACACTTCCAGGCTTCAGAAAGGGATATATAGATGATAGTCCTCCCTCTTAGCTTCATGTAGAATCTAGAATCACCTTAATCAAACACCCGAGCAAAAAGTTATGAAGAAAAGACTACCTGGTGTCAAAGCTATCAGTGATGCATCGCCAACAAATAATGACGCACACCATAGTTCAAAACTCACTAGATTTTTCATGAAACCCTTGGCAATGCATCCTCAGCTATTTCATGCCTAGAATTTCTATTTTTCACATCAAAGCCCCTTTGGGGGGCCTTCCAATGGCCCTAGGGATGCTTCCAAATGCCTCAAACATACATCTACACATGCACTAGGCCACAATGCACCAGTTAAACTAGTCCTACAGTGTCCATAAACACTAGACAAATCATTAAACCTTCACTAGTTCACCATGTTCATTACCATCCACCAACTAATGCCATTCATTAAACTACTTGAATTTAACAAGCAAACAAGATATGGATGGTATCAATTATGCATAAATCATAAATCCCTTACCTCTATTCCAACCTATGAGCAAAGATTAAGCATTCCATACCTAAGAACAAAGCTCCACTTAGGTTTTACCTAGGTTCCAAGCAAACCAAAGAAAATGGCACCAAATTAACATAACCCAAACAAAACCCAATCAACCAAGGGCCAAACAAATAAGGAAACACCAAGAAATTCATGTTACCTCATGCCCAAAATAGGGCATCTGCTAAAAAATGTGATTGCAAGGTTCCAAGACACAAAAACTCCTCAAAACAAGCCACTCATTGCCTAAACACCCCCTTGGGCTTTCCATTTTCACCAAGAACTCTTAAATTTGAGAAGGAATTAAGGAAGAAATCTAGGGAGAAGATGGCAGCTCGGGTTAGGAGTGAAAGAGAGCAAAAATGGTAGCCACTCAACCTTTACCAATTTTAAAAGAGTTCAACCCATTAAGCCCTTAAACTTTCTTAAGTTTATCGAAAAGACCCCTTCCCAAAATATCAACCATAGGTCAAATCTTGGTCAAATCTTCAACACTTAATCAAATACTTGGGTGTTAAGCAAGGGGTTAGGTTTTAAAACACATTTTTACTCCAAATACTCAACCCGACACCTCAAAATGTAAAATTACTATTTTACCTCCGGACCTCTTTTCATGTCATACTCCCCTCGAAGCATAGTAAACTTTAAGTAACTTGCTTGACCATGCTAAATGAACTTAAAATGAGGTAATAATCTAGGGATTTACTAATTTACCTCACTCACTGAGCATTCCTCTGGGAGGGCTATAACAACAAGTCCTAAATGACTAAAATGTTATGCATATAGGTTTAGCCTTGCACTATTTTTAACTCAAAATAGACTACATATTATATATGTATGTATGTCCTTAGTACTTTTCTTGCAAGTTGAAGGATCTCTTACTGGGAATCAAGGATTCTTTAAGCATATATCATTTCTGTAAAATGGGCAATCATTGAGGATTATTGGGCTAAGCTCACGAGAAGTTATATTGTTTACTTGAATCTTTATGATTCTAGTATTGTGGTCTTCTTGTTGGTTAAGTTATCATGCTAGCTATAGTTTTGTTTGGCTGAGAATGGCTAGTTTAGCACAAGGGAGGACTATGGAGCTCATACATTTTGGGTATGACTCTAAGGTGGGAGCTAGTTATGAATCTCATTAGTTTAGCTTTGATGTATAGCTTTGTACGCTAGTTTGCCTCCAATGTACATGGTTGAGTAGTTAAACTGTAGAGTCATTTCTCAAGTGTAAGCATAGTCTACTTACGTATTGATGCTTGTAAGCGGTTGATTACATGTAGTTAATTCAACAATTAATTTGTATGCCTTAATAGTTCTGAGTTGCATTTTATGCTTTACATCTATGTTTTATTACTTGTTTTATTGTTCAAGTTAAAGCATTACTAAAGCATGTTTACATAGTAGATTAAATAACTAGAAGCATGAAGATTTTAACTAATATGCAAATAATTTATTAGCTAATTGTGACTAGTTTGGGACATGTCCAATAGGTTTCTTGGGCAAGCCTATAAGGGGCTGTCACAATGTTCACATCCTCAAGTAGTTTTCAATTAAAGAAAGCAGCTTTGACATCCAGTTGCTATTTATCATAGTTGGAGTATGTAGCTATAGCCAATAAAATCAGAAAAATTCAAGCATGGTAACTGGCAAAAAGGCTTGCCATAGTCAATACCATGAATTTTCTTGAAACCTTTTGTAACCAATCATCCCTTAAAAGTAATAACATTACCATCCATGTCGGACTTCTTCTTGAAGATCCATTCGCACCCAATGCGTTTTACCCCTTCAAGTGGATCAACCAAAGTCCAAACATGGTTTTTATACATAGATTACATCTCAAAATTCTTGGCATCATGTGTTAGTGTTGTGCCCAAAAGCCAATCATGAGATGATTGTATTTTGCACATTAAGTCATGATATTTTATTCAAGCATTAGTCCAGTAATTGTTTTTGTTATATGTTTTCATGTGACATAATCAAACGTAATTACAACCATAGAATAATAATATTCTTAAATGTCCCTGGTCTAGTATTACTATGAAGTGGGTTACAAAAATATATAACGACTAGCATATGTGGAGACTAATATGAGATATATAGTCTACATATGGGTACAAGTTGGAGAACTTGTGTACTGGACCGACCCACCATGAGAATGCTACATGGATCATTATATCAGTTTCATAAGTTATTCTCATAGTGATCATGGTATATATAGTCCTTTGACCTAAGGTCATCAAGGTTCCATACATGTGAGTCACATACTTTGATACTTCCCTTTGTTGCTCATAACTAAGTGAACTTGAAGGAGGTCATTGGGTATGCCACATATCATGCGGACGGTTTTGTATGATTAAGATGGGATTTGTCTCTCCTATGTAACGGGAGTGATATCTTCGGGCCCCTTGATAGAGTGAGACTAAGAAAATGCATGGCCATGCTCAAATGAGTTGATATATGATATCAATGTCATCAGTTTAAGTTAGTCTACTCGGTAATCAAGAAACCATAGATCGGACTATACAAGAGTGACAAATTCCGTGTCTCGTTCTTGGTCTTGATATCTCGGACAAAGGGACAATGGCATATACAGATAATGATCATAAAGGTTTAGTCAAATCATCGACAATCTTGTCACTTGGGTAGCAATGATGTGTTCCTAGACATTGCTCATTGCTTATGATCATAAATGAGATTTACGATCATTGCCAACGTGGTAAAAGCCTATTGGGTCACACACATAAAGCCTATTTGGATTATTTGAGTGCATGGGCTAATTTATTTGGGTTATGATTTAATGATAATTTCGTATTAATAATTGGCCCAAAAGTTCAGCCATTATTAAGCTCGAAATTAAACCTAATTAGATTAGGGCTTTGAAACCCATTAGGCTTGGAAGTTAAGTCTCATTATAAATGCATCATATATTGAGAAATTCATAGCTTTTTCCCTTAGCCTCCCAAAAGTTACAGCCGCACTCTTTTCTTGCCATTCCTTGGAGGATGCAAGCTAGCACTGCGGGCGCAAGAGAAACGCATCTACCGGGATGTGGTAGAGGCATGGTGATCCTGAGGGGCTCATGTGGATTCTATAGAGAGCTTTAACATGTCAACTGTTCAGGTTTTGTGATTCGACTCAATAGTTGGGTGAAAGATCTCAACTGAATTAGGTATGAAAATTTTGAACACCCGATTTACCCCATTTTGCTTGGATCTTGGAAGGTTTTAGTTATATTCCACTACACTTGTTTGAATCCTAAAACCCTATAGTGGTATTAGAGCTATTGGTGAGGCCCTAAATCAGGATTGAATGTCAAATCACATGACATGTTGTGTGTTCTAATGTTTTAATCATGATTAATTAGATTGATTTGTTGGGTTTCGAGAGCCAAACAGCGCAGTGAAATTTAACCAAAACCCTCCAGTATCCAAGTGAAATGGGGTAAACCGAGTGTTCAAAAATTTTCATACCTAATTTTTTATTGAGATCTCTCACTCAATTGTAGAGTCGAATCACAAAACTTGAACAGTTGACATGTTCAAGCTCTCTATGGTATCCACACAAGCCTCTCGAGATCACCACGCTTCCACCGCGTCCCGACAGATGTGTTTCTCTTGCGCTCGCAGTGCTAGCTTGCGTCTTCCAAGGAATTCCAAGAGAAGAGTGCAACTGTCCTTTTGGGAGGCTAGGGCAAGGTGACCTGCGAATTTCTCACTAGAAGTTGTATTTATAGTGAGACTCAACTTCCAGGCCTAATAGGTTTCAAAGCCCTAATCCAATTAGGCTTTAATTTCAGGCTTAATAATGGCTCAACTATTGGGCCCATTATTAATACGAAATTATTGTGAAACCAAATCCCAAATTATTAGCCCATGCACTCTAATGATTCAAATAGCTCTATATGTGCGACCCAATAGGCTCTTACCATGTTGGCAATGATCATAAATCACATTTATGATCATAAGCAATGAGCGGTGTCTAGCAACACATCATTGCTACCCAAGTGATAAGATTGTCGATGATTCGACTAAACCTTTATGATCATCACCGATATATGCCATTGTCCCTTTGTCCAAGATATCAAGACTAAGCACAAGACATGGAATGTGTCACTCTCGTATAGCCCAATCTTTGGTTTCTTGATTACCGAGTAGACCAACTTAAACTGATGACATTGATATCGTATATCAACTCATCCGAGCATGGCCATGCATTTTTCTAAGTCTTACTCTATCAAGGGGCCCGAAGATATCACTCCCGTTACATAGGAGGGACAAATCCCATCTTGATCATAGAAATCCCTCCGCATGATATGTGACATACCCAATGACCTCCTTCAAGTTCACTCAGTTACGAGCAACAAAGGAAAGTATCAAAGTATGTGACTCACATGTAGGGAACCTTGATGATCTTAGGTCGAAGGACTACATATACCATGATCACTATGAGAATCACTTATGACACTCATATAACGATCCATGTAGTGTTCTCATGGTGGGTCGGTCCAGTACACAAGTTCTCCAACTTGTACCCATATGCAGACTACATATCTCATATTAGTCTCCACATATGCTAGTCGTTATGTATTCTTGCAACCCGCTCCACAATAATACTAGACTAGGGACGTTTGAGAATATCATTATTCTAGGGTTACAATTATGTTTGTTAAGTTACGCAGAAAAAAAAACAACAAACATAATTGCTGGATTAATGCCTTAATAAAATATCATGACTCAATGTGCAAAAAATACAATCATCTCATGATTGGCTTTTGGGCACAACACTAACATGATTCATGATGCATGAAACCGGAACTCGTAATGTATAATGACATATATGAAGAAACGAAACAAATTGGTTAAAATGATTAACCCTAGATTGATTGGTATGAGATACCTATATGGATTAGGATTCTTGCAATAGTTGCAAAACCTTAGCATGGATCGGATTAGGGTTGTTCGGGCACCGAGAGTAGAGCTCTTTTGGTGGCTCAAATTGAGGTGGTCTCGGGTGCCTAGTTGCTCAAAATAGAAGATCTCGGGCAACATAATTATAGGACAATTGTTAGCACCGGGGAGTAACAACCCCCCACAAGGCGACTCCCTTTGACCCTACCCGCTAACCGGTCAGCAGGACCATCTTCCACTGACCAGCCACCAGGATCACAATATTCTAAGTGCCACATTAATAAAAACTGATTAAACAATGCACATTAATTGGCATGCATTTTTTTTAAAGAGATTTGACATGTTATGCTAATTGGTGGTTGAAGCATGTTGCATGGTTATAGCCCTTGTTGGTTGTACTTGTAAATACAGCCTGCGAGTCATGCCTTATTCTTGTTATTCTCATTGTACATTATCTTCTCACCTTACTCCCCTCGAATGTAACTTGAGGTTTCTATTATTGATGTAATTGTACATTATGGGATCATCCAAGGTGGTGTGTCTATAGAGGTGACAACAAAAGGGCAACCAAGCAAGGAGGAGAAAAAGCTTGTGAAGACCCTTTTCTTTTCTTAGGCTTTTATAATATTCTCATTGGCTTGAGAATATCGCATAGTTTGGGCTATAACCATGCCATGTTTCCTTTCTTGTTAGCATGAGATGCATGTTTTATATTTGTATGTGATGCATGTATAAGACAATTGGAGATAATAATTAGTGAGATCAAAAAGAAAAATCCCTCAAACCAAATATTAAGTCATTAAATGTGATGCCTTCCAAATGTTGGCACTCGTCAAGACTTTGATCAACATTTGGTGGGTTTGCCAAAGCAAAGCACCTATGTTCATCTTGGTAAGGTGTGATAGGATAATAGTGATATCAAAATTGCTAACTTTAGGTCTGACTTAAATAAGTTATCCTAATAGGATTGGGGACTTAGAGGCATAGGGTTAGGCTTAAGTTCATTAGATGAGCTTGGACAAGTATCGTTCATCCAACTTTCCAAGAGTCACATGAGATGTAATTGGCAAGGAGTTACCTACCTAAATAACTGTAACTTGAGAGAAAAGCCAAAACTGACTCAGGTTATGGTGAACTATGGATTTGGCCAACTAGAATACCATAGTGCCGAGGTGTTCTAAAATAATATCGAGGGTTATTATTTTTTGAGTAAAATGGTTGGAGTATCGTTTAATAAAAGTCCTTATTAAATGAATTAAAATGCATGACTCTTACACTGCACTTTACTATTGTATATAACCATGGCACAAAGCACATCGATCCTTGAGAAGGAAAAACTGAATAGGACCAACTTTGTTAAATGGTATCAAAATTTGAGGATAGTCCTTAAGCAAGAGAGAAAGGCTTATGTCCTAAAGTAGCCCATTCCAAATGAGCCTGCTGCCACTGCTCCAAGAGTTGAAAGGGATGCTCACAAGAGGCATTTTGATAGTGCTTTGGATGTTGCTTGCCTCATGCTTATTACCATGCAATCTGAGCTTCAAAAGCAACATGAAAACATGGGGGCATCCGATATGATCGAACATTTCAAAATGCCCTTCCAAGATCAAGCTAGGAATGAGAGGTTTAAGACTTCTAAGCCATTGTTTCAGTGCAAAATGTCAAAGGGAAGTCCGGTGGGCCCTCATGTACTTAGGATGATTGGGTACATTGAGAATTTTGAGAGTTTGGGATTTTCTCTTCAAAAAGAGTAGTCTGTTAATGTAGTCTTGCAATCGTTGCCCGAAAGCTAAAGTCAATTCATCATGAATTATAACATGAATGACCTTGACAAGTCCCTCCCTTAACTTCTCAACATGTTGAGAACTGCTGAGCAAAATCTTAAAAAGGCTAAGCCCATTTTGATGGTTCAAAAGGGCAAGGGAAAGGGAAAAGCCAACAAGAAGAAGGATAAAGCTAAAGGAAAGTCCAATGCTAATTCTTCTTAAGCTGCACTGAAACTATCTGGTGGTGTGGCAAAGGAAAGGGAGTGCTTCCATTATAAGCAACCTGGACACTGAAAGTGCAATTGCAAGCTTTATCTTGAAGAACTTGCTAAAGAGAGGGGAAATAAGACTTCCACTTCGGGTATTTTTGTTATAAAGGCTAACTTTTCTAGTTCCTCATCTTGGGTATTGGATACTAGATATGGATCTCACATTTGTGCAAATGTGCAAGATCTAAGTAGGAGCAGAAGATTCGCCCGAGGTGATGTGAAGCTATGTATTGGAAATGGAGCAAGAGTTGCTGCCTTAGGTGTAGGAACTTATGTTCTCACTTTACCTAGTGGATTAGTTTTAGAATTAGACAATTGCTACTTTATGCCTACTATTAGTAGAAATTTGATTTCTATTTCTTGTTTGGAAAAGAAAGGTTTTTCATTTATAATGAAGGACAAATGTTGTTCTATTTATTTGAATGAAATCTTTTATGGTAGTGCTCAACTTAGCAATGGGTTATATGTTCTAGAACTCAAAGATCCAATCTATATTGTAAATACCAAGAAGGTTAAACTGAATGATTCGAAACCGACCTATCTCTGGCACTGTCATTTGGGCTATATAAATGAGACCCGCATATCCAAGCTCCATAACAATGGACTCTTGGAATCATTTGATTTCGAATCATATGAGACATGTGAGTCATGTTTATTGGGCAAGATGACCAAAGCCCCATTCACAGGGCAAAGTGAAAGGGCTAATGACTTACTAGGGCTCATACATAATGAAGTATGTGGCCCGATATCTACACATGCTAGAGGAGGCTTCCAATACTTCATTACCTTTACTAATGACTTTAGTGGATATGGCTATGTCTATCTCGTGAGACACAAGTCAGAATCCTTTGAAAAGTTCAAAGAACTCAAGAATGAAGTATAGAATCAACTTGGGAAGAGTATCAAAGTACTTCAATCAGATTAAGCTGGAGAATACTTGGATTGAGAATTCCCTGATTATCTAAAGGAGTATGGTATAGTATCACAACTCACTCCACCTGGTACACCTCAATGGAATGGTGTATCTGAAAGGAGAAATCGAACTCTATTGGACATGATTCGATATATGATGAGTCAAGATGACCTTCCAAACTCTTTTTGGTGACATGCTCTAGAGACAGCTACGTTTACACTAAATCAAGTTCCATCTAAATCGGTTCAAAAGACACCATAAGAGATATGGAGTGAGAGGCATCCGAGTTTGTCTGTTATGAAGATTTGGGGCTGTGATGCTTATGTGAAATGTCGATCCTCTGACAAGCTAGGGCCCAAATCTCAACAATGCCTTGTTGTTGGGTATCCTAAATAAACAAAGGGTTACTATTTCTACAATCCTTCTAAGCAAAAGGTGTTTGTTACTTGAACTGGTGTTTTTCTAGAGAAAGAGTTATCTCTATAGAAACCAATGTGAGGAAAGTAGAACTTCAAGAAATTCAAGAACAACAAGGGGACATCAAACCTGAAATGGAACCTGAACAGACACCATAAGATGTTGTAGTTCAAAAGTCTATTCTTGTAGCACAGAGCCCACGTAGGTTCAGGAGGATTCGGAATGACCCGAGAGATATGGATTTCTCATAACTCATACTGGTGATGTGATGTTTATGGATCAGGATGAGCCCACAACCTACCAACAAGCTATGTCGGGGCCTAACTCCATGAAGTGGCTATGGGCTAAGAACTCCGAGATGGAATCCATGTATGAAAACCAAGTATGGACTCTGGTTGACCCACCTAAAGGGGTAAAACCTATAGGGTGCAAATGGGTTTTCAAGAAGAAAATTAACATGGATGGTAATGTGATTACCTTTAAGGGGCGATTGGTTGCAAAAGGTTTTAAGCAAATTCATGGTATTGACTATGATCAAACTTTTTCACCAGATGCCATGCTTAAATCCATCCGAATTTTGTTGGCTATTGCTGCACATTATGATTATAAGATATGGCAAAAGGATGTCAAATTTGTGTTCCTAAATGGAAAGCTACTTAAGGATGTGTACATGACATAGCCCAAGGGTTTTGTCACTCCTGAGAATGCCAATCAAGTGTGCAAGTTGCAAAGGTCCATTTATGGACTAAAGCAAGCTTCTCAAAGTTGGAATCTTCATTTTGATGAAGCAATCAAAGAGTTTGGTTTTATCCAAAATTAAGATGAACCTTATGTCAACAAGAAGGTTAGTGGGAGTGCTATTGTTTTCTTGGTGTTGTATGTAGATGACATACTACTCATCAAAAATGACATTCCCAAGCTATAGTCTATGAAGACTTGGCTAGGGAAATGTTTCCCTATGAAGGACTTGGGTGAAGCAGCCTATGTGTTAGGCATTAGGATCTATAAAGACAGATCTAGAAAATTGCTTAGCCAAGTCAAAGTACATACATTGATAAGGTGCTAAAGAGGTTTAGCATGTAGGATTTCAAGATTCCAAGAAAGGATTCTTGCCCATGTCATATGATATAACTCTTTCTATATCTCAGTGTCCAAGTACACCTGAAGAAAAAGAATGCATGAGTAAGATTCCATATGCCTCAGCAATTGGATCTATAATGTATGCCATGATATGTACTCATCTCGATGTCTCGTATGCCTTGAGCATGACGAACAGGTACCAATCAAACCCTGGTGAAAGTCACTGGACAGCTATTAAGAACATCCTTTAGCATTTATGAAGGACTAAGGATGCATTCTTGGTCTTTAGGGGCAAAGATGAGCTCGTTGTAAGGGGATATACCGATGCTAGCTTCCAATCCGATAAGGATGATTTTATGTCACAATCTGGCTATGTGTTTTGTATTGGTGGTGGTGCTGTGAGCTGGAAGAGTTCAAAGCAAAAGATCGTAGCTGACTCTATAATAAAACCTGAGTACATTGCCGCCTTTGATGCTATGAAAGAGGCAGTTTGGATCAAGATGTTCACCACAGAACTTGGAGTGGTTCCTATCATTGCCGACCAGATAGAGCTCTATTGTGACAACAATGGAGCAATTGCACAAGCTAAGGAACCTCGATCTCACTAGCGATCCAAACACATACTCCGACACTATCATCTCATCAAGGAGATCATCGAGAGGGGTGATGTGAGAATATGCAGGACTTCGACAGATAACATCATTGCTAGTCCGCTGACAAAACCCCTTACGCAGCAGAAGCACCATAGCCATTCTAGGTCTATTAGTATTAGATACATAGATGATTGGCTTTAGTGCAAGTGGGAGATTGTTAGTGTTATGCCCAAAAGCCAATCAGGAGATGATTGTATTTTGCACATTAAGTCATGATATTTTATTCATACATTAATCCAGTAATTGTGTTTGTTATATGTTTTCTGTGTGACATAATCAAATGTAATTACAACCCTAGAATAATAGTATTCTTAAATGTCCCTGGTCTAGTATTATTGCGGAGTGGGTTATAATAATACATAATGACTAGCATATGTGGAGACTAAAATGAGATATGTAGTCTACATATGGGTATAAGTTGGAAAACTTGTGTATTGGACCGGCCCACCATAAGAATGCTACATGGATCGTTATATGAGTGTCATAAGTGATTTTCATAGAGATCATGGTATATGTAGTCCTTTGACCTAAGGTTATCAAGATTCCCTACATATGAGTCACGTACTTTGATACTTCCCTTTGTTGCTCGTAACTGAGTGGACTTGAAAGAGGTCATTGGGTATGTCACACATCATGTGGAGGGTTTTATATGATTAAGATGAGATTTTTCACTCCTATGTAATGGGAGGGATATCTTCGGGCCCTTTGATAAAATGGAACTAAGAAAATGCATGGCCATGCTCAGATGAGTTGATATACGATATCAATGTCATCAATTTAAGTTAGTCTACTCAGTAATCAAGAAACCACAGATCGGGCTATACGAGAATGACACATTTCATGTCTCGTGCTTGGCCTTGACATCTTGGACAAAGGGACAATGGCATATATGGATAATGATCATAGAGGTTTAGTCGAATCACCGACAATCTTGTCACTTGGGTAGCAATGATGTGTTGCTAGAAATCGCTCATTGCTTATGATCATAAATGTCATTTATGATCATAAGAGCCTATTAGGTCACATACATAAAGCCTATTTGGATTATTTGAGTGCATGGGCTAATTTATTTTGGTTATGGTCTCATGATAATTTCATATTAATAATTGGCCCAAAAGTTGAGCTATTATTAAGCTCGAAATTAAACCTAATTGGATTAGGGCTTTGAAACCTATTAGGCTTGGAAGTTGAGTCTCACTATAAATACATCATATAGTGAGAAATTCACAGCTTTTTGCCCTAGCCTCCCAAAAGTTCTAGCCGCACTCCTCTCTTGCCATTCATTGGAGGACACAAGCTAGCACTGCGAGCACAAAAGAAATGCATCTTCCGGGACGTGGTGGAGGCGTGGTGATGCTGAAAAGTTCGTGTGGATACCATAAAGAGCTTGAACACATCAACTGTTCAGGTTTTGTGATTCGACTCAACAGTTGGGTGAAAGATCTCAACCGAATTAGGAATGAAAATTTTAAACGCCCAGTTTACCCAATTTCACTTGGATCCTAGAAGGTTTCGGTTATATTCCGCTGCAGTTCTTTGGCTCCCGAAACCCTACATCATGTTACCACCTTCACAAAATGGGAAAATTACAGCATAAGGACCTAAACTTGTATGCTTTAATTTCCACCATAGTGTATGAATTGTGAAGCCTAAAGTATTCAATATACACTCCCCTATGTGGCACAAACAATGATAATTTGGTCCTTAAAAACACATTGGCATATTGCCTAATTTTCAAGTAACCTTTGGTGTGAGGAACCATCCTAATAAACACCTAATTAATTTCTTAATTAGGCTAAATTATTCTGTTGCCTAATCGAAACTCTTAATTAGGCCAGAATCATTCCTCATTTCTAGGATCTTTTGTCGAGATTTACTATGTAAATCCTAGCCACTTGCCTAGCATTTAGTATTTACTTAAGATTTAAAAAAAAACATTTACTTAGTTCCAATAAAACACTTAAATTTATCAAACTAAGATAGTGGTTTGGCAAGATTTAAAGAAAACATGAAATAAATATGTGCGGCCACATAAGAAAAATATTTTTAATGCTCATGCATGCATAAATAATATACCATGCCAAACCATAGATGAAAACTACACTCATAGCAAGTAAATACTGCGGCAACACAATATCTAAATGTTTTGCCTATCAACCTAAGCAAGCAATGTCATGGGTTGATAAGCCTAACCCGAATTAATAATAATACATGCCACAGTTATGCTAAGTCAAAGTCAATACCAGTAAACCTCATACTAGCTACTACCACCATGCTACAAAATATTTATGACCCAAACGATTGGTAAGCCAACCTTTGCCTGTGGCAGAGAAACCCAAGCAAAGAATGACCTAAGAAGTCCTTGTCCAACTAGTTTGCTATATAAGGCAAATAAGTTTGGAGTTAGACTCTGACCATAAGTGTAAGCAATATATGAAAAATGAACATGTAGTGTATGCAAAATGTACCTATGGGAAACTAACAAACAAGTATCAAATAATCACTATGGATTATTTGTCTCCTAGACGATGTTATCTGCACATTAACAATAAGGGTAAGTATATATAATACTTAGTAAGGCATTCTAAAACAAACACTACATAACAACATCACACATAATGGACCATATGCACACATTGCCATGCATGCACAAACCTTGCCCATAAACTATATGAGCATGCCATGAGCTCTTATGGCATGGAGTTTTATACAATGATCATCATATCATGCTTCTTTGGGTGCATGACTCCTCATACTTCTCACACAAGCAAGCAAACAAACAAACAAAATATCCGTTGGTCCATTTTTGCCCTTGAGCATGCATCCTTGCATTTGCCCTTGAGCTTGCCAGCTTTCACTGGCTCAAAACTCCCTTATAGCAGGGTTTGACCCAATCTGACTTGTGTCCTAATGCCCTTGGATGTATTTTGCCCTATCTTGGGACTTATGCCCCATTATGCCAATGTGTGTGCTTATAGGGTGCATTTTGCCCCATCATTTAGTAGGCTTGAGTGGCATTTGGACCATAAGGTTTTTACCATGGGTTCCCCTACATAGGCCATACCTAAAGCATAACCCAAGGCCTACATGGAAACCAAGCCCATAGGGCATGTGCATATGACCTCCAAGGTGCGCACAGCCACAAGCCCGTAGGTGTATGCACATGCGCACCCCTAGGTGTGCCATCGAGAGCCCCTTAGGCACACATGGCTGTGTGACCCCTTAGGCGCATGCATGTGTGCCATGTCACACCCAACTCACCATGCTCCTAGCCACCCAAAATACTCATGAACCTATGAGCCCATGCCATACACGCACAACCACATACCAAGCCCTTGAGCTTGATCACAACACCTACACACCCAAACTGAGGCACGCCTTTCTTGTGCTTGCCAAACCTTGAATGTTCAGCCACACTCATCTATCAAGCACCCAATGCTTAATACACACACCATTTTATAGCCCATGCACCAAGGACACCATTTATTGCCCAAAACTAGGAGCTAGGTCTTACCTCAGTGCCACATGAGCGCTCTTCAGCTCTATTGGTCACCCCGTGCCCTTTTTGCCTTACCATTTGTCCTAGCTTTTAAAAAGCTAAAACATGGCCAAAAATTCCCAAAAATAAAAGGGCTAGAACACCTTACCCTTATGTAGACCACCACCCTACAAGCTCAAGTTTCAAGCACCAAGAGTCCTTTCCTATACTCCTTGAAGTCCTTTAACTACATAGTAAAATAACCACTTGACTAACCAACACATTTTGAGCCTAGGAGCAATGTTTTTTACTCCACATAAACAAACCAAAAATACCTCCTCACCTTGGTAGAAAATATCAAACCAAAACTCCTTTTTGAAGCTCCACAGTTCTCCTCCCTCTCACCAAGCTTAACCTCAACAACCAAGGGTTTTTATGAGCAAAAGGTTGTTGTTTAAAAAAGAGGAAACCAAGTCTAGTAAAATAAAGTTTATCACCTCAAAATAAACATCCCAAAACCATGGCCACCTCTTGGAGAAGAAAGAAATCAAACTCCTAAGCCCTCCCTTACAACAAACACACTTTTTCCTTAATTTCTCACTTACATGCTCTTTTTCTCTTATTTTAGCTTCATGCTTTTGGTGAGTTTCTATGTTTTTGAGGTTTTAGGACGTGCTAAATGGAAAAGGAAGAGAAGAAAGTGAGCTGGAGTGTTTGGGGATGAATAAGGATGGAAAATGGGTGAAAGGGTTAAATGGTAAAGAATTAAGGCCTTTACATGGTTAGTCGTGGTTTAGCCTTTTTGACCAAGGGAAATGGGGTCTTCTACATTTTTAGAAGTTTATTTCCTACCTCAAAACCAGGTTGCCTCATTCCCTAAAGTTTCCAAGAGGTGGTTGGGGTGAAAGTGCCTTTTAGGCCTCATAACCCTTGGTTAAAAGGAAGTTACCTCCATAAAATGATCAAATATGTCTCCATTTGCACTTAAATTCTTAGATTTTCTTTCCTCCAGTTCCAACCATTTATTCTCCTACCCTTGACCATGGTTGATGCAAACCCAGATGGTATAAAGACTATGAAATGCGCCCAAGATGTTTTACAAGCTCCATAAGACATCAAAGAGACTAGCTTTGAAGACCCCCACCCCTAATCAACCTGTGACTAGAAACGAGAAGTATAAGAACACCAAGAACACAAGCACACTTGTGCACCAAGGCAGTCCACAAAGAACCAAATAAAAATTCTCTCCAAAGTAGCAATATTATTTCATGTCAAGGCTATTTTTTACAACTATAATATATGCCTTTTTATAGGCCTAAAATAGGGTAAAAGACTCAGCAAAATTTGCAGCCCAAGTCACCTAGGAAACCTAGTTACAAAGGACTCAAGAAAAACTAGTCAAACTAGGATTCCTACACCCTTTTAACACATGTTTAAGGTGTGCAGCGAATTCCATTTATCCTAAGTGACCTGAATCACTTGCATGGCCTAAATAACATCCTAAATAATGTAAATAAATAGGAAAATAAAATAAAATATGTTACAACACAAGATTGGCCATAAAAACCCCAAAACAGTCTTCTTGGGTGGTTCTTGCTTGTGTCTTCAACTTCAAGCTGAAATTAGAACTTGATGCAGTAATGATTTCTCAAAATTCAAAGCATAAAAGTTGTATATATCTTTCTTATCTTTGAAATGACACCTGAACCACATAAAATGGACATCTAAAGCCAAAGATATGCCAAAAATACTGCAACTGCTTCTGTACCAGCGATAACTCGCAAATTGTGACTTTGAAGCTAAATTGGACCTCCTTAGTGTGCAAATTGGGTTTCATGGTCTTCATATGATTTGTATCTCCAGATGTTAGCTTTCTAATGAATCAAGAATCACTCAATTCTGATTTGTTTAGCTAAAGATATGAATTTTCTACCAGAACATCACCAATCTGTCAACATCCAAGCTTGGGCATCATCCCCATATGATTCCTTGCATGTTCCAGCAGCTCCTTGCGAAATTCCAAGCCCATTCTCTATGAAAAAGCTTGAGACAAAAGCTTGAAGTGCACTAGTGAGCTCCTTAGCTTCCTTTCTTGTCAATGGTTCACTAGCTATCTTCAATGAATCCTTGCCATCCTTGGTTGTGCCTTCTTTGATCATATCAATGGTTGACTCTGTTTTACTAGGTTTGACTCAGGTTTGACCAAGTTTGACTAACCAAAATTACCAAAATGCCCTTTTTAGCTTCACTTATAAAAAAAAATCTCAAACTTGGTCACTTTAATTTCAAACTTCACCAAATTTTAACAAATCCATTCAAATACCATTTCTCACCTTCCCAAACCCTTTTTGACCATATTTGACTTGAAAATTACCATTTTTGCCTTCCTCGCTTCCTTAGCAAGAAAAAGCTAATCTTTGGTCAAATTGAGTTCAATTTTCATCTAGATGTTAATTTCACCTATAGAAGCTCAATTATATCTCTCTTGGTCACATTTTGACCTTTGAAATGCCAAATTACAAAAAATTCCCCTAGTTGCCCCTATGGTCAATTTACCTTAGATTTTTAATCCTCTAAACTCCAATGACTATTTGACTCATTAACTTGACATAAACCTAGCTTGCAAGTGTAATCTTATCAAGGATGATTTAAATAAAATAAATTAAGTACCTCATAAAATTAGGGTTATCACATATGAACTACATTGTAAGGTTACAAAAGTTGGGTACTCAATTGTACAAATTCCCAAAGATGGCTATAGAAAGGACATGGATGGAATTGTGAGGAAAGCATATGGATGGAATTATGAAGAAAGGACATGGATGTAATTAAGGATATTGTTAGGGACCAAAGTGCTCAAGGAGGCAAAGTTAGTCACTTAATGCTTAAGGACACTTAAGGGCTTAAGTGTCCCAAACTTTTCTAAAGGTGAAAATGACCCTTGACCAAGGTTAAAATAGGTCAAAAACTATCATTTTCCCATCCCAAATGGATTTTAAAAACGTTTTCCAAGTGTGGCCTAAAGTTTACAAAATTTGTAAACATGCCATTACTAAAGACCAAGAAAGAAATAAAGCTAGAAAAAAAAATCATTTTCTCCCCATTTTCTTCCAAAAATTTGAATTCACCTACTAGGGTTCTTCCTTGAACTCCTCCATATCCCTCCATAGCCACCTTACTACAAACAATCAAGAGAAGGCAAGAGAAGACAACCAAAGCATCAAGGAAGACCATAAACCCTAGTTTTCGGGTTTATCTAAGGTTTATTGGATTTTCAGCAAAGGGTAAGGAGTTCTTTTGCTCTCATGGGATGTTTACTATATTTCCAAGCATCCATGGAGCTAGGGCTAAGCTTGGAAGAGAGCCATGAGATTGATGAACCAAGCTTAGTGAGGAGAGTGCACTTAATGAAGGTTTTGTGACCTAGTGTGAAGTGCACAATGATGGCAACGAATTTAAGGGTTTTTAGAGCCCAAACTTAGCACTAACTAGTGTTTAAACTCTCCTAAGGCCAATATTATACTTTAGGAGGGCTTCCATAGTGATCTACTTATGTTTATTACATGTTTTATGGACTAACCAACTCATATGGTTGCTGCCGCATACATGTGTTTGTTGTTTGTGTTAGATTGCTGCATTTGGATGCTCTATATTGCATATTTGCATTGTGTTTTCTTGTTTTTTAGTGCCTTTGGATTCAGTTGATTTCTAAAGGTTGCATTAACTTAGTGTTAAAGTGTTCTCCTTACTAAGTTTCTCCATGAAACTTACCTCCCCTCAAATCTGCCCATTTTAGGTTTAGCATAAAGATAACATTCAAATTGATGTTTTTGTTTGATTTTTGATCTGAAATTTCAGTTACATGAACTATTATGTGTCTAGTTATGATATGTAAATTTTGGTAATTTTAGGAGCACATTGTTATTTTTAGTGATGGTGCTTATTGTGTTACGCAGCAGCTGTCTAGCATCCTGTTTTGGAGTGCATTGTGTCTCAAGCATCTCCTGTGACTTGGGTGCGTGTCTTTAGCTGAGTTAAGGCCATGATGTAGTTCATGGATTCATGTACATGTAATTTATGTAAAGTTGGAACAAGTATGTGAACATTTGAGGATGGTTTTGCTATGTATGTGAAGGTGGTGCACAAGCTATCTAAGTGTGAATGATGGGCTGCTTGTTTGTAAATTCTGTTTTGGCCACATAAAGTTGCTATATGCAAGGGAATGTAATTCATATGTGTATTTTACATGTATGGGATAGCCTTGGAGGGCTTACCCCTTGTGAATAAAGTGTTTGCACGCTTACGAAATCTTGTATGGGCATAATGGTCATAAAGTGGACAAAATTTTAACCCTGTACTCAAAGTTTTATATCTCCCTGTGTAGAGTCAATCTTGGTATGAAATTTTGACCACACCTAGAGAACATCTAGAGGTTTAACTGAGATTTCTAATTCCTGAATTTTGAGCACTTTAACCAAAGTTATGATGTTGCAAATTTGGCTAATTTACTGTTTATTTGGTCAAAATTTTGTAACCAACTTTAAAAATCCATAACTTGGTCCATAGGTGGGCTATTGATGTAAAACCAAATTCATTGGTTTGGTCTAAGTTTCTACTTGATAATGGAGAAAATAAAAAAAGGGGTACATGGCTATATTAATACAGTTTTTTCAGAGAAGTTCGGGTGCAATGGCTGGAAACATGAAGTTAACAAGATTGCCTAATGTATGATAGCCAAGATTAAGACTTGTGCTAGTGTTTTTCTTCCTTGCTACCATGATGTGCATAAAATGTGAATGTGTGTAATGGTTGGACCAATATGTAAATATGCATTGGTTGGACCAATGCGAATAGGTGTTATCCAAGAGAGCCACTTAGGTATGCACATTAAGAGTATTGTTCTGATGGCCTATAGGACATACCAACCCTGGGATTTTAAATGCAAAATTTTGGCACCATAACTGGACTACCCCAGAGTGGGTAACACATCAAGCCACCTATCAAAATATGGGCTCGTTATAGCTTCTTGATAGTTTATGGTCTCATCATGATCCATGAGCATGATATCACCAATATGAGTCACGATAAATCCATATATCCTAAGCTCAAGCCAAATCCTACCGGACCTATAGGGGCTCTATGCTATAGGAATAGGTTCCTCAACCATATCTAGTGGTGCTTATTTAAGTTCTATCACAGGTTCAATGCCCCCTTGTTGTTCTCAAATTTTCTTCGAGCTTTACTTTCCTTTCACTGGTTCTTCTAGAGATAAACTTCTTTCTAGAAAGACATTAGTTTAAACAATGAATACTTTTTTCTTAGAATGATTGTAGAAATAATATCTTTTTGTTTCTTTATGATACCAAACATATCAAAGTTGGGCCCATGTTTCTCCGAGGATTAACATCTTACATAACCCTCACAACCCCAAATCTTCAAAAAAGACAAACTGGGATCTCTTCCAGTTCATATCTCATATGGGGTGTTTAAAACCAATTTTGATGGAATGTAGTTTAGTGTAAAAGCAATTGTCACTAAAGCATGTCCCCAAAAGCAAATCAAAAGGTCAACTTGAACAATCATAAATCGAACCATGTCTATCTGATAGATCAATTTCTCCTTTTAGGTACACCATTCCATTGAGGTGAAACTGGAATACATATTTCTCTTTCCTTAATGGAAGGTCAAGACATGCTTATTTGTCACTATAGCAATAATGGCATGTATTCAGTTTAGAGTTGACACTAGTTACACTCACAATCTAAGGAAAAGTAGTGAAAGGTAAAGGTGCCAAGATGTGGAAGACTATCTAGGGCTCTAAATTTGAGAACAAGAATTCCTATTTATAAAGGGCGGCTCACAATTTTCTTCCCACAAGTGATAATCTTTTGCTTTGGAAGATGGATGTGGATCTGGTCTGCCTTATTTTCTCCAATGGTAGAGATACGACCCTTCATATGTACCATTATTTTGTAAAATCTACATGGGAGGGCCAATGCCCATTTTTTTGTCACAGAATTTCCTAGAAGAACAATGAAGGACCGATTCTCCCAAGTTATTAGTGGCAATAGCATAAACAAATAAGAGAGGTTTGGTACAGCATCAATCTTGTGAAAGCACCAAAATAATGTGGTTCATGGCCAATTCATTGCATGGCCAAAGAGCATGGCATGGCATGGCAGATTCAGCAGCAGCTTAATGACTCAACTGTGCGAATGGGTCTTCCCCACCATGGTTTACCCTACAAAGGCTTGAGTAAGCCTTTATTAGGTTAATGTAAATTGAATATTGACGTTGCGGTTGGTATGGATGAGGGCCTTGAGCTAGTAGCCATTCTCTAATCAGAAAAAGGAAAGATGATTGCAACTCTATCAAGAAGTACATCCTGACAATTTTTATGGTGAAAGCCTAGTAAGTCTCGAAGGGTTCAAGCTTGCATGATATTTTGGTGTCCAGTGGCTATGCATGGAGATGGATGTGAGCTTGGTGGTGTATGCTATTCTTTAGGGCAAGGAAGGCGGCTCACAAGGTTTTAGTTCTATTAAGAAGGTTCAATGGAGGCTAGTGAAGTTTAAAGCTTGGCAAATTCTTTACACCTTACAAGAATGTAATCCGATAGCCCTTTGTCTAGCTAAGTTTGGCTACTCTTGCTCTCATTATACTCTTTGGACAAAGGAGTTTCTGTCCTAGCTTGTTAACATTATTAAGGGTGACTTATCTTGTTGATTAGTTAATTAAACACATTTTTATTAAAAAAACATGCAAACTTTTTCTTCTTTCTTACTGTCTAATTATTTCAACTAAAGGGCCACAATTAATGTATGTAGTTTGACATCTAAGTCAGGTTGCACGCATGAGTCATGTGTGCGCTAATGTCAAAAAGTCAAATAGGCCCCTAAACTTCACAATAATTGCTATCAGACCCAATGCATTATTTTATTTATTTAAAGGACAATTTTGACCTTTTATTACCAGCTCACTTGCGAATCATGTATCTGACCCAACCCAGACGCATGGGTCACGCTAATTGGAACGCATTGATATGATCTGAATAGATCCTTTGTCATAACCCCTATTTTCATGAAGGACTTGAGTACCTTGGAGTGAAAGAAAAGAGCCCAAGCATAAAAGTAAGTAAGGTACTTGGTGGGCTTTGGAGACACATAAAGGACTACCAAAGGTAGGCTTACCCAAAACCCTACTTGTGCATGTTTAAAGGCTTAAAGGTTTAGTGAAAGAAGTTCAAGCATAAGGACCTAATTGTATTCGGGTGACTAATATGAGGGAATATTTTAATAGGGGATTTCGTGGCACCATGCAAAAAAGTGGCTATGACGAGAAGGGCATTTTGCCCATTTTTGTGCCATGTGGCACCCAACTGGATTTGCATGTCTCCACTTGGTCAAAACTTATCCAAACCAAGTCAAGGCTCCTAATTTGAGCTAGTCTTCATGTTCTTGGAGGAGGGAGCTCGGGTTCATGCCAAATTGTTAATGAATAGGAGTTAAAGTGAAGATTCAAGCTTGTTTTGAGTTGGTTCGGCCTTAGGTGACATTGGCATTACATTGCTAAGCTTGAATCTTGCATTTGAAGTAAGACCGAAGGTTCAATGGCACGGTTTGGTAAGGGAGACACTATACTCTTCTTGAATTGGTTGAATTCCATGTTATAGAAGAGTATTAAGCATCTAGGGGGTAGTTATGGAACTAGATGAACTTGGTTTGCTGTAAGTGTTACCCACTTTGGGGTAGTCCAGTTATGGTGCCAAAACTGTGCATTTAAACTCCCAGGATTGGTAATGTTCTGTAGGCCATCAGAACACTACCCTTAGTATGCATACCCAAGTGGCCCTCTTTGGGCACTATGTAAACACATGCATATTGGTCGAACCATCACACAGATATTCACATTTCATGTACACCATGGCAGCTAAGAAGGAAAACACTAGCACAAGACTTAGTTTTGGCATCCACACATTAGACAATCTTCTTAAGTTCTAGTGACCAGCTACTGCACCTGTAACTTCCACTAATAAACTGTATCATTCTAGACACATACCCCCCTGTTTTATTTGCTCCATTATCAAGTATAGACTTATAGAAAACCAAGGAATTTTTTTTTACATCAATAGCCCACCTATGGACCAAGTTATCGTTTTTTCAAGTTGGTTACAAAATTCTGACCAAATGAACAGTAACTCAGCCAACTTTGCAACATCATATCTTTGGCTACAGGGCTCTAAATCCATAAATTCCAAATCCCAGTTAACCCTCTAGATGTTATCTAGACGAGGTCAAAATTTCATACCAAGATTCATTCTACACAGGGAGATATTAAACTTTAGGTCCAGAGTCAAAATTCTGGAAACTTTTGAACCATTTTGCCCATACAATTTTTCCAAACCATGCAAACACTTCATTCACAAGGGGAAAGCCCTCCAATACTATCCCATATATGTCCATTACACATAGGAATTACATTCCCTTTCTTTTAACAACTTTATATGGCCAAAACAAAATTTACAAGTAAGCAGCCCATCATTCACCCTTAGGCAGCTTTGCACCACATCACTTACATAGCCAAAACATTACTCAAATGTTCACATACTTGTCTCATTTTACATACACTACATGTGCATGCATACATGCACTACAATATGGTCCTAACTCAGCTAAATACATACCCTAGCTTACAGGAGGTCCTGAGACACAATGGACTCTAAAAACAGGATGCTAGACAGCTGCTTCACAACACAATAAGTACCACCATTAAAAATACTACATGTGCTCCTAAAATCACCAAAATTTCCAGATCATAACAAGACATATGGAAGTTAATTTTACCTGAAATTTCATATTAAAACTCAAACCACAAAGGTTAGTTTGAAGGTGATCTTTCACCTGGACCTGAAATGACAGAATTGAGGGGAGTAAGTTTCATTGAGAAACTTAGTAAAAGTAGCACTTGGATTCAATAGGCAATGTAACCATCATTAAAACCTGCATCCAAAGACACTAAAACACAAAAACCACAATGCATATATACAAGATATAGCAACCAAATGCAACAGCCAAACACAAACAACAAACACATGAAATGTGGCAGCAGCATATACCATAGGTTAGTCCATAAAACACATAATAAACAGAACCAAATCACTATGGCAGCCCTCCTCAATCTAATGCTTAGTCTTAGGAGGATTTTAACACCAGTTAGTACAAACTTTGGGCTCTAGAAACCCTTATTTCACTGCCATCTTTGTGCACTTGACAATAGGTCACAAAACCTTCAATAAGTGCACTCCCCTCAATAAGCTTGGTTCATCAAGCTCATGGCTCTCTCCCAAGCTTAGCCATAGCTCCATGGATGTTTGAAAATACAAAAAACAACCCATGAGACCAAGAGAACCCTTACCTTGATGGGTATGCTGAAATTGGAGCTTGATCCTAGGTGCACTCAAGTTTTAGCACCACATAGCTTCCAATTGCCCTTTCTTGCTTTCTTTTGCCTTCAATTTCAATCTTGAAGGTATGGTGGCTATGGAGGAAGTGCGTCTGTGTTCTTGGGCAGGAGGAGCACGAAAATGAGAGAGGGATAAGTGATTTCGCCACTTAAATGGCCTTAAATGAGCTTAAGGGCACAAAACACACTTAACAAGCTTAACATTGCTTTATGTCATTTTCTTTCTCACTAATTAGGGTTTCTTTGTCTTAAACTCATTGGTACACATGTGCCCAACACTTTTGACTAATTATCAAGTCTTGGCTGCCTCCCCCATGGTGGGATAACCCCACAATTCCACCCTTAGACTTAAGTCAAAAGCTTGAACACCTTAAGGTTTACACTAGGACATTTAGGTCCTTATTGCCTTTAGTGTTTCCTTTGTCCAAACTTGTCTTCCATGAGTAATTTGGTCCTCCAATAGCACTTTCATACCATTTACATCCTTCCCATAACTCTCCAAGTCTCTTTCTTGAGAGTTTTTCAATTGATTACCCGAATTTCCAAAACCTTACAAAAAAAGTCAATAGGCTGCTTGACAAACAAGCAATCCTTAAGGATTTTCTTGGGGGCCGAGTTACCAACTTAGAACACTTTTAAGGAGGTGTTAATCATGTCTTTTACCCCCACACTTCAATCACTATGGTGAGAATTACACAATATAATGATTTTTAGCCATTATGACACACTTGTAATTCTCCCATTTTGTGAGGTGGTAACAGTAAGGGCTATGGATTGCTTTTAGGTGTATGTGTTATCATGCTAGCTAGCTACATTAATGGCAAGTCCTAAAGCACTCATGAGTCCGCCTACTCATGTGTGAACTTGGAGCTCTATGTGATGATTTTTTAATTAACGGAACTAAGAAATGAATCAATGTATGGTGTACTTGCTAATGGTAATGTTGGTCGAGACCAATGGGAATGTGGAGTGTGTGTCAGGGCCCTACCTCAGTGCTTTGCCCATGCTAAAAATATAAGGTAAATCCATTAAAACAATGAAGGACTCAAATGAAAATGGGAATATTATGTGTATGTTTAACCGAAGCTTATCAGGTTCAAAATGTACATGTAAAATGGCTTAAGTTGCTAATGGCAAGAACCAAAGTTTAAGGGCAAAAATGTACTCCTTATCAGGTGCTAATAGTGATATTAAGAAGCATGGAAGGATTACATTAAGCCATGCAAAATCATGTAAGGCTGAGAAAGGCATTAGCACCAATTGGTGCGCCATGTGGCACACGTGGGAATTTTGCATGTCTCCACTTTGTGTGGCCGGTTGTACTCAGGTTTGAACTTCATTGTTGCAAGTTCATTGTTGTTCTTGGTGAAAGAAGGTCGGGTTCATGCTGAATTGTTGTTGATTGGAGCTTGAATTAAAGAATCAAGCTCATATTTGGTGATTTCGGCCATTGGCGACCTTGTACTTGTGTTTTCAAGCTTGGTCTTGGAGATTCAAGTGTGACCGAGAGCTCAAATGAAGGAATTGATAAGGATTCACGATATACTACTTGATTTTGGTATTGTTCCATGTTCAAGTTAGTATTTTGGCTTCTAAATGATAGTAGTTTGAGCTATATGATCTTAGAATGCTATAGGGGCTTATGTGATACCTTCGGGTTTATGTGAAATGGTGGCTAGCTAGTTAATAATGGCAAGTACTAAGGTTCAATATAGGTAGGCCAACCTATAGTTAAACTTGGAGCTCTAGTGGAATGGGTGTTATTATTGTGAAGCTTTGATGGCAAATTATGTGTGTACTTGCTAGTTGGCTTTTGGCCGAGAAAGACATTGTGTGTGGTGTATGAGTTGTGTGCTTTGTTGTGTTGTTTGTGCTTGTTAACCCTTATTAGAAGTAAATGTTATGTATATGTGCTATTGCATATGTTGCTTTGGTGTTTTCTTGTCTTTCTTGCAAGTAAAGTTTGAATATAGGAGGTCAAGCCCTCGGGCTTAACTAAATAAGCTCAAGGAGCTATAGTGAATTCCTTACTGAGTTTTGAAAACTCATGCCCCATTTTGTATATGTTACTAGAAAAAGGATTTGAGCTTGATTAGTTGCTTGTGTGCTAAGTTAGTGCTCGGTTTTGCCAAGGTATGTACTAGACCAAAAGCTTGGCTTTATATGTACAGAGTGCAAGTCTTATGGTCATTGCCCAAACTCATGTGTTTGAGTTTTACAAGCTTGTGTAGATTTTGATGGGTTTCAGGAGCCAACCAGCGCAGCGAAATTTAACCGAAACCCTCCAGGATCCAAGTGAAACGGGGTAAACCGGGTGTTTGAAAATTTTCATACCTAATTTTCGGTTGAGATCTCTCACTCAACTGTAGAGTCGAATCACAAAACCTGAACAGTTGACATGTTCAGGCTCTCTATGGTATCCACACGAGCCTCTCGGGATCACCACGCTTCCACCACGTCCCGGTCGATGCGTTTCTCTTGCGTTCGCAGTGCTAGCTTGCGTCCTCCAAGGAATTGCAAGAGAAGAGTGTGGCTATCCTTTTTGGAGGCTAGGGCAAGGAGACCTGTGAATTTCTCACTTAAAAGTTGTATTTATAGTGAGACTCAACTTCCAGGCCTAAAGGGTTTCAAAGCCCTAATCCAATTAGGATTTAATTTCGGGCTTAATAATGGCTCAACTCTTGGGCCCATTATTAATACGAAATTAAAGTGAAACCATAACCCAAATAATTAGCCCATGCACTCTAATGATCCAAATAGCTCTATGTGTGCGACCCAATAGGCTCTTGCCATGTTGGCAATGATCATAAATCACATTTATGATCATAAGCAATGAGCGGTGTCTAGCAACACATCATTGCTACCCAAGTGACAAGATTGTCGATGATTCGACTAAACCTTTATGATCATCACCGATATATGCCATTGTCCCTTTGTCCAAGATATCAAGACTAAGCACGAGACATGGAATGTGTCACTCTCGTATAGCCCAATCTTTGGTTTCTTGATTACCGAGTAGACCAACTTAAACTGATGACATTGATATCATATATCAACTCATCCGAGCATGGCCATGCATTTTCTAAGTCTCACTCTATCAAGGGGCCCGAAGATATCACTCCCGTTACATAGGAGGGACAAATCCCATCTTGATCATACAAATCCCTCCGCATGATATGTGACATACCCAATGACCTCCTTCAAGTTCACTCAGTTACGAGCAACAAAGGAAAAGTATCAAAGTATGTGACTCACATGTAGGGAACCTTGATGATCTTAGGTCGAAGGACTACATATACCATGATCACTATGAGAATCACTTATGACACTCATATAACGATCCATGTAGTGTTCTCATGGTGGGTCGGTCCAGTACACAAGTTCTCCAACTTGTACCCATATGTAGACTACATATCTCATATTAGTCTCCACATATGCTAGTCGTTATGTATTATTGCAACCCGCTCCACAATAATACTAGACCAGGGACGTTTAAGAATATCATTATTCTAGGGTTACAATTATGTTTGTTAAGTTACGCAGAAACAAAACAACAAACATAATTGCTGGATTAATGCCTTAATAAAATATCATGACTCAATGTGCAAAAATACAATCATCTCATGATTGGCTTTTGGGCACAACACTAACAATCTCCCACTTGCACTAAAGCCAATCATCCATGTATCTAATACCGATGGACCTAGAATGGCTATCATGCTTTTGCTGCGTAAGGGGCTTTGTCAGTGGATCAGCAATGTTGCTATCTGTCGAAGTCCTGCATATCCTTACATCACCCCTCTCAATGATCTCCCTGATGAGATGATAGCGTCGGAGTATGTGTTTGGATCACTGGTGAGATCGAGGTTCCTTAGCCTGTGCGATTGCTCCATTGTTGTCACAATAGAGCTCTATCGGGTCGGCAATGCTTGGAACCACTCCAAGTTCAGTGATGAACTTCTTGATCCAAACTGCCTCCTTCGCAGCATCAGAGGCGGCAATGTACTCAGATTCTGTTGTAGAGTCAGCTACTGTCTCTTGCTTTGAACTCTTCCAGCTCACAGCACCACCACCAATACAAAACACATAACCAGATTGCGATCTAAAATCATCCTTATCGGATTGGAAGCTTGCATCGGTGTAACCCCTTACAACGAGCTCATCTTCACCTCCAAAGACCAAGAATGCATCCTTAGTCCTTCGTAAGTACTTAAGGATGTTTTTAACAGCTGTCCAGTGACTCTCACCAGGGTTTGATTGGTACCTACTCGTCATGCTCAAAGCATATGAGACATCGGGACGAGTACATATCATGGCATACATGATAGATCCAATTGCTGAGGCATATGGAATCTTACTCATGCGCTCTCTCTCCTCAGGTGTACTCGGACACTGAGATCTAGAAAGAGTGATACCATGTGACATGGGCAAGAATCCTTTCTTGGAATCTTGCATGCTAAACCTCTTTAGCACCTTGTCAATATATGTACTTTGACTTAGGCCAAGAAGCTTTCTAGATCTATCTCTATAGATCCTGATGCCTAACACATAGGCTGCTTCACCCAAGTCCTTCATAGAGAAACATTTCCCCAGCCAAGTCTTCACAGACTGTAGCTCAGGAATGTCATTCCCGATGAGTAGTATGTCATCTACATACAACACCAAGAAGACAATAGCGCTCCCACTAACCTTCTTGTAGACACAAGGTTCATCTTCATTTTTGATAAAACCAAACTCTTTGATTGCTTCATCAAAACGAAGATTCCAACTTCGAGAAGCTTGCTTCAGTCCATAAATGGACCTTTGCAACTTGCACACTTTATTGGCATTCTCAGGAGTGACAAAACCCTCAGGTTGTGTCATGTACACATCCTCAAGTAGCTTTCCATTTAGGAATGCAGTTTTGACATCCATTTGCCATATCTCATAATCATAGTGTGCAGCAATAGCGAACAAAATTTGGATGGATTTAAGCATAGCAACTGGTGAAAAAGTTTCATCATAGTCAATACCATGAATTTGCTTGAAACCTTTTGCAACCAATCGTCCCTTAAAGGTAATCACATTACCATCCATGTCAGTTTTCTTCTTGAAAACCCATTTGCACCCTATGGGTTTTACCCCTTCAGGTGGGTCAACCAAAGTCCATACTTGGTTTTCATACATGGATTCCATCTCGGATTTCATGGCCACTAGCCACTTCTCAGAGTCAGGCCCCGACATAGCTTGTTGGTAGGTTGTGGGCTCATCCTGATCCATGAGCATCACATCACCAGTGTGAGTCACGAGAAATCCATATCTCTCGGGCTCACGCCGAATCCTACCAGACCTACGTGGGCTCTGTGCTACAGGAACAGACTCTTGAACCACAACATCTTGTGGTGTCTGTTCAGGTTCCATTTCAGGTTCGATGTCTCCTTGTTGTTCTTGAATTTCTTCAAGTTCTACTTTCCTCCCACTAGTTCCTTTAGAGATAAACTCTTTCTCTAAAAAGACACCAGTTCGAGCAACAAACACTTTTTGCTCAGAAGGATTGTAGAAATAGTAACCCTTTGTTTCTTTGGGATACCCAACAAAAAGGCATTTTTGAGATTTGGGCCCTAGTTTGTCAGAGGATTGACATTTCACATAAGCGTCACAGCCCCAAATCTTCATAAAAGACAAATTGGGATGCCTCCCACTCCATATCTCATATGGTGTCTTTTGAACCGATTTAGATGGAACTCGGTTTAGTGTAAAAGCGGCTGTCTCTAGAGCATGTCCCCAAAAGGAGTTTGGAAGGTCAGCTTGACTCATCATAGAGCGAACCATGTCTAACAGAGTTTGATTTCTCCTTTCAGATACACCATTCCATTGAGGTGTACCTGGTGGAGTGAGTTGTGATACTATACCACACTCCTTCAGATAGTCAAGGAATTCTCGATCCAAGTACTCTCCACCTCGATCTGATCGAAGCACTTTGATACTCTTCTCGAGTTGATTCTCTACTTCATTCTTGAATTCTTTGAACTTTTCAAAGGATTCTGACTTGTGTCTCATAAGATACACATAGCCATATCTGCTGAAGTCATCAGTGAAAGTAATGAAGTATTGGAAACCTCCTCTAGCTTGTGTAGACATAGGGCCACATACATCACTATGTATGAGTCCTAGTAAGTCATTAGCCCTTTCACTTTGCCCTGTGAATGGGGCTTTGGTCATCTTGCCCAACAAACATGACTCACATGTCTCATATGATTCAAAATCAAATGAGTCCAAGAGTCCATCCTTATGGAGCTTGGATATGCGGGTCTCATTTATATGGCCCAAGCGACAGTGCCAGAGATAGGTCGGGTTCGAATCATTTAATCTGACCTTCTTGGTATTCACATTATAGATTGGATCTTCGAGGTCTAGAACATACAACCCATTGCTAAGTTGAGCACTACCATAAAAGATTTCATTCAAATAAATAGAACAACATTTGTCCTTTATTATAAATGAAAAACCTTTCTTGTCCAAACAAGAAACAGAAATCAAATTTCTACTAATAGTAGGCACAAAGTAGCAGTTGTCTAATTCTAAAACTAATCCACTAGGTAAAGTGAGAACATAAGTCCCTACGGCTAAGGCAGCAACCCTTGCTCCATTTCCAACACGTAGGTCCACTTCACCTCGGGCCAATCTTCTACTTCTACTTAGATCCTGCACATTTGCACAAATGTGAGATCCACATCCAGTATCCAATACCCAAGATGAGGAAGTAGAAAAGTTAGCCTCTATAACAAAAATACCTGAAGTGGAAGTCTTACTTCCCTTTTCCTTAGCAAGTTCTTCAAGATAGAGCTTGCAGTTGCGCTTCCAGTGTCCAGGTTGCTTACAATGGAAGCACTCCCCTTCCTTTGCCACACCACCCTTTGGTTTCAGTGCAGCTGAAGAAGAACTAGCATTGGACTTTCCATTAGCTTTATCCTTCTTCTTGTTGGCTTTTCCCTTTCCCTTGCCCTTTTGAACCATCAAAATGGGCTTAGCCTTCTTAAGGTTTTGCTCAGCAGTTCTCAACATGTTGAGCAATTCAGGGAGGGACTTGTCAAGGTCATTCATGTTATAGTTCATGATGAACTGACTGTAGCTTTCAGGCAACGATTGCAAGACTACATCAATAGCCAACTCTTTCTGAAGAGCAAATCCCAAATTCTCAAGATTCTCAATGTACCCAATCATCTTGAGCACATGAGGACCCACGGGACTTCCCTCAGACATCTTGCACTGAAACAATGCCTTAGAGGTCTCAAACCTCTCATGCCTAGCTTGCTCTTGGAAAAGCATTTTGAGATGTTCGATCATATCGAACGCCCCCATGTTCTCATGTTGCTTCTGAAGCTCAGATTCCATGGTAATAAGCATGAGGCATGCAACATCCAAAGCATCATCAGAATGCCTCTTGTGAGCATCCCTTTCAGCTCTTGGAGCAGTGGCAGCAGGCTCATTCGGAATGGGCTGCTCTAGGACATAAGCCTTTCTCTCTTGCTTGAGGACTATCCTCAAGTTTCGGTACCATTTGAGAAAGTTGGTCCCATTCAGTTTTTCCTTCTCAAGGATCGATCGCAACGAAAGTGTCGATGTGTTTTGTGCCATGGTTATCTACAACAGTAAATATGCAGTGTAAGAGTCATGTATTTTAATTCATTTAATAAGGACTTTTATTAAACGATACTCCCACTATTTTCCTCAAAATAATAACCCTCGATATTATTTCGGAACACCTCGGCGCTAAGGTATTCTAGTGGGCCAAGATCCATATTTGACCACAACCTGAGTCAGCTTTGGCTTTTCTCTCAAGTTACAGCTATTTAGGTAGGCAACTCTTTGCCAATTGCATCTTATGCAACTCTTGGATAGTTGGGTGAACAACACTTGTCCAAGCTCATCTCATGAGCTTAAGCCCAACTCTATGCCTCTAAGTCCCTAATCCTATTAGGATGACTTAGTTAAGTCAGACCCAAAGTTAGCAATTTGGATATCACTATTATCCCATCGCGCCTTACCAAGATGAACATAGGTGCTTTGCTTTGGCAAACCCACCTAATGTTGATCAAAGTCTTGACGAGTGCCAACATTTGGAAGGCATCACATTTAATGACTTAATATTTGTTTGAGGGATTTTTTTCTTTTGATCTCACCAATTTGTTATCTCCGGTTGTCTTATACATGCATCACATACAAATATAAAACATGCATCTCATGCGTACAAGAAAGTAAACGTGACATGGTTATAGCCCAAACTATGCGATATTCTCAAGCCAATGAGAATATCATAAAAGCCTAAGAAAAGAAAAGAGTCTTCACAAGCTCCTTCTCTTCCTTTCTTGGCTGCCCTTTTGTTGTCATCTCCTTGGACATACCTCCTTGGATGATCCTTTGGAGACATACATACCTTGGATGATCCCATAATGCACCATTACATCAATAATAGAAACCTCGAGTTACATTCGAGGGGAGTAAGGTGAGAAGAGAATGTACAATGAGAGTGATAAGAGAAGGCACGACTCGCAGGCCGTATTTACAAGTACAACCAATCAAGGGCTATAACCATGCACCATGCTTCAAACACCAATCAGCATATCATGTCAAATCTCATTCAACAAAGATGCATGCCAATTTTTGCGCGTTGATTAACCAGTTTTTATTTATGTGGCGCTTCGCATACGGCGGTCCCGCTGGCCGGTCAGTGGGCGGTGGTTCCGCTGACCGGTCAGCGGACGGGGTCAAGGGGAGCCGCCCTTGCGGGGGGCGTGGGGGGCAGCGCCCCCCGGCACAAAAAATTGTCTTACAATTGCTTAGCCCGAAATCTTCTATTTTGAGCAAGTAGGCACCCGAGACTCCTCTATTCGAGCCACCAAAAATACCTTACTTTCGGTGCCCGAATAGGCCGAATCCGAACCAAGCTAGGGTTTTTGCAACTATTGCAAGAATCCTAATCCATATAGGTATCTCATACCATTCAATTTGAGGTTAATCTCATTAACCAATTTGTGTCGTTTCTTCATATATCTCATATGTTCATTACGAATTCCAGTTTCATGCATCTTGAATCAATCTAATTAATCATGGCCGAAAAGCAACCGAACACATAGCATCATGCGATTCAACACTCAATCCCGATTTAGGGTTTCACCAGTAGCTCTGATACCACTGATGGGTTTCGGGAGCCAAACAGTGCAGTGGAATTTAACCGAAACCCTCTAGGATCCAAGTGAAACGGGGTAAACCGGGTGTTTGAAAATTTTCATACCTAATTTTCGGTTGAGATCTCTCACTCAACTGTAGAGTTGAATCACAAAACCTGAACAGTTGACATGTTCAGGCTCTCTATGGTATCCACACGAGCCTCTCGGGATCACCACGCTTCCACCACGTCCGACAGATGTGTTTCTCTTGCGCTCGCAGTGCTAGCTTGCGTCCTCCAAGGAATTGCAAGAGAAGAGTGTGGCTGTCCTTTTTGGAGGCTAGGGCAAGGAGACCTGCGAATTTCTCACTTAAAAGTTGTATTTATAGTGAGACTCAACTTCCAGGCCTAATGGGTTTCAAAGCCCTAATCCAATTAGGATTTAATTTCAGGCTTAATAATGGCTCAACTCTTGGGCCCATTATTAATACGAAATTAAAGTGAAACCATAACCCAAATAATTAGCCCATGCACTCTAATGATCCAAATAGCTCTATGTGTGCGACCCAATAGGCTCTTGCCATGTTGGCAATGATCATAAATCACATTTATGATCATAAGCAATGAGCGGTGTCTAGCAACACATCATTGCTACCCAAGTGACAAGATTGTCGGTGAATCGACTAAACCTTTATGATCATCACCGATATATGCCATTGTCCCTTTGTCCAAGATATCAAGACTAAGCACGAGACATGGAATGTGTCACTCTCGTATAGCCCAATCTTTGGTTTCTTGATTACCGAGTAGACCAACTTAAACTGATGACATTGATATCATATATCAACTCATCCGAGCATGGCCATGCATTTTCTAAGTCTCACTCTATCAAGGGGCCCGAAGATATCACTCCCGTTACATAGGAGGGACAAATCCCATCTTGATCATACAAATCCCTCCGCATGATATGTGACATACCCAATGACCTCCTTCAAGTTCACTCAGTTACGAGCAACAAAGGAAAGTATCAAAGTATGTGACTCACATGTAGGGAACCTTGATGATCTTAGGTCGAAGGACTACATATACCATGATCACTATGAGAATCACTTATGACACTCATATAATGATCCATGTAGTGTTCTCATGGTGGGTCGGTCCAGTACACAAGTTCTCCAACTTGTACCCATATGTAGACTACATATCTCATATTAGTCTCCACATATGCTAGTCATTACGTATTATTGCAACCTACTCCATAATAATACTAGACCAGGGACGTTTAAGAATATCACTATTCTAGGGTTACGATTATGTTTGTTAAGTTACGCAGAAACAAAACAACAAACATAATTGTTGGATTAATGCCTTAATAAAATATCATGACTCAATGTGCAAAAATACAATCATCTCATGATTGGCTTTTGGGCACAACACTAACAGATTTGTGGGACAAGTCTATGACTATGGATTTGTGCTCTTGGGCATTAGTTTTTTGGATGGCACTCTTGATTATGGGCTCGTTATAGAACTTTTCCTACAAACCTTGATATTATATTATACACTTAAGGTAGCTCTCGGGTACTAGTAAGAACTTGGGTATGTAATGCATAACTAATGGCCATTTTGTAGTTTGAGTGCTCTTGATAGTGGTCCAAGTATGTAAGCACTAGTGTGGAGGATATTTTGTGTACATAGCCTCAGATGACTTATGAAACTTTTGTGTAAATGTTATGCATGGAATGCTAACTCTATGTTTTGAGTACTTTTGGTTTTGACCATAATATGTAAACCTTTCTTGGAACTTGTTGTGCAGAATGTGCATAAGTCATGAAAAGCTTATGTTTTCAAAACTTGAATCGATTTGGGCTTCTTGGTTGTCATGCATAGGAATGCCACACTTGATGGGCACACACCCAAAACACTTAACTATAAAGGTACATAGAACTTGCCTGGTGTTGCAAGTAACCAATTAAACCTTGCCTTGTGTTGCAAGGACTAAAGGATACTTAGTTAGCCTCCTAGGGCACCTCCCAAGCCTTGGCCATATGAGTAAAGTTTTGTGCAAGTAGGATGAACATGGTCGAGCCATAAACTACTTATAAATCAACATAAGTGAAATAGTTGAACATAAGTGTTAGTGCTTTCGTAGCATAGATGAGTAGCACTACAAGTGCACATGCTGGGGCCTGTGTAGGATGTGACAGTGTGTGTGAGTTGCGTGCTTTGGTGATTGTTTGTGCTTGCTGACCCTTGTTAGCTAGATGGTTATCATATTATCTTGTATAATTGTGTTTTCCTTGTCTTCGTGTTTGTTTTATAGGTTGGAGCATCACTTAAGGAGGTTAAGCTTTCGGGCTTAGCTAAATAAGCTCATAAAAGCTGTATATGTTCCCTTACTGAGTTATACATATAACTCATGCCCTATGTTTATATGTTTCAGGAAAGGATATTGAGGTTTAAGTTGCATGAGTGCCAAGACTTATGTATATGGGTACCTAAGAGGTATGAATACTAGCTTGGTATAATGGCTCAATAAGTAGTAGTACAAGTCTATATGAATGTGTAAGCTCATATAGTTATGTTGCTTGCAGGTTGTATATAGTTGTGGGACAAGTCTAATGTGTGATATGGATATGTGCTCATTGGCTTATGTAATGTGGTTTGCACTTATGACCATGTGTCTAGTGGTGGGGCTTCTACTCTAAACCATTGTGCTAATCTATGTTGTGTTTGTATCTTTCGGCTATGTGTAGTTCCATGTATATATCAACCTCTCCTCTTGGTTTTTTCAAGGTTTTGGAATGCTCTTGGTCATGTTACCAAGTTTGTGTATATTCGGGTATGTGTAGGGGGCATGGATGCCCTTTGAGAAAAGATGTTATTTATGTATCTATGAAGACTATAACAATGTGTTGGATGCTTGGTAATGAAGGTTTCTTGTGATTGCTTGAGTAACTATGTTGGCTTGTAAACCTCCTTGGAATGTACTTAAGCATATACATGAAAGTATGTGTTTTAAAAAATACTTATGAATGGGTATCTTGGTTATCATACATAATTGTATGCACACTTGAAAAGCACAAGAGCACAAGCATATGATGAATAAATATGGGTGATGCCTTGGTGTGCAAGGTAACTTTTGTGCTAAAAATCAGGTAGGCTTCCTGGGGTGCGCTCCTCTAATGCCCTAGCCTATGTCCTGGTGCACTGCTGGTAGTGCCCAGTAGGCGCCCTTGTAGGCACCCTGACCAGTGTTAAACACACACAGAATGCACCCATAGTGCACTAAGCACAGTGTCCTGGTAGTAGCCTTATTCCAACAATAGGTGCGTATAAGGACATGTTGAGGATACATGTATGTAGTGTCCTGGTTAGTGACTAGGAGGGGCACCAGGCACTAGGGGTAGGCACCTAGGCACGCAATTTGAGTGCACAAAGTGTGATAACCATCTACTGCCTTGCAGAGCATTAGTGTTATTACTAGAGCAGATGATAGGTGTGCATGGGCAATGGCCTGTGTAGGGCGTGACACCCTTAATCTCCGTGTCAAATCCAAATATTTCAACAAATTTGTGATGAAAGGAATAAATGTTTGACATATGAGTTCTATAATTCACTTTTGTGTAATTAATCTTTGTAGGTGTGACGCTACTTATAATAAAATGGGGATGGAAGGTGCTTCCTTATAATCAAGTAGCATAGTGGATATTTTACTGTTGAATATATAAATACTCTCCTGGTTTTTTTTTTTAATTATCCATATCAAAAAATATAAAGAATAAATAAGTATTTGGTTTATCAAAGAAATTATATATATATATGATGTTCTCTTCTGTTAAGAAATGGAGTTGTACTATACATGTTCACCTAAGTTACTTGCTAGATAATAACCTAGATATAATTGTTTATCTTGTACAAATAGAGTTTTTCTTTATCTGTAACTCTAATAAATCTTGTACAAATATGCCTCCTATACGTATGAATTGATTCAATGAAGAGTATTGCAACTTCAAACAATACCATTCTTTACATGGTATCAGAGCAGTATGTTCTGTCTCTCTAAAGACTGAACATGTTAGGAAACGACCTGACAAAGAAAGTGATAGCGTGAGGATCTTCATCATCTCTCCCTGTGAATGATCCCTCATTTCCTTTCTTCCTTAATTCTTCGGACAGCCTCGGAGTAATTCTTGTCACCAACCCGCTGAATGGAACAAACTATCACACCTAAGGATAGCCATGCAGAATGCAGTCCATGCCAAAAACAACTTAAGGTTCGTAGATGGAACCCTTGAAGAACTTGAGGATGATTCTAAAAAATCACAAGCTTGGGAGAAATGCAATTTAATGGTGATATATTAGATCTTTAATGCACTTTCACTAAAGCTACACAACAGTGTGGCATTTGTAGATTCAGCCCGAGACATGTGGAACGATCTTCAAGAGAGATTTTCCTAAGGCAACACTCCTTGAATCCATGAACTAAAATGAGATATAACCTTGTTGCGGCAACAAGATCTCACCATGGCCGCATATTACACAATTAAAAGGGCTTTAGGACGAGCTAACCACCTACAATGAGGTGTCGAACTGCACTTGTCAAGCAACCAAGGCTATTTTGGCTTAAAGGGAAGGTGAAAAACTTCATAATTTTCTTACAGGCTTGAATGAAATTGAAATGGAACCATTACTAATCATAAATAAGGCATATGCCCTAGTTGCTAAAGAAAAGAAATAGCAATCAGTAGCCGTTGGAAAGCAACCTACTTCCAAAGCTACTGCCTTTACGGCATCTAAAAATTGAAAGAACAAGAACAAGGGAAACAATCTCGTGTATGATCATTGTGGTAAAACCGAGCATACCATGGGCACGTGCTTTGAGATTATAGGTTATCCTGATTAGTGGGAGTAAAATGGACAAAAGGGTTTGAACCAGAAAAATCAGAACTATTCAAAGCAAGGAAAAGGAGTAACAAACAATGCCACTGTTGTTGTAGCTCATAAAGCTGAAAGTGAAAAGGAAGTGAAGGTCCCCACACTCACACAAGATTAGTACGATCAACTAATCTCACTATTTTCCAATCAAAATCAAGGAATTATAACGGGTTTTACTGGTAAGAATTCTTCCTTTGGACTCGACTTGATTTTCGATGATGGAGCTTCAAAGCATATGTCCTCACATGCACTTAACCATTCAAGTATTAACAATCTTTCTTCTACTGTATGCCTTCCAAATGGACTAAGTCATAAGGCATATTTGATTGGTGGAGTACAGTTTTTGGACAATATCAAATTGCATAATGTGTTACATGTTCCTGATTTCAATTACAATCTACTCTCTGTTAGTAGACTAACAAATGATTAGAATTGCTTTATAACGTTCTATCTTAAACTTGTGTGATATAGGACCTGGGCTCAAAGATGCTGATTGGCAAGGGTGAGCTACATGATGGGCTATATTACTTCAAAAAGATCACAAATCAAGTTGCTGCCACAACCAGATCAGACTTTTTGCCAACTCTCTGGCACAAAAGACTTGGTCATGTTCCTTATGAAAAATTGGGCTTGTATTCACATTTAGACGGTTTGTCTTTTAAAACTATGAATAAGTTGTGTGATTCTTATCATCGTGCAAGACAAACTACAAGTTCTTTTCCTTTAAGTCAAATTCAAACTAAAGGTTCTTTTGATCTTATTCATACTGATATATGGGCCATATAAAACTCCTTCTCTCACTGGTGCTCACTACTTTCTTACTGTTGTCAATGACTACAACAGATGCACTTGGATCTTTTTGTTGAGACACAAATCAAAAGCTCACAAACATCTTTCAATCTTGAACTCTATGGTAAAAAATCAATTCAATAAAGCCATTCATCAAGTCAAGAGTGACAATGCACCTGAACTTGTTGCCGGTCACATGCAAGATTTTTACCAACAGAATGGGATTCTTCTACAAACCACTTGGATTGATACCCCTCAACAAAATGAAATTGCTGAAAGAAAGCATCATCACATACTAGAGGTAGCCTGAGCTCTTCTTTTTTAAGCACAATTGCCCACCAAATTTTGGGGTGAATGTGTTTTAATTGCCACTTATTTGATCAATCACATGCCCTCGTCAAAATTATCAAAGAAAAGCCCCTATAAAGTTTTTTTTTCAAAACCTGCATCCCTTGATCACCTTAGAGTATTTGGTTGTCTTTGTTACTTGCATAACAAGTCTAGATCGAGAGATAAATTTGAAACATGTTCTAAATCATGTGTCTTTATCAGCTATCCAAATGGACAAAAAGGATACAAGGTTTTCGATCTTTGAATCACACCAAGTTCTTGTTTTCATATATGTCATATTTTATGAACATATTTCCCTTTTAAAGATGCTGTAGGTGCTGAAAACCAACAAAGTCTCTCAAACCCATAGCAAGAAAACCTTGTCTTTGATGACATCTCTCTCCTCAAACCCAAGTTGCACGAACCACAAGAACTCATGAACGATGATCCTATGATTCAGCCTGAACCTCCACCCAAGCCTAGCCAATCTCTTTGTCTCCCAAATCATTTTTATTCAAAACCTTAGCGTACCAAATGGCCTCCCTCCTACCTAAGTGATTATGTTTGTGATCTTACGATAGCAGGCAGCTCATCAACACGCCTTGCTAATCAAGCACCTTCAGGTACACCTTATCCTATTACACATTATATTTTGGATTCTTAGTTTAATCCTACTTACAAAATACTTTTGGGAGCTATTTTGGAAGGACAGGAGCCAAAACACTACGTTACTGCTAGTAAAGATCCTAAATGGATCAATGCAATGAGGAAGGAGGTTACCGTTTTAGAAAAGAATCACACTTGGACATTGATGAATCTACCACCAAACAAACGTCCCATTGGATCAAAATGGGTGTTCAAGATTAAATACAAGCCCAACGGGAGTAGAGAAAGGTACAAGGCGAGACTTGTAGCCAAGGGCTATAGTCAAATTGAAGGTATAGATTACTCCAAAACCTTTGCTCCAGTCATAAAGTTAACAACTGTAAGATGCCTGTTAGCAGTAGCAGCAATCAAGAAGTGGGAACTACATCAGCTTGACGCTCAAAATGATTTTCTCCAAGGTGACTTAATAGAAGAAATATAAATGACACATCCTTCAGGTCTTTTTATGTTAGGTGATAAACATGTTTGCAAGCTGAGAAAGTCCTTGTATGGACTCAAACAGGCACCCCAACAATGGTTCTTTTAAGTTCTCTAAAGCATTGAAGAATTATGGTTTTGAGTAATCAAAAGCATATTATTGTTCACTATGATTTCTAGAGATAATCACACTGCTCTTTTAGTTTATGTAGATGAAATAGTCATCACAAGAAACAATGGGAAGCAAATTGTGGATCTCAAACAATATCTTCACAAGACCTTTTATATTTAAGATCTTGGAAAACGAAGATACTTTCTTGGTTTGGAGGTGGCTCGATCAAATGAAAGAATTTTTTTATTACAGCGGAAGTACACTCTTGATATTGTAAGTGATGGCGTTGGGTTCGCCATCGTTTACGATCCCGCCGTGGCTCCACGATGAGGGTGACAGGGACCTCCTGAGGGATGTCATAAGTGGCCGTCCTACGATGGAGAGCGGGGGCCATGAAGAATTTCCAGTGCAGGAAGGAGCCTGAAAAAGCTGGCGTCTTCAAGCGGTTCGGCCTGAAATATACAGAAAACAGGGGTTAGGAGGTCCGCAGAGCAATTTTCCGGGGAGGAGCCTCCGACGCCCAAGTCAGTGCCTCTAAATAGCAAAGAATAGGCATAAAATAGACTGGCTGGGGGTATTTTTCTGGCATGCACATAAGGAGAAGCATCATGCCAGAGGCATTTTTCTGGCATGCCTAAAGGAGAAGAGAGGAGAAAACTGGGGCTCTGGAGTATTCCCCAAAAGCTCCTATCCAGCCCCCCTCCTCCTTTTGCCCAGAGTTTTTCCTGCTGTAAATAGGAGAAAATGAACCCTCCTGATCATGACACGTGTATGGACGGATAGGATCCGTACCTCTTAAACAGGAAAGTGGTCAGCCGTGTGCAGGCTTTCTCGGGCAATGTTTGTCGAAAATCATGTCTCAGTGTGCCAGAGCACGGACTACAGTGGCCTATCAGAATGCTTGAGGTCAACGTCTAGGACGTACGGGCAAATATGTCAGAGACTCCTTCGTATCATCCATCGCCCCTCCGAGGTCCCTCGGCCTTTTAGGTAGACGAACAAGGACTTCTCCCGGGGTGACACCGTGTCTTCGGGGTGTTCTTACTCTTCCGAAGTTGGTTCATTCGTCCTCAGATGGGGAGGCGATACAGTAACTCTCTGAGGTTGGTGCGATGGGTCTTCCGAGGTCGGATATGTTAGGCGTTTGGCCCCTCCTCCGAAGTTAGTGACCAAGATCATGGCACTTCGGCCATCACATGCCCTCCTTCGGAAAGCCGAAGTGTAACTTCGGCTTGTAGCCCTTTTGGGAGCACTTTCAAAGGATCCATCTTATACCATTTGCAAGAAAGGTACTTCGCCATTTTAAGGGCGTAGTTTGCTTGGGCGAATGTCGCATACCTGCCCTTCGGCGTTGCCGAGATGTCCGAGATGTCCACTCTTATCTTTTCTGTCTTAAGTCAATGAACTGCCATGCCTTGAAACTAGGCACGTCAATCTGGGGCTAGACCCAAATCTTTACGATGTCAGAAAACATGCCCTAGTTTCTCGCGATGACCGACACGTGGCAAGCGTCAATTGGTATGGCACGTCTTTTTGCGCAGGAAGGGTAATTATGGTGACATTTCGCTCCCACACAACAGTTATGACGCCTTTTCAATCGCCTTTTCTTTGCTCTATATAAGCTTTCCCTTTGTCATTCTTTCCTTTTGCTCTTTTCTGTGCTTTCCCCCTTGCTCTCGCTTTCTCGCTCTTTTCATTTCTTTGAGCGACGGTCTGCACGGCGGAGCGATTTTCGGCCACTATTTACGACGGCATCCAGGAATCCTGATTTTGGCAAGGTTTTTCGTGAGTGCCTTCCTTGGGAGTTGTTTGACTTTTGCTAGTTTCTTAATTTCCCGAAGTCGTATTTTTTTGATTTTTTGCTGACGCCTTTCTTATTTCCCGGAAACTCCTTTTTTGGCTAAACGCCTTTGGCTCGTACTGATGCTTTTCCCCCCTTCTTTTTTTTTTTAGAGATGGCTGACGATTCTGCCGCCTACTACAAGAATCTCTTCCTTGGTCAAGTAGAGAAGGGAGAACAAGCAAAGAAAAGTGGCTCCAAAAGGCGTAAGTCTACTGGGAGCGGACCGTCTTCAGCCAAGAAGTCAAAGAAGAGAGCCCTTACTTCACCTTCCGAAGATGTGGTGGAGGTCGATGAAGTTATTGCTACGTCCACCAAGGTTGATATCTCAACCGATGCGATGGCCACTTCCACCGACGCTACTGCAACCTTGGCCATGGTTGATGTTACTCCGTTATCCACCAGGGTTGTCACCCCCTCCGAAGTAGCTGCGACATCTTCTGAGGCCGATATTGCGGCGGCCGAGGTGCCCGCCGGAGTAGTCACCCTTTTCACTCCGTCGGGTCCCATCTCGCCCGTGGGGCTTTCAGGCTCTTTGCCCGAGAGTCCAACTATTCAAAAGTTGGACAGACGTCGCAAGGACAAAGGCAAGTATATTCCGGCCTTTGCGGCGGACACTACCGAGGATACTACCGGGGTTGCACCAGGTTTGCTCCGAATACGTTCTTGCTCATAACTTATGTTTTCGGGGAGCCCTTCCTGACTCGCGCCCCTCCATTTTGCAGAGGACCGGGCGACCCCCGCATGGATGGCTGATCATGCCCGAAGACGGGCTCTTCGGGACTCCCTTCTCCCGAAAGACAAAATTCCGAGGGAGCCGTTTTGGTCTTTCACGGAAGACATGAACTTGTTTTCCGGAGATTGCCAAGAGATGGCTCCCCAGATGGCGAGGGGTGTTCTTACAGAAGCCTCTTCTAGGGCAGTTGCCGAGGAGTGTGCTTCTGGGGATATCCTCGCCACTAGAATTTCTGAACGCGCCGCTCAGGTAGCCTTCTCTCTTTTTTGCCCAAGTGTTTTGCCTTTCCTTATGCTGCTTTCCCTGAGGATATTCTCCTTCTCTTTTCGCAGCTTTTGGGGTACAGTGAACACCTCCGATTTTGGGCGGCAGAGCAGTCTTCTGCCCGAGCTCGGGCTGAAAGTGAACTGGAGCAGGCTAGGCTCTTCTGTATTAACTTGGACATAGCCAATGTCGAGTTAAGGCGCATAGCCAGGGAGAAGGTTGCTCTGCTCCGGGATGAGTTCCTCATAGGCCAATCGGACCTTTTGAAGGACTTTTCCCGTAAAATGAGCGACCTTGGTGAGGAGGTTGTGCGCTTGACTTCGGCCAATGAGGTTATTCAGAAGGAGAAAGAAGAAGAAGCTGCCCTTCTGAAGAAGACTCTTGCCGAAAAGGCGGCTCTTCAAGCCAGGGTTTATTTTCTGAGGAGGAGTGCGGCGAAAAGGAGAAACGCGAAGGGATTGGTGCGGAGGATTGCCGGTCTGAAGGAAGAGATCCTGGGTCTCGAGAAAGAGGTTGCTTGTCTTGAGAATGAGGCGGACTTGCTAAATGTAGAGAGGGATAAAACCGTCCAGATGTCAAAGGTGTCCTTTCAGGACGGCTTTTGTTTAGCTCGCCATCAATTTTTGCAACGCTATCCGGACCTCGACACCTCTTTTCTTTTGGCCCTGGGTATTCCCAAGGGTCCTCGGTGGACTTGGTCGAAAGCTAATCACCTCAATCTGCCACCTGTTCCTCTATCTGCACCGAAGGCGACGGCTAGAGACACGGGAGCTGGAACTTCTCGCGCTGCCGGGGATCCTTAAGCACCCTAGGATTTTTTCTTTTCGTGTTTGTCTTGTACTTCTTGTAATCTTCTCCTTGTATTAATGAAAATTTTGTTTTCTCCATATTTTTGGCTAAGTCTTTTGATCAATCTTTCGATTTCCCAGTTGTCCCGAGCTTTTTCGGTTAGAGGACTTCAGAAACGCGCTTCTTTTGTTTCCTCGTTGTCCCGAGCTCTTTTCAGTTTGGAGGCTTCGGAAGCATACTTCTTTTGCTTGTCTTTCCAGCTATTTTTTCGGGCGATCTTGCGTAGTTGGTGAAATTTCCTTGGGCAAAAAAATTTTAGCCTACCCTTGTTCGGCCGTGGATACACTTTCCCCCCTTTATGACCCTGCCAACTTCGGGAGGAACAGGAGATTTCTGGGAGTGCATGCTTGCTTTGTCCTTGTTCGGCGATTCTTCTCAGATAGGAGAAAACTTTTTAGTACTCAGACGAATTCCTGGCTTGCACTATTTCTTGTCTGAAAATTCTAAGTATAGAATTTCTTGAAGGTGCCCAGGTGCCTTATTCCTCAGTTTTTCTCCCTTCGGTGTTGCCGAGGTCGTATACTCTCTTTCGGACTTCACCGTGCAAGGCTCTTTCCTGTTTGGCCGAAGCACCCCACGTGGTGGTTTTTCGGGTTTCGGCCTTTCGGAGAGCGAGATCTTCCTTCCGTATTCCTCTTGTCCTTCCATGCATGTTCGCACTTATCGCCGATTTTCGCTGAAAAACCTTTCTTTTGAGTTTGGCCGTTTCTTAGTGTTCATCAACTAGGGCGAGCTTAATTCTCACTCCGAGGTGATTTCTTCTTTAACCGGACACCTATCAGCCGAACTACTTTTGTAGGGATAACGGTCTCCGTAGTGACAACCAGGGGTCTTCGGAGAACCATTCCCTGGCCTTTCTGCTGGCTGACTTCGTTTTCTCGGTTATCAAAGACCTTTCAGGCGAACACTAGATTGCCTTTGATGGATTTCGAGCCTTTAAGTGTGCGTGCTTCATCCTTGTTCAGCGGGTAACCTATGCAGGGGAAAAGAGAAATTTTTCTAAGTACTGTTTAGCTAAAAATACTGTTTACCTAAAAAATTCTTTTGAGGTCTTTCTCAATTTTCTCCCTTTGATGCTGCCAAGCTGATGATGCTCTCTTTCGGACCTTGCCTTCAATTAGGAGAGGTCCTTTCGGTGGCCGAAGTTCTCCCCTGAGGCGGTTCTCAGGGTTGGGTTTTGGCCTTTTGGAGAATGAAGTCTCCTTTTGCCGTTCGGGACATTCCCACGGCCATCTTTTGTGGAGAAAACACTTCTCCAGAGTTTGTTTATGCTTTTGGGAGTGGCTCGAGTTCGGTTTCCCGATTTGCGGCTATTTCTTTTTTTTTCTCTCTTTTTTTTGCCGAGCATTCCTCCCGAGCTCGTCCTTCCTTTCTCCGAATACTCGCGCTTTGCTTGGTAGCTTTATTGCTCCAAGTGGGCACTGGCCTTTGCAGGTGAGTAAGGAAGGTTTTTTCTCCCTGTAGTTTTTCGGAAGACCTGCTTGATAATTCCCAGCAGGAATTTTATCGGCCCTGCTGGACCTTCTCCTTTTGCTTGTTCCGACTTTTTCGTAGTCCCCGGTGTGTTATTCTTATTCGGGGACTTCCACTTGCTTGTTACTTCAAAACTAAGCTGGTGGACCAAAGTATCTTTTAACTTCGGAGGTAATGGCTAACTTTTTGGCCTCCTTTGCCTGAAGGCTGAAGCCCTTTATGCTGGCAATAATGTGCCATCTCCGTGCATCATGTTCCTTTAAGCAGGCTTTTGTATGGTTTTTGCCTGCTTGATCAGTACGGGCTTCGCCAAACGAGGTGTTTTACTGTTCGTAGCATTTTGCTTTAGGCTTTGTTGGCAGTGAACCGTATCTGCCGAGGGGTGAGGGCAGTCTCTCGGAATTCGCCACTCCGACGGGAGTATTTTGGGCATTTTATTCCGAAGGCCGTTTTTCGGGTGCTGGTGCGTTTTTTTGCCATTCTCGCCCTTCTCGGGCGCGTCTATTCGCACCTTTTTTTGCGCGCTGCTCTGCACCTCTTTCTGCCGATGCCTCTCTATAATGGGCCTGAGCTTTCCTTCCAACGCTGTTCTTCCTCAATCAAGGAAAGATTATCCGGAACATTTTCTGTACTTTTTGCCATTTCATCAGAATCTTTGGAAGATGGCTCTTTGCGGGGCATTTTCCTTCCCTTATACCAGGTTTTTGTTCCCAATAATGCCGGTCTAGGGTGATTCACGACTTTATTAACCGAATATGCTAACTCAGGCGTTTTCCCCATCCTCGGGCCTCCGAAGTATCGTTTCAGTGTCGTAGTGTTTTTGCGCCTAGAGCCCCTTCGGTCGGGAGTCTTTGTCTTTCGCCTATATTCGGTCTTCGTTGGATTTCCCCTTCTTCTATTTCTGGACTTTCGGCAATGGTCCGCTGTTGCCTGGGGTTATAATGTCCCCTTCTAGACCTGTGCGCGATGCAGTGTCTTTGGAGTTCGGCGCACTTGCCCGTTTAATATCAACGCGTATTCGTCTTTTCGGGGGAGTGGGTTCGGTGTTACTGTCTGAGGGACAGTAACCTTCCTTTGGCACGAACTCTTTTGACGGGGGGGTTTGGACGGCACCGATCCTACCTTTCCCGTCTATCATACTTCGAGGGGAAGTACGTTCTTTGGGTATTCTCCCCACTGCCCTTTGTTTCCCCCGGCTCCTGGGTCGCCCCCACTCCCCTCGTCAAAAGGATCGAGAGAGAAGACTTCGGCTCGTCATTTGCACACGAACATCTTCGGCCTATCTACTGCAGTATTTCGACCACAACGACGCGTGGAAAATTATGCAGGGAAGCCACAGTGATATCCGAAGGATGATTATCCCCGGAATGGGAAATCCCTATTCCTTCTTAGACTTAGAAGGGCCGGCAGTCAACTTCTTCCTCTTACCGGAAGTCTTCTTGCGAACTTGCTCTCCCCGCTTAGCCTGACTGTTGAAGAGAGATTTATAAAACTCGGCAGACTGATCGCCCATCTCTAAAAAAATGTAAAATATCAGTGTAAGTCCAAAAGGAAAGCCAGAAGACTAAACCCTGGAGGATGACTCACTCTCGGAAAAAGCCTGATAAGAAATTTGACGCCGAAGGAGCATGACTATCCAAGCTTTCTTCCCCGGAAGAACAAGCACGGGCATGCCTCGGTCACTCTTGTGGGCAGTTCTCACTCCCAGTTCCCGAAGAACCTCCTCGGACATAGGATCCCACTTAATAGGAAAGGGATAGAGTGAACGGGAAGGAGCCCCGGTGTCCCAGTCCGACACTGACCGAACACATTTGTCGAAATTGTTAAAATCGGCAAGTGTTACCGGAGTAAGAAGCTTCCTGGCATCAACGATGTCGGCCTCTAATGCTCCGGAAGCCCATCTAATAGGCACGGGGCCCCAAGACTCAGGAACCCTCAAAAAGAAAAACTGCTTCTGCCACCCCCGCCAGCTGTCCTTATTATCGAAGGTAAACATGAACTTCTTGCTCCCGGACCCTCGAGGAAGAAGGTAGTAAAAACCACCCTTCGGGACCAGATGGAGTTTATAGTATTGCATGAAGAAGGTGAAGTGGGGCTTTATGCCGAACACCCCGCATATGCAGAGGAAGGCATTGAAGTAAGAGTAGGAATTTGGGGTGAGTTGGTTCACGGCAATGCCGTGAAAATCACAAAATCCACATATCATGTGATGAGGGGGATACCGAAGACCAGCTTCCAGTTGAGCTCGGTAAACGGTAACCTCCCCCGGAGAAGCTGCGTACCCATAAGATCCCGGGAGGGGTAACCTCGGCGTGATATAAGAAGGGAGGTAGTACTTGGCCACCCACTTTTTCATCTTTTCCGGGGTAGTGGAGCAAGGATAAGCTTCAAGGGAAGCAAGGTTTGCAGAAAGAGGGCGCACAGTCATCAAAGGGATCGGATTCAATGGAGTCGGATTCGACATTTTTCAAAAAATAAGAAAAGAGAGACGACTCCAAAAAAGAGGGGGGAACAACAACAAAACCACAAAAAGGAGCACCCACCAAAGCCTGGGCTGAGAAACGCCGCTGCAAGGAATCGCCGGAGGTCACGCTGCCGCAAGAATCACCGCCGGAAAAAGGGAAAGGAGCAAGAAAAGGCTCTGGAACAGACAAGAGCTAAAGTAAAAGAACGAGGCAAAATAGAACGAAAGAAACTTATATAGACCGAAGGAGGATAAGCGAAGCGTCGTCATAATCATCCTTTCAAAAAAGAAACCGCCTCATTATTGCTCCTAGAAGGCGAAGGGGTGCAGCTGACGTAACCAGCGTAACTGCCCCACCATCCAGCGGCATACACGTGTCACACAGCGCGAGGAATCAGGGCACGTCCCCCTAGCATCGTGAAAACCCAGGCACGGTCACTAATGACTGACACGCCTGACCAAAGGACGCGACGATTCACAGATCCGTGGCAGAAAAGGCAAAAAGAAAAAAGTAACAAACATTCCGAGGATGCCCAGAAAACTAGGGAGGGTACCTCGGCTCCGAGTAAGCAACTTCTGAAGCGAGACCAATTCCCAAGAAAGGATTTAGCTGCCAGATCGGCAAAGAGACCTTCTCGGAAACATAGCCGAAGCCCCTGCTCCGGCTTTCCGGTAGGGGGCATGTGATAGCCGAGGTGCCCATCAACGGCCGAGCTCCCAAACTTGGCGGGGAGCAGAGCTCCCAAACTTGGCGGAGTACTGACTTCGGCGAGGGAAACTACCAGCCGAGGTCAGAAGGACACACGATCCCTCTGGCCTAGTATAGGGAATTCGCTCCTTCAGGCAATGACAGAACCAACCTCGGAAGAAAGGAAGAACCCTCTTCGGAAACAGAAGTACCCCTCGGGGGAACCATCCTCGGAAAACATATGCCCCGAGACGTTAGAGTAACCTCGGAAGGTACGAACGAAGCATTTAAGGAGCCTCTGACACCTCCCCGTAAAGTCGTCTCCCAAATACATTTTGACACGCTATCACTGGGACACGCCATTAGAGGGACGCCTCGATATGACGCCCTCGGAATGACTAGGCTGTCAGACCAGCGACTTTCGCTGAGACACACGTCCCTTCGCTCCTGAAAAAGCAGGAATCGTAGCCTGCCGTACACGTGTCATAATCTGGGACGACCTCTAGAGGGAAATGGCTTCTGCACGCCTCCTGTATAAAATACCCAGAAAGCATTCTAAAAAGAGGTAAGATGAAAAGTTCTCTTTGAATACACAAAAGAGCAAATAATCTAGTTACTGGAAAATACTGACTTGGGCGTCGGAGGTTCCTCCCCAGGAATTTACACCGGGGACCTCCTAACCTATGTTTTTCTAAAAAAGCATTTCAGGTATCCTCCACTGGGGAATTTCCTCTCAAAGTATTCTCCTCCATCAGAAGCACTCTCTGTTCTTACAATGACACACGATGAGGCCGCCGTAGGCCATCGCTAAGTGAGACCAGGAAGCTTGGGTGCAAACCGAAGGGCTTCCCGTTACAACAGTAGCACCATTTAGGCTTGGCTCAAGCTCCTACTCTCTCGAATCCTAGCCTATACCGTCGATTGGTAAGGAGGCTAATTTACCTCACAATCACTAGGCCAGTATCACTTTTTCAGTGAATCTTTTAAGTCAATTTATGCAATCTCCAAATAAGGCACACCTTGATGCAGCTTGCCATGTCCTTCAACACTTGAAAGGCACACCGGGACAAGGCATTCTCTTTCCCTCCAAAGGAAACTTAGCTCTTCATGGTTAGTGTGATGTGGATTGGGCCAAACTTAGCTCTTCATGGTTAGTGTGATGTGCTTTATGGTTAGTATGATGTGGATTGGGCTAAACTTAGCTCTTCATGGTTACTATGATATGGATTGGGCTAGCTGCCCCTAACACCTGACGCTCCACTACTGGATACATCATGACGCTTGGTGATGCTCCAATATCTTCAAAATCAAACTTGTGTACCAAGGCTGAGTGTCGAACCATGGCTATAGCAACTAGTGAGCTAGTATTGTTACGTTTGCTTTTTGCCGATCTCATAGTTATTCTTCCTCATCCCATTCAGTTGTTCTGCAACAAGAAGTCTGCACTCCACATTGCAACAATTCCGGTGTCTCATGAAAGAACCAAGCATATTGAAATAGATTGTTATTTTGTGATAGATAGGGTTCAATCTAGCGAGATTCAGACCTGTTCCATTGCTAGTGCTGCTTAACCCACTGACATGCTTACAAAGGCTTTGGGAAAGAGGCAGTTCAACTTCTTGCTTGGCAAGTTGGACATTCTCAATCTCCATGCTCCAACTTTAGGGGGTGTTAAGAAGTGGAGTCCTACTACACTTATTCACCCAAGTTACTTGCTAGATAAATAACCTAGAGATAATTGTTTATCTCGTACAAATAGAGTTTTTCTTTAGCTGTAACTCTAATAACTCTTTTACAAATATGCCTCTTGTACGTATGAATTGATTCAACGAAGAGTATTGCAACTTCAAACAATACCATTCTTTACACCTTCTAACATGGAGAGGCGTTACCATGTCTTTCAGCTTCCATGAAACGCCAACATGAAGGCAACTTGAGAGCTTACAACCAAATGTAACACGAAGCTGAAAGTGCATCAAAAACAAAATGACCAGAGCTTGAAGCAACTTGTATAATCTTATTGGTATTATTGCATTATTATATCTGCACCGTTCCTGATTTACAACAGAATATCTACAGCCCATCTTTGAACAAATGCCTGTTAAAGCCTAAAGCCGAAGGAATGCAAAGCTGAAAATGATCCTTTGCATTCCAGAAAAAATGCCTCTAAGTGGGTCTATGATACAAAGGTTCAGCGAGAAAAGGATAAGGATACTTACATTAGAAGAAGACATGGAAGTAAACCGATAAGGAGCGCGTAACAAAAAGAATTACTTGCGCAGAAACTCAACGAAGAAGGTGGAGCACCTGAAATGTGAGAGTCATTTCTGTTCCTCGCTGTGGGTTGTGGTTTCACAGAAACTGCTGGGGCAGCAGCTGTTGGTGGTTTGACAGGTCTGTTGGGCTTTTCGATATCATTACCTGCAGATAGAATCAAAGAACAGAGTAGCAGACAATGAATCAAAATAAGATCCAGAGAAAAGCCAGATGCAAATACAGATGCAGACAAGGGGACATTCAATATGAAACTGAAATCTGGACAGGGAGTTAAGATCTGGCTTACAGTCGGACTCTTTCCATCCCAACACCATTCTCTCCCGATCAAAGACTATACGGTAACCAGTCATGAAATTTTCTGGATAAAATTTGGCAGAAAACTTATCACAAAAATGTTCAGAATTATTCAACACCAAATAGAAGAATATGAAGGAAAAGTTATTCAGACACAACAGCTACATAATAGCTGAATGAAAAAACTGTCAATCTCCTATTGCTAGCCTAAAAGCCTCTCTATGTTTTGGTGTTCCAAGTTAAAAGTTAATGTGGAAAGTGGGTAATATTTGATTCTATACGAGTAACAAAAATAAAAGTTACATCCACAGTCTCTTTACCGGACGATTAATGCAACAGATGCAAAAGGAACATGTGAAAAAGTTAACAGCAGAAAAACCTTTTTCATTCCCAGATACTTACGTCCAACAATATTCAAATCATCACTTTTTACAACACCTAAACAGTAGACATCTCCATCCTGCAGAGCAAAAAAAAAATTTCAAAACAAAAGCCAGGTGCTATATTTAATTGAAAAAAAAAATATTGGCTCTAACCTCCAAAGGAACCAAAACTGCAGGATCCTTCACGGAAAATTGATCTCCACCCTTCATTGTCAAATTTACAAGCGGATACTTAAAACTATCCTGATTTGAACTACAAAATAACCATGGATTAGTTTGCAAGGGTCTTGCAAAGACAAACACAAAAGAGTGTGTGTGCACGTGCTCATTTTGCATATCTTAGAAAAGACAATTACCTTATTTCATAACAAAACTCAAATGGCAAGTAAGATGTAGATGTATAACGCTTGTCTAAGGCTAACTTATCGAACTGCAAAGCAACATAATGAAAACTATTCAGCCTCCAAACAAGGGACACAAGTGAGAGCAGGAAGAATGTGAATTAAGCTGCTTACACTTTCAGATAGTTGTGCATAAGCTGGGTCATTCAAGTATGTAAAAGAAGTGCCAGAGTCAAAAATTGCAGTGAAATTAAGATTCCCAGGGTTTCCTCCAACACTAATTTGTGTGAGGCTAACATTGTAAGTTGGACTGCAAATTGGAGCCAAGAGGACAGAATCAATATAACATGTATTTTGATATACAGAAAAAATAATGAATATTGAAAAATACTAGCTCATCATCATCAAAATGCAAGTCCAATGCAAGTGCAGAAGGGCCACTTACTGCAGCTTCCTAAGATTAAATGCTGTCTCTCCCTGGTCTGATTTGCCCCTATCCCCAAACTGGATTCTACCATGGCCATCAGGTGCAAAGCATATAGAAAATGAATTTGTAGCAACCTTTTCTCCAGCTAATATGCTAGGGACAGATAAATTGTCCATTCCAAGCCCCAAAAGACCATTTGGAGCTGCTCCATTTAAGAATGAGCCAGTTTGTACCTGTCCACAACTACAAGGAAGTCAGAAATACAAACTGTAAGCCAACAGAAAGATGCAACTTCAGGGATTGAGAACTAAAGCAACAAACATCAGTAGATCAGCATCCATATCAGAAGCTTTCCATGAACTCCCCCATGGTGGCAGCTTCCACCAAATTATAGATAGCACAGAAAAAAAATTCCACTTCAAAGAAGAAATGGAAAACAAGGCCTAACATTTTCTATCATCTTAAAGATGACTGCTGAAAATGTGCCATTCACTGGAATTTGTAAGGATGTTTCAGTTATTAGAGAAGAAGCTCAATAAAGATGTACCCAAATGTAACATTGGCCTCAACAGCCTTAGGGTATGCATCCTCAGTAACCAAATGTAACACATCATCTACCAAAAACCCAGTCGATGACGTGCCATTGGAAAGATATAGTACTTGATAGGGGCAACCACTCTGAGCAGAAGAGCAGTGCCTTTGCTGCCCACATATAGTGCTATTACAGGGAACCTTTGAGCTTGTCATGGATGTACTTGGGCTGTAGATATTAAACGTTACCTGTTTGGATGAAAAGTAGGATCATATCTTATCAAAATCACAAACAGAAGCATCATAACCTGAACAGAACATTCAGCAAATTTGAAGCAACAAGAACCGAAATCGAACAGTAAAAAAGAAAAATCCGAGCACACCTCACCCCTAGAGGTCCTCAAACCAGTCACACAACTAGAACAATCACAAGGCAACCAAAACAAATCACTGCCAGTGTCCAGTGCCACCAAGAACGACAAAGCTGGCGTCCCTACTGATACATTGGCGTAATGTAAACTGATTCAACAACAAATTTAGGGATTAAAAAAAGAAAAAAAAACTCAAATCAGGGACAGAAATTGAGCAATCAGATAAAAACCAAAAACTTCAGCTGGTGAAACTACCAGTAAATTTCAACTCTAGAAATAAAGCTCACGACAATGAAGAGATAGCGAGGGAAGGTTCATACTATCCCAAAGCGTTAAGCCTGTACGTCTCGTTCCCGCCGAGAAACGTTACCGGCGTCTGGCCGTTGGCTTGAGCCAACCGGCGGCCCCAAATCAACCTGTCGCGGTGGACCATGTCGTTGAAGTAACCAACACTACCTTTCGCCGGCAGGCCATCGGCTGCGAGGATTTCCTTGATGGGATCCGAAAACCGGTGGTAGAAATCGAAACCAAAGGTGCCGAGCCCGTAACCACTCCCCACACACCATCCCAGAACGAAGAACAACCCAGTACAAGCGCTGAAATGACACAACATCTCTGCAGAATTTTCCTGGGAAAAGGGAAATATGGGGAGGCAGAGGGAAATGGAATGTTTCCGGGATTGGGTTTGGCTTCGCGGATTGTGATGCGAGTGGAGCTCTGAAGGTTTGAGTGAGCGTGAAAGGAAGTGAAGTTCCAGAGGTGGGTCCGCCATGATTAATTAATGCTCACCTTTCTCACACGAAAGTATCCAGTGTGTGACACTTGTAACTCCTCCAAAGTAACCATTTAACCTTATTATATAATGGATTTTTACGATTACTTTCGAACTTTAAATAATAATACACTTGCTATGAAAATCTACATTAATCTCTTAATTTTTTTAATACTGTTAATTAATCTTCAATCAAAATCACAACTAGTCACTTAATTTGGTCTATTTTATAATTATACTCAAAATTTTAAAAATCTACAATTTTTCAAGATTATTCTTCTCGTTCTCATTTTTCCACTTTCATTCTACACCGCCTCCACTTCAAACTCATTCATCTTTGTCGCCTCCCCACCTCCTCATTTGATTCCACTCTCTTGCTCCATCGCCTCCTTCCCCAACCTTGTCCCCAAAGTCACCTGTCCACCTCATCCCGATCCATTCAAACTCACCCAAATTTGTCTCATATATCCTTCGGTGAATCAACGCAAGTCGAAGGAAAGAAGAGGAAGGCCAACGCTTCAATGCCTCTAGCAACTTCAATTAATTTTTACCTAGAAGTATATCATTTAAATATCTAATTAATATTCACTTGAATAATGTTTTTAAAAAAATTATATATCTAATTAATAACCACTTGAATAATATTTGTAGAAAATATTTTTTTTAGCTAACCAAGAAAAAGAAAAATCAAGAGAAAATACCAAGATTTTTCAAAAATAAATGTTAAAAATATTTTTTTCCAACATTTTTAAATATAAAGTTTCAAACGATATTATTCAAGTTCAGTGAATAATCTCTATATATCAAAATAATTACCAATAACTCATTTTTTAGAATCATTTTCAAACATGTAGCAATGTTGCTTTACCTCATTTTAATTATTCAACATTTATCATTTTAATTTTTTCATTTTATTTTATTTTAAATTCACTACATGAGGAACTAGCTTTCAAGACAAATGTAATGGGGCAAATAGTGCATTTGTCTCTAATAACTATATTCAAAATTTAAGGCAAAAACTTAAAGGCATATATTATATTTGTCACTAATTAATATACACTAGAGACAAATAAAAATGAGTCAAATAAAAATATTTGAGTCCATAAACTTTATTCAAAATTGGAGGCAAATAATTGGAACCAAATATTATATTGCTGATAATTAGAATATGATGAGACAGATAAAAAATTAAATTAAAAATTTATCTCTAATAATTAAATTCAAATAATTAAAGACTCATATTGTATTTTTTACTAATGGGTGTGAGAGTGTTTTGCAAATTTCTTTATAAAAAATAATTATATTATGCATTAGCAAAATAATAATAATAATAATAATAATAATAATAGTACAATAACAACAACAACAACAACAATAATAATAATGAACATAGCTTACATAGATAGCTTACATAAATGACTTATATAACTCTTAGTCAATAAGCGAATTCAAAGCTTGAAAACTGAAAATCTTGGCTGAAACAATGTACATTTCACATCGTTTGAGGAAGGCTTCATATTTGCACTACTGGGTGGTGTTGGCGGCCATATTAACATCCTCCGCGACGATTTTGTAGGAATCAAAGTTGAACTCATTGTTGGCAGCCAAAAGTTGGGAGGTGACATAACTATTATGATCTTGGCACATCTAGAGCATCTTGTAGGGTTTCAGGAGCCAAACAAAACGCAACGAAAACTAACCAAAACCTTTCAAGATCCAGATGAAACGAAGTAAATCAAGTGCTCGAAATTTTTATATCTAGTTTGCTGGGATCTTTCACCAAACTATTGAATCGAATCACAAACTTGAACAGTTGACGTGTTCAAGCTCTCTACAGTATTCACAGGAACCACTTGGATCACCACACCTCTACCACATTTCAATAAGTATGATCCTCTTACACCCACAGTGCTAGCTTGCATCCTCCAAGAAAAAGCAAGAGGAAAGTGCAACCAGAACTTTTTAGAACCCTTCTAATTTCATTCTTTAGGAGGCTAGAACTGGGGCTACACAAATTTTCACTATATGATGTATATATAGTGAGACTCAACTCTTAAGCCTAATGAGTTTCAAAACCCTAATTTAATTAGATTTAATTTCAGGCTTCATAATGGCTCAACCTTTAGGCCAATTATTAATCCAAAATTATTATGAAACCAAAACCAAACAATTAGGCTCATACATTCAAATAATCCAATTGGTTCTAAATGTGCGACCCAATGGGCTCCTATCATATTTATAATGATTATAAATCAAATTTATGATCATAAACAATGAGCAGTGTCTAGCAACATATCATTGCTACCCAAGTGACAAAATAGTCAACAATTCAACTAAACCTCTATGATTATTATTCATATATGTCTTCATCCTTTTGTCCAAGATATCAAGACCAAGCATGAGACATAGAATGTGGCACTCTCGTACAGCTCAATCTAAGGTTTCTTGATTACCGAGTAAACTGACTAAAATTAATGATATTGATATCCCATATCAACTCATCCAAGCATGGTCATGAATTTTCTCAGTCTCACTCAATCAAGGCTCACAAAGATATCACTCTCATTACGTATGAGGGATAAATCTGATCTTGGTCATACAAAACCCTCCGCATGATATGTGACATACCCAATGACCACTTTCATGTTCACTCAGTTACAAGCAACAAAATGAAGCATTAGAGTATGTGACTCACATGTAGGGAACCTTGATGACCTTAGGTTAAAGAACTACATATACCATGATCACAATGAGAATCTCTTATGACACTCATATAACGATTCATATTAGCGTTCTCAAAGTGGGTCGGTTCAGTACACAATTTCTTCTACTTGTATCCATATGTAGACTGCATATCTCATATTAGTCTTCACACATGCTAGTCTTTACAAGACCAATGACGTTTAAGAATACTATTATTCTAGGATTATAATTATGTTTGATTATGTCACACAAAAACAAAACAACAAATACAATTACTGGATTAATACCTTAATAAAATATCATGCCTCAATGTGCAAAATATAATCATCTCATGATTGGCTTTTGGGCACAATACTAACACATCCCACAGTTGGCGACAAAGGAGGAGTTAGCGAGGATAGTGTAGATGAGGGACCTTAAGTCGGTGGGCTTGGTTTGGGCAAGCCTTAATGCAGTAACTGCAAGGTCACTGGCGAGGGCCTAAGGAGCACTAATGAAGGGGTTGGAGGTAAGGGTGACAAAATTTGACCTAACTCGAAAACCTAAACCGATCCACCAAAACCTAAACTCGACTTGACCCGATTTGACTAGAAAAGTCAATGACCCGAACCCAGTTTGTTCCTAACCTGACCTGAACCCGAACCCGGTTTGTACATAACCCAACCTGAACCCGAACCCGATTAAAGTGAAACCCGAAAAGCCCAAAACCAGAATAACCCAAACCTGAAATACCTAAACCTGGAATAACCCAAACCTAAATTGGCCTAAACCCGAATTAGGCCAAACTCAAAATAACCCAAACCCAAAAATGACCCAAACCCGAGAATAACCTAGCTCAAACCTGACAAGACCTGATTTATAGGATTTCTTAAATTAGCCCATGACTTTATGAGATCATCAAATTTTACCTTAAAAAATTATTAGATTTACCTCAAACTCTCAAGAGTTGACAAATTTGCCCCAAAATTTTTAATTTTGTCTAAAACTTTTTAAAAATCTTCAATTCACATCCAAACTCTTCCATTTCACTTACACTGACCTCAAACAACCTCTAGAGCTCCAAATTAGTACCTAAACTAAATTAATTCCTATTTTTACCGTAAATAATGATTCTAAATTCCTAAAAAATTATAACTCGAAGTAAAAACATAATTTAAATGCATTTAATCCCACCAACTTCTTAAGTTCTAAAATGACCGAGTTTATAATTTCATGAATAGAATTTGTAAAATTTTGAATGAGATATTTTTATTAAAATAATTGAATATTAATATATTTATATCTAGTTAAATAAAATTTTTTAGATTATTTTTTATGCATAGTAATTTTTCAATTATGAGGTATCTAAATTTTAAAATTTTCATTGTACTCACTCATAAAAATTGCAACATGGGTCTCTAAACTTTTCAAATATTTGCATCAAAAATCAAATTTTTTAATTTAAATTTTAGCAAAATCTAAATAAAAAATTGAATTAATCCAGTTATTCCAGCTTATACACCAATAACTCGATTAGACCCGAATATTAACCTGAAACCCAAATAATCCGACCTGAAGTTAATCGAGATTGAAATTGACCTAATATGAATTAAGCCTGAACCCGAATAAGATTGATCTAAACCTAACCCGAACCCGAAATCAACTCAAACCCAAATAACCTAACCTGAACCTGAATTGATATTAACCTGACTAAACCTGAACCTGAATGACCTAACCCAAACCCAATCTGACCCACCCAATTACCATCCCTAGTTGGAGGAGAGGGTGTTTGAGTAGAAGGAGAAGTTGGAAAAGAAGGCAAGTAAGCAATGCACATGGATGGGGTCGAAATGGAGGCAGCAGAGAATCAAAGTTGAAAGACAAGGAAGGCAAGGGCAATATTGGAAAGTTGTAGATTTCTAAAGTTTTTGGTATAATTGTAAACCAAACATAACTCAAGAAGGTTGGTTATAATTTTGACTGACGGCGTTAAAAAATATGGGAGTAAATATAGATTTTCAAACCTTAGAGGGTAAGTGTAATATTAAATGTTCGGGGGATAACTATAAAAATATCTACATTAATGCACCATTAATTCTACATATATAATTCACCACAACTTTAAAAATTGACAATATTACCCTTAAATAAAATCTCTCATTCATTCACTCACTCACTCACTCACTCACACACACACACTCTCTCTCTCTTTCTCTCTCTCTTTCTCTTTCCCTCCCTAGAAACCCTACCCCCGCCATCGTCGTCACCTCCAGCCTTTCGTGCTTCCCACTCACTTGTCGTAGCCTTAAAATCACGGCTACTCCAGCCAATTATCACCTCTAGATTAGGTAGTCAACTCTTCCAAATTGCACTGTTGTCACTAGTCTCCAAATCGCGCTATCATTTCCTTCAGTCATCACTTACCTCCAAATCATACCGGCTGACACTTGTCTCCAAACCTCACTGTCATCCTCCAAATCAAGTTGTCAATGCCTTAAAATTACATCGGTCATCACCAGATTATGCACAAAAACAATTTGGAGAAGTGTATGCGCAAAAGTATATGAAATGATTTTGTAAAAGTGTCTAAAATGAATATGTAATCGAATTGTTCTCTTCCTATTATACGAAGTCATTAAAAAGGAAAGATGTGTCTGAAATAATACTTTAAGTGTTTGAAATTTATGTCAAATATGTCTGAACTAACAAGTTGGTGTGTCAATATGCTATGAATATAAACAAGATTGTAAAAAGGATAGAATCACGGTTAATAAAAAAAATAAAGATGTGATTAAAACAAGAAAATTAAGTATTTGAAACCATAGGCAGAAATGTCTGAAATAATATTTCGATATGTCTCAATGCTTTATAAATGTTATAACATTATTGAGAATATAGAATCACAAATCATAAAAGTAAGATTTGTCTAAATTATATGCAAGATGTCTTTAAAATAATAGGCAAATGTATCTACTCATTTTGTAGTCATTGCTAAAGTATAAACACATCTCTATAGTTCTTTTGACACATTTCTAAGTTGAGTCCCACTTCAATGGCTATTTGTATCTCTATAATCCATTAGACACATTCCAATAACTCTTTAAACACATCAATATACTCTTTAGACATATATTAATGACTTTTTATAAATATATCTGAATGAGTTTGATGCTCTTTCGCATCTTCGTCGTGAAACATAGTGAGCCTGGAGCAGAAACTTCCGGTGAGGGAATGCCTGGATGAGGAGCCTTGCTGCGAGAGATTACCTAGAACACTCAGAAACACAAGGGTTAAGAGGTCCCCTAAATGTTTTTCCAAGGGAGGAGCCTCCGACGCCCAAGTCAGTGTTTGGAAATGGAGAATAAGTAAGGAGTGGAGAGATTTTTTCCTTCGATTCGAACCCGTTTACCTGGGGTGTTTCCCGAATATTTATAGGGAGGTGTACAGGAGCAGTCCGTTTGCCACAGCCGGCCCAGATCGTGACACGTGTTCAGTCGGATGTGGTCCGTACCTTCAAGAGTGGGGGCCTCCAGCCGACCACAGGCCGTCTAGTCAAAATCCTAGGCCGTACGAGGGTGGTGTGTTAGAGCGTGTCCGAGGGCGGCGTGTCGGGGACTGTACGAAGGCGGCGTGTTAGGGGCTCCTCAACCTTTTTGTCGTATGTCCGCGTGGCCTTTTCGGGGGACCAAACTCCTTCGGAGTACAGAGCTCCTTCGGGGATGTGAGCTCTTTTGGAGGGAGGTCCCTCGAGGCACCTTTGGTTGGGCTCTCCCGAGGTCAGGCTCGGGTACCTGATGATGGCACTTCGTGAGCACGCTCCGAGGGTGGTCCAAAGAGTATCCAAAGGTGGTTTTGGGCATGTGAGGTCGGCGCGAGGCCACCCTCGGGAAGGGTGATGAACCCTTCTGTCCGAAGTTGGTCCTATGGGTTTCCTGAGGGTAGCGCATATCTGGCTTGTTCGAGGGTGCTAAGGCCCTCTCTTTGCCGGGGTTTTGTCATGTCTGTTTCGACCGGAGATGGTGCGCTGGCCAAGGGTGGTGCGCACATGCGAAGTCCTTCAAAGGGCGATAGCCCTTCGGCTATCACATGCCCCCCCTCGAAAAACCGAAGATGTTTCCTCGGTTTGCGGAGTTTCAGGAGCCTTTTGTTGGGTTTCGGGAGCCAAACAGCGCAGCGGAATTTAACCGAAATCCTCCAGGATCCAAGTGAAACGGGGTAAACCGGGTGTTCGAAAATTTTCATACCTAATTTTCGGTTGAGATCTCTCACTCAACTGTAGAGTCGAATCACAAAACCTGAACAGTTGAGGTGTTCAAGCTCTCTATGGTATCCACACGAGCCTCTCGGGATCACCACGCTTCCACCACGTCCCGGTAGATGCGTTTCTCTTGCGCTCGCAGTGCTAGCTTACGTCCTCCAAGGAATTGCAAGAGAAGAGTGTGGCTATCCTTTTTGGAGGCTAGGGCAAGGAGACCTGCGAATTTCTCACTAGAAGTTGTATTTATAGTGAGACTCAACTTCCAGGCCTAATGGGTTTCAAAGCCCTAATCCAATTAGGATTTAATTTCGGGCTTAATAATGACTCAACTTTTGGGCCCATTATTAATACGAAATTAAAGTGAAACCATAACCCAAATAATTAGCCCATGCACTCTAATGATCCAAATAGCTCTATGTGTGCGACCCAATAGGCTCTTATCACGTTGGCAATGATCATAAATCACATTTATGATCATAAGCAATGAGCGGTGTCTAGCAACACATCATTGCTACCCAAGTGACAAGATTGTCGATGATTCGACTATACCTTTATGATCATAACAGATATATGCCATTGTCCCTTTGTCCAAGATATCAAGACTAAGCACGAGACATGGAATGTGTCACTCTCGTATAGCCCAATCTTTGGTTTCTTGATTACCGAGTAGACTAACTTAAACTGATGACATTGATATCATATATCAACGCATCCGAGCATGGCCATGCATTTTCTAAGTCTTACTCTATCAAGGGGCCCGAAGATATCACTCCCGTTACATAGGAGGGACAAATCCCATCTTGATCATACAAATCCCTCCGCATGATATGTGACATACCCAATGACCTCCTTCAAGTTCACCCAGTTACGAGCAACAAAGGAAAGTATCAAAGTATGTGACTCACATGTAGGGAACCTTGATGATCTTAGGTTGAAGGACTACATATACCATGATCACTATGAGAATCACTTATGACACTCATATAACGATCCATGTAGTGTTCTCATGGTGGGTCGGTCCAGTACACAAGTTCTCCAACTTGTACCCATATGTAGACTACATATCTCATATTAGTCTCCACATATGCTAGTCATTATGTATTATTGCAACCCGCTCCACAATAATACTAGACCAGGGACGTTTAAGAATATCATTATTCTAGGGTTACGATTATGTTTGTTAAGTTACGCAGAAACAAAACAACAAACATAATTGTTGGATTAATGCCTCAATAAAATATCATGACTCAATGTGCAAAAATACAATCATCTCATGATTGGCTTTTGGGCACAACACTAACACCTTTTTCTGGCAAGCAATGTTTGGTCTGGTTGTTATCCCATAAACTTCCATCCGAAGTCTCCTTCTTCCCAATAGGGAGCTCCGGCGAACTAAGGTGCTCTACTGAGGTAATTCCTCTGGTGTTCGAGTGGTGCCCCTGGCTCTTCTGCCGAGGTCATCATCTGAGGCACATACTTCCACTGGCCTTTCTATCAAAGAATTGTTTCGTCTTCCCATACAGATAGGCGCGTCACTTCAGATAGGGTTATGTGGGTCTGCCAGTTGTTAGGGTCGGGCCCTCGTTTCCCGTATCAGTTTACACGTGGCAGCTGGTGAGTGGCGAACGATTATGTCGGTTACATCAATTACGTCTTTTCGCCTTCGAGGAGCAATAATGACGACGTTTCGCCTGCCCCCTTCGGCCTATATAAACCCCTCTTACCTTAGACACTCACACTCTTTTCCTTTGCTCTTATTGGCTCCAGAACTCTCTCTCATCTTTTTTCTCCTTTTGGCGGCGGTTCTAGCGGCGGAGCGATTTCCTGCAACCCTTCACGACGGCGTCCAGGAATCCAGATTTCGGCAAAACTTTCGGTGGGTCTTTCTTTCCGAAGTTCTTCCTTCCTTCCGAAGTCGCTTGTTCCGTAGTTTTGTTTTTTCGGAGTCCTTCGGTTCTCTTTCTTTAGTTTTCCCGAGGTTACCTCTCTTCTCTTTGAGAAATGTCGAACCCTGCTCCACTGATGACCGTCCGTCCCATTCCCGAGAGCTTTCTCCCCCTTGAGTCTCATCCATGCTGCACTACTTCGGAGAAAATGACGAAGTGGGTAGCAAAATTCTATCTCCCTACTTACGCCGTCCCGAGGTTACCTACCTCGGGCACGTATGGTTACATGGCCCATTCTGATGAGATCACTGTTTACCGAGCCCAACTGAAGGCCGGTCTTCGGTATCCACCCCCGCGAATGGTGTGTGAGTTCTGCAGGTTTCATGGGATTGCCGTGAACCAGCTTCCTCCAAACTCTTATTCTTATTTCAATGCCTTTCTTTGCATGTGTGGGGTCTTTAAGATAAAGCCCCATTTTCTTTTCTTCATGCAATATTACAAGCTCCACCCGGTCCCGAAGGGTGGCTTCTACTTCTTGCTTCCTCGAGGATCCGGGAGCAAGAAGTTCACCTTTACCTTCGGGACGAAGGACAGCTGGCGGGGGTGGCAAAAAAAGTTCTTTTTCCTATCAGTTCCCGAAAGATGGAGCTACGTTCCGACCAGATGGACTTCGGGGGTGTTGAAGACTGACGTTGTTGACCCTCGGAAGCTGCTGACCTCTGGGTTGGCCACGGAGTTTGACGAGCTCGACAGACGCATTCGGGCCATTGCGGATTGGGACCCCGAGGTCCCTCCGCATTCCTTATACCCCTTTCCCATTAAGTGGGACCTTATGTCCGAAGAGGTCCTTCGGGAACTGGGGGTAATCCACGAGCACAAGTTCGACTTGAACCTGCCCGTGCCAGTTCTCCCAGGAAAGAAGGCATGGTTGGTGACGCTTCTTCGGGCCGAGATTTCATACGAGGCTTTTACCGAGAGTAAGTTTTCTCCCAGGTTTAGCTGCCTGTATTCCTTTTAGACTTACACTGATGTTTTTTCCTTTTGCAGAGATGGGCAATCAATCTGCAAAAGTCTACAAGTCCTTTTTTCTCTGTTAGGCTGAGAAGGGGGAGCAGATGCGAAGGAAGACGTCTGCGAAGAGGAACAAGACTGCTGGGGGTCCGTCTAAGGTGAAGAAAGCCAAAGTGGACGTCCTTCCCCCTCCCCCCGAAGACGTCATGGAGGTGCAAGATCAGTCGCCTGCCCGATCTCCTACCCACGCCGGTCTACCTTCGGATCCTACCATCCTTGAGACAGCCTTGAGTCTGGATCCTACAACTGAGACTTCAGTCAAAGGTACTTCGGCTCAAGAGCTCGAGGAGAATAAGAGAATGAAGGGCAAAAATATTCCCAGTGAAGTCCGTGAAGTGGACGAGGCCGAGGATGCCGTAACCGAGGTTCCACCAGGTTCGTTCCTTAGCCGTTTCTCTATGAATTTTGGTGTTTTTTGGTATCTACGATTTTATAGACGAATGGCTAAGGGATGTCGTACTAATGGAACTTCGGCGTGATCTTGCAGAGGAGGTGATACCTGCTCCTTGGGTGGAGGCTCATGCCCGGAAGAGGGCCCTTCGGGATAGCCATATCCCGAAGGACAAGGTACCAAGGGAGCCCTTCTGGTCTTTCACGGAGGACATGAACTTGTTCTCCGAGGACAGCCAGTTGATGGCTCCCCAAATGGCGAAGGGTGTGCTGACGAACGCCACCTTTCAGTCGCTCATCGCCGAATGCCCGAACGAGGAGGTCCTTGCGGCGAGGATGAGCGAACACGCCGCCCAGGTAGATTTCTTCTTTCTTTCTTTGGGGACTTAGAAAAATTTTCTTCTGAGTTTTTGTTTCCCTCTGACCCTTACTCGGGGCTTTCTTTTCTACAGCTCCTGGCGTATAGCGGATATTTCCGAGCTTGGGCGGCAAAGCAGACTGAGGCTCATTCTCGGTCCGAAAATTCACTGAGGAGGGCGAGGGAATTCTGTTCCAAATACGTCCTCAAGTACAGTGAATTGGACAAAATTGCCAAGGAGGAGGTGGAGAATCTTCGGGCCGAGCTCCGGGAGAGTAAGAAGGAGCTCCTTCTCGACTTTTCGGCCAAGGTTGAGGACCTCGGCGCAAAGTGTGCCGTTCTCTCTTCGGAGAACGAGGCCCTTTGGAAGGAAAAGGCAGATGATGCTGAAAACCTTACGAAGGCGCTTACTTTGAACGCCGATCTCCAAGCCGAGGTCGATTTGCTGAAGAAGGAGGCCAAGAAGAAGAAGAAGAAGAAGCTCGAGAGGGAGGTTGCTGAGCTTACTTCCGAACTAGCGACTCTGAGTGCCGAGAAGGACTCGGGAGATAGCCGAAGAGCCCCGAGCCCGGCACGCCAGGAAAGCCCGAGGACACTACTCGGCCCCCCAAGGTTGTGAACAGATCGCCTTCGGAAAAGCGGCACCAGACATAGCGAGCCGAACATGATATCCCCGAAGGCGGAACTCCCTGAAACTGGGAACCCCCGAACTGAGGGCTTATTTCCCGAAGAGGCTCTGCCATACCAAAAGATGACCTCACCTAGGGACCTTGGGAGTATGGCAGGAGCATTTATGGAAGCATTTAAGAAAGCCTCTGACACATCCATTCATAGACGCCACAATCCGCCTCAAAAGGCGCACTGCCACGCTGACGGCATCAAAATCATATGATGGCCCATCTCAGCACACGGCTCAAGGCAACCTGCTATCAGCTATCTATCTCCTATGCCCAGAAATTCAGGAACATCCGACCGAACACGTGTTGCGATCTGAACGGGCTAGGCGCTCCTATAAATACCAGGAATTAAATACTTGGTAGGAGGCTGGTTGGCAAAATACTGCTCCCACACTATGAGAAAATTACCAGGCAAGACTCCTCAGCCCTTTGTGCTATTTCCTCTGCCTTTCTCTCAGCCAACCACTGACTTGGGCGTCGGAGGCTCCCCCCCCGGAAAAACACTCCGGGGGCCTCCTAACCCTTTGTTTCTGAGCTTTCAGGCACACTCCCTTGGGCGATCCATCCACCAGGTGTTCTTCCTCCCAGAAGTCTCTCCACCAGTCATCATGACTATAAACGATGAGGCCCCTGGCCATCATTTCGCGCCGTCTGTGGGAACCTGCTCTGAGATCGCCGTCGTTGAGACTCGGCGTTCTAAGGACAAGGGACTCCCAAGGTCCCCGTCCACGCCTGAGACACAACCGGCTGCTGAGCAAACACTCCCAGGGACTTCTGCGCCTGAGGAAGACCGCCCTCTGGTAGTCACCATGAGCTTCTTGAGGGACTTTCAGCGTTCGGTCGTTGCCGAAGTGACCCAGCAGATCGACCGAAGGTGGCCACAGCAAGCACGGGCTCAGAGACCCCCCTCACCAACACGCCCTCGGGAGAGAAGCCCCAAGTCTACACATCGCAGTTCGGGGAGTGGAGACCCTCGCGAAGAATCATCCACAGAAGATATAGCCCTCGGGAAACGGCCTGTGGGACAAACCGGGTCCAAGCGACCGAGAGTCTCACAGCGAAGCAGTTCGCCGCCTGAGGCGAGGTCCTTGTCCCCTCAGCGCCGAACTCGCCCCCCGAAGAGGCGCCGACGATCTTCATTCCCTGAAGAAGGCCCTAGCGCCACAGTGCTCATGGAGAGGATACTAGCACGGCTGGACAGAGTGGAGAAACAAGTGGCCAGAAAACCCGTTTGGGCCAGACTTTCGGGAACATGCTGCGAAGATGACTCCCCATTCATTCAGGCCGTTGTTGAGGCAGCCATGCCAGGTGACTTCAGAGTACCTCGGTTGGAGATTTATGATGGCCGTACTGATCCACAGGCCCATCTGACGAAGTACAGACGCAGCATGATAATGCACGGTGCTGATGACGCTACCATGTGCAAATGCTTCGAAGTCACCCTCACAGGGCCAGCAACTGCGTGGTACAATTCATTGCCTCCAGGGACCATCACTGAGTTCCAGGAGTTGTCCACAGCCTTCACCCAGCAGTTCATTGGGAGCAGACCTACGGCGAAGATGCCTGTCCAGATGTTCGACATAGAGCAGAGAAACGGAGAAACCATCCGAGACTATGTCGAAAGATTCAACAGGGAAGCTCTGAGCGTCCCAGACTTCCGGCCCGAAATCCGCATTCTTGCCATGACACGGGGCCTTCGGCGAGACTCACAGCTATTCTACGAGTTCTCAAAGGACCCCCCGGAGACCCTCAGAGAATTTTACCGAAGGGCAGAACAGCACATGACCGCCGAGGAACTAAGAATGGCAGGGCCGAAGCCCGATCACCACCGCGCCGATGGGTCCAATCAGCAAGCTCGGCATCCGACCGAACAAGCAGGACGACCTCGGAGGATGCGGGGAAGGAAACCTCAAAGTTTCACACCATTGAGCACTACACGGACCAACATTCTCATGGCGCTGGAAAGGCAAGGGACGCAGATTCGGCGGCCAAGGGCCATGACCGCCGATAACAAAAAGAATGCCAAGAAGTTCTGCCAGTTTCATCGCGACCACGGTCATGACACCGAAGAGTGCTTCCAGCTGAAGAAGTACATAGGGTCGCTGATAAAACAGGGCCAACTTCGGAAATACCTGCGGATGCCATCCCCGAAAGGCAGAAAAATGGAGGAACAAAGGGCCGAAGATGAGGACTATGACTCCGACAGGCGGAGAAATAGAAGTCCAAAAAGGCGCCCTCCACCTCCAGCAGGGGTTATCCAAACCATCACCACGGGGCTCCCATCCTCGGAAAGAAAGCGGAAAGCCAGAGAAATTGCAGTCATGGAGTATCAAAGTCCGTCAAAGAAGCTGGCTCGCAAAGATGGCTCCACCGTCGTCTTCCCCCACGACGATCCGCTGCTGATCATGGCGAGAATAGGGAACTGGGACGTCAAAAGAGTATTGCTTGATGATGGGTCAAAAGCTGACGTCCTATTCTCGCACCTGCTGCCGGGCTTGGGCATCTCCAGCAGCGAACTGAAGCCTGTCACCTCGCCCACTTTTGGGCTTGGACCATCCGAACTCCCCGTCCTTGGATGGATCGACCTCCCGCTGATGATGAAAGGGACTTCGGTGAACGGAGCAACTGAGTTGTACGCCTCCACAATGGCGAGATTCATCGTCATGGACGTCCCGTCCTCGTACAACGCCATCCTTGGAAGACAGACAAAGGGGAACCTGCATATTCGCCCTGATGTGAAGTACTTGACTGTCACATTCGCCACCAAGGATGGAGATGCAGAGGTCTTCATAGACCAAGCCGAGGTAAGAAAGGTGTTTGTAAAAGCACGAAAAGCTCCGGCGAGCAACCTCGCGCAAACGATGGAGGCAAAGGCGCTAGAAAAAGGCAAAGAAGAAGATCTCGCCAAAGCAGAAACGGAAGCAGTAGAGCTTGTCCCAGGTCAATCTACCCGAATAGGGAAGAGCTTGGCCGAAGGTGACAAGGAAAAACTTGTATCCTTTCTGCTGGAAAATAAAGATCTGTTTGCCTACTCGCCGAAAGATATGCCAGGAGTAAACCCTGGCATAATACAGCATAGCCTCAAAGTAAGCCCGGAAGCAAAACCTGTCCGGCAAAAGAAACGGAGCATCTCAGCCCACAAAAGCAACTTTGTCAAAACCGAAGTCCAGCGTCTCCTAGATGCTGAAGTTATCAGGGAGGTCAAGTACCCCGAATGGTTGAGCAACGTGGTCATTGCCACGAAAGAAGGTAGCAGCAAAACTCCGGATGTGCATCGACTTCAGAAACTTGAACGATGCTTGCCCGAAAGACTCATACCCTCTGCCGCCAATAGATCAACTGGTAGATTCAACTGCTGAGTATGGGCTCCTAAGTTTCCTAGACGCCTTCAGTGGCTACCATCAAATAAGGATGGACCCCGAAGATGAAGAGAAGACTGCCTTCATCACCGAGGGAGGAACATATTGCTATATCAGGATGCCCTTCGGGCTCCAAAATGCAGGAGCCACCTACCAGAGGCTGATGAACAAGGTCTTCAAAGACCAAATGGGGAGAAACATGGAGGTGTATGTTGATGATATGATAGTCAAGAGCAAGCTGCCTGGCTACCACGTTGCAGATTTAGAGGAAACCTTCCAAAAGCTTAGAGCCTTCGGGATCCGCCTTAATCCTAAGAAGTGCATCTTCGGGGTGACCTCGGGAAAATTCCTTGGGTACATGGTATCCAAAAGAGGCATCGATGCTAGCCCCGAGAAGATTAAGGCTCTGCTTGAGTTCCGAACTCCTGCCACAGTCAAAGACGTGCAGAGACTCACCGGAAGAATAACCTCTCTGAGCAGATTTATTTCCAGGTACGGAGATAGGTGTCGACCTTTCTTCAAAGTCCTCACAAAGGCAGCAAAAATGGAAGGCAACCTCGGAAGAAATGATCATCCTTGGGATGAAGATTGCCAAAAAGCCTGGGAAGAACTCAAAGTCTACTTGGCCAGCCTGCCGACTCTGCGACAACCTCGGGAGGGAGAGCCCCTCGTACTGTACCTCGCCGTCACAGAAAAAGCTGTGAGCTCGGTCCTCATGAAAGAAGAAGGGCCAAAGCAATGGCCGGTCTACTATGTCAGCAAGTCCCTGCATGGCGCCGAAGTCAGGTACCCTTTGCTTCAAAAAGCTATATACGCCTTGGTGCTTGCAGGGAGAAGGCTGCGACCATACTTTCAGGCTCACCCCATCATCGTCCGAAGTAGTCTGCCGCTACGGGATGTCATGAAGAGAGTTGATCATTCGGGAAGGCTCTCCAAGTGGTGCATAGAGCTGGGCGAACACGAAATCACGTATGAGCCTCGGAAGGCCATAAAAGCTCAAGCACTGGCAGATTTTATCGCCGAAATACCCACCACTGAGGAGAGCCATTCAGATCCAAAAGAGGGTGAGCCAGAATGGACCTTGCACGTAGACGGAGCCTCGGGGTCCGAACACCAGGGAGCTGGAGTAATTATCAGGGGCCCCGAAGGCCTGGAGGTAATGAAGGCTATCAAGTTCAGCTTCAACGTCACCAACAATGTAGCTGAGTATGAAGCCCTCATAGCGGGATTACGCTTGGCCAGAAAGATTGGCGTGAGAAACTTAAAGGCTCACAGCGATTCCCAGCTGGTAGTTCGGCAGACGGCAGGAGATTATGGGGCGAAGGACCCAATCTTGGCAAAATACCACGAGCTGGTAGCAAAGCTCATCCAAGAGTTTGACGCCGTACGGATCGAAAATGTACCTCGGCGGAATAACACTGAGGCAGATTGCTTGGCGAAGTCGAAAACATACACCGAGGTGCTAGACCATCCGAGCATCTCAGTGCTGAGCATAGCGACCTCGGGAACAGGGTGGAAAGACCCAATAAAAAGATACCTCGCAGAGAATTTGCTCCCCGAAGACCCCGGCGATGCTGTAAGACTGCGAAGACACTCCGGAAGATTCTTCCTGATTGGCGAAGAGTTATACCGGTAGGGATATACGAACCCGCTGCAAAGATGTGTGAATGAAGAGGATACTGAAATGGTCCTTGAAGAAGTTCACGAAGGCATGTGTGGTCCACACATTGGAACTGATGCCCTTGCAGCAGTGATACTCCGCCAAGGATACTTCTGGCCTACCCTGAGAAAGGACGCAAGACAGTTCGTCCGGAAATGTGGTAGCTGCCAGAGACACGCGAAAATCCAGAGGACACCCTCGGAAATGGTAACTTCGGCAGACTATCCTTGGCCCTTCGCAGTCTGGGGTATAGACCTTATTGGGCCACTCCCCACAGCACCCGGAGGCGTGAAATTCTGCGTGGTAGCAGTGGACTATTTCTCAAAATGGGTGGAGGCAGAACCACTAGCAACTATCTCGGCAAAAGAAGTGCAGAAGTTCGTATGGAAGAACATTGTATGCAGACTTGGCATACCGAGGGTACTAGTAGCTGATAATGGATCCCAATTCATAGACAAAGGATTCCAAGAATTTATCAGCGACCTCGGAATAAAGATGCACTTCGCCCCAGTAGCTCACCCCCAAAGTAACGGGCAGGTGGAAGTATCGAACAGGACCATAAAAGATGGCCTGAAAAAGAGACTGGGAGAAGCAAAAGGGAAATGGCCAGGAGAACTCCAAAGCGTATTGTGGAGCTACCGAACGACGCCCCGAAGGGCCACAGGGGAAACTCCCTTTTCACTAGTCTTCGGGACAGAGGCCATTATCCCAGTCGAGATAGTCAGACCATCAGTACGGGTGCAAATATTTGATGAAGGTGGAAACGACCTCGGCCTCAGAACCAAGCTCGACCTCGTCGGCGAACACAGAGAAATAGCCGAGCTGAGAAGAAAAGCTTTTCAGCAAAGAGTGGCCGCGGCTATAAACTTACGGGCCAGGCCAAAAGAAATCAAGAAGGGAGACCTCGTTCTCCGAAAGGCTGACTTTGCACCCCGAAGGCCGTCCCACGGAGTACTTCGCGCAAACTGGGAAGGACCTTATCTGGTTCTCGCCGAAGTACGAAAAGGCGTGTACAAACTTGGCGACGCCGAAGGCGTAGAATTGAAAAATACTTGGCACTCAGACGCCTTGAAAAAATTCTACGCCTAAGATGAAGCGGAGGAATTGTAAGTACAGAATGCTCTTAAGGAAAGTTCTTAAGTATCCAAAATTGTGCAAAGCAGAATTCCGCGAAGATGCTCGCCATGATAAAGCGTAGATATGACTTTCCGAAGTCTCTTGAGCCATCACGCTCGGGAAAGATGGAAAACAAAAATCTCGCAGAAGTACTCGCCATAGCCAGCGCAGAGATAATTTTCCGAACTCCCTTGAGCGAACGTGCTCGGGAAAATGGAAAGTGAAAAATCTCGCGAAAGGTTTTCCGAAGTCCCTTGAGCAAACATGCTCGGGACAACGGGAAAAACAAAAAATTTGACTGAAGGTTTTCCGAAGTCCCTTGAGCAATCATGTTCGGGACAAATTGGAAATGCAAAAGCCTGCAAAAAGACTTAGTCAAATTTTTTAAGACCTTCCAGAAAGCCTCTGGACCAACAGGCTCGGCCAAGGGAAGGTAAAAGAGTTTCTTTGATCGCAGGTTTTCCGAAGTCTCTTGAGCGAACGTGTTCGGGACAATGGAAATGAAGAAACTTGCAAGAAAAGACTTAGCCAAAAAAAATCTTCATTAAGAGCAAAGCTGCTTTACAGAAGAAGTGACCGAAGAAGGAATACAAAGTAGAAGGGAAGGAAAAGGGGCCCTAAAAAATAGCCTAAGGGTTCGCGGCGTCCCGAGAGCCACTCGCTGGCCCGCCCTTTTCCACCACCTTTCGCGCCGGCATTGAAGGAGGAAGTTTCAGATGCTCGACCTTGGACCATTCCCACCGAGGTCCCTCAGGAATATTTAGGGCCTCCAGAAAAGAGAGGTCTAAATCTGGGAACCTCTGGAGAACCTGGTGACGAGCAAGGCAGAAGCCGTCCTGGAAGGCAACCTTCGCCATTTGGTCAGACTCGTTCTTATCAAGCTCGAGGTCGTCAAGCTCGTCCTCCAGTTCAGCGATCTCCTCCTTCAGCGCCTTTATCTCCAGCGTCCCCTTGGACCCCTTCTTCAAAGACTCGACCTCAGCCCGGAGAGTATTATTCTCACTCGTCAACGACACTATAAGGCTGTCAGAACCAGCCTTGTGCTTGAGAAGATCTTCGTTGGCGGCGAGCATCCCCTTTATTTGTTCACCGAGGTCAGCGATCTTCTGGGAGGAATCCTTTTGAAGTTGTTCTTTTTCCTTCCGGAACTCCTCCCGAAGGGCAGTCACTTCTTTCTCAGCAGCCTCTTTCAGCTGCTGGTTTTTGGCGGCCGACTCCGCGAGTGCAATCCTCGCCTCGTTCATGGTCTGAGTGGCCGAAGTTCGGAAGGCAACCTCCCTGGCCACCCGAACTCGGAGAAAGCCGGCGTACCCCAGCAGCTGCAAGAAGATAAAACGCAAGGTCAGTAAGAGCCAAACACTTAGGAAAAAATTGAAGGGAAAGAGCTGTGAAGGATATACCTGAGCAGCATGCTCGGTGATCTTTGCGGCGAGGGTGTTATCCCCCGGGTGGGCCGCCGCTATATCCTTGAAGGAGGCCTCAGTAAGCACCCCCTTCGAAATTTCCTTAGCCATTTGAGGAACGTCCTCGGAGTACAAATTCATGTCCTCCGTGAACGTCCAGAAAGGCTCCTTGGGTATCTTCCCTTGCGGGATTTTGGCGTCCCGAAGAGCTCGCTTCCGAGCATGTTCGGCCGCCCAGTCAGGGGTAGTCAACTCCCCTGCGTGGCAAGAATGAGAAGGAGATTAAAGACAAAGAAGGCAATCCAGAAAAAACAAAGGAAGTACACTTTGTCTGGAAACAAACCTGGTGGAACCTCGGCAACGACGTCCTCGGAGTCCTCGGCCTCCTCGGTCGAAATGCCCTTGCCCTTCCGCCTGCGCCGCTCCTCGGCAGAAGGTACTTCTACCACTACATCAAGGAGGGCCTGCGACGCAGTAGGACTTTGAGGAGGGACGTCGGTTGAAGGGACCTCGGAAACAGCAGTCTCAGGCGCCGGAATCTCGGCTGTCCCAGGCTCCTCAGCAGTCTCCTCGGGAATTTCTTCTAGAGGAACCTGAGCAGGGGACCTCGGCCGAATCATCAGGCGGCGAAGTGACAGCAACCTCGGCGTCCTCGTTTCCCTCCCTAATACTTTCCAAATGGGAAGAAATAACAGTCTTCTTCGCCCGTTTAGACGCCAGTAGAACGGACTTCCGCCTTCGGGAAGCCGCCTTCTTCGTCTGATCGCCCTTCTCCACTTGGCCGGTGAAAAGGGACTTGTAATAGGCGGCAGTCCCGTCGCCCATCTCTGAAAAAGGAGAGAAACATCAGCGTAAGTCCGAGGAAAAAACAGCAAAGGAGTAGAAGATGACTCACTTTCGACAAGCGTTTCGAAAGAAATCTCCTCCTTAAGAAGCTTGACCAACCAGGAATCCTTCCCGGCGATGGCAGGAGCTGGCATCTTGAGGTCAGTCTTGTGCTCCTTTACCACCTTTAATTCCCGAAGGACCTCTTCGGTCATCAACTTCCAGTTGATTGGAAAAGGGTAAAGGGCGCGCGGAGCGACCTCGGGATCCCAGTCAGAGACAGCCCGAATGCGGGCGTCGAAATCCGCGAACACGGGAGCCAACTCTGGGGTCAGCAGCATCCTCGGATCAACAACGTCCACATCCAGTGTTCCCTGAGCCCATTTGGTCGGAACGTACGACCAGGCCTCGTCCATCTTCAGGAAGAAGAACTTCTGTTGCCACCCCCGCCAGTTGCCACCCCCGCCAGCTATCCTTAGTGGCGAAGGTGAACATGAATTTCTTGCTCCCGGATCCCCGAGGTAGCATGAAATAGAAGCCACCCTTCGGGACCACAGAGAGCTTGTAGTACTGCATAAAGATTATGAAATGGGGTTCTATCCCGAAGACGCCACACATGCAGAGGTAGGCGTTAAAATAGCAGAACGAGTTCGGGGGAAGCTGGTTCACAGCAATGCCATGAAATTTGCAGAACTCGCACACCATCTTCGGGGGAGGATACCGAAGACCGGCCTTCAGCTGGGCTCGGAAAACGGTAACCTCCTTACTATGGTTTGAAAAAGCATAATGGCTAGAACGAGGCAGCCTAGTAATGGCGTAAGAGGGAAGAAAGAATTTTTTCTTCCACCTCTCTAACTTTGCAGGGGTGGTGCAACAAGGATGGGCTAAAAGAGGCTGCCAGCTCTCAGGAATGGGCATTTTCGACATGAAAACGAGTTTGAAAACGGAAGAAAACAGTTTCCAGAGAAAAACTCAAAAGAACAGAGGGATCAAAACGCTCTGGAAAACAAAAACCCACCGAAAGATTTGCCAAAATCTGAGGACGCCGTCGTGAAAGTTGGCTGGAAAAAAGCTCTGATTAAGGTAGCTCCGCCACAGAAAGCAAGAAAATGCAAGAACAGGGGCAAAGCAGAGAAAAGAGCAGAAGAAAAAGCAAAGGGAACTTATGATGGAATGGGCTATTTATAAAGCCAGAGGTGGGTAACCGAAACATCGTCATAAGTACCCTTTGGAGGCGAACCGTCGCCGTAACTGCTCTCTGCACCTGAAAAGGCGCGCCCTCTGTAACCGACGTGACTCTCCTCCAATGGCAAAGCGCCACGTGTCAACCGCTGCGGAAAAATGGTGGACACGTCCTCCAAACGTCCCTTGAAAACTGGGACACGTCTTCTGACATCCCTGGAAAACTGGGACGCGCCGCTCAGACTGACACGCTTGGCCAAACAGACCTGCAGAAACAAAGAGCAGGCCAACTCGAGGACGCCAAGAGACAGGCTATGGCCGAACAGCCCATGACCTTCGGGCAAGAGGTGTATCTTCGGCACAGGCTCCGCCTCGAAGACACCAAAGAACAGGCCAAGGCCGAAGAGCCCATGATCTTCGGGCAAAAGGCGCATCCTCGGAACAGGTTAAGCTTCCAAAGAGACTCCCATAAACAACCTCGGAAAGAGATGCAAAACCGAAGTCTTCACTTCGGCTTTCCAAAGGGGGGCATGTGATAGCCAAACGCTATCGCCTCTATCTGGCCGAACTCCCTGCCACAAGAATGGCCAGAAGAAGCTGGCGCTACCCGAGAAAAGGTGTGATCATGCACCTCGGGAGATAGCCGAAGAGCTCCGAGCCCGGCACGCCAGGAAAACCCGAGGACACTACTTGCCCCCCCAAGGTTGTGAACAGATCGCCTTCGGAAAAGCGGCACCAGACATAGCGAGCCGAACATGATATCCCCGAAGGCGGAACTCCCTGAAACTGGGAACCCCCGAACTGAGGGCTTGTTTCCCGAAGAGGCTCTGTCCGTACCAAAGGACGACCTCACCCAGGGACCTCGGGAGTACGGCAGGAGCAGTTATGGAAGCATTTAAGGAAGCCTCTGACACATCCATTCATAGACGCCACAATCCACCTCAAAAGGCGCACTGCCACACTGACGCCATCAAAATCACATCATGGCCCGTCTCAGCACATGGCTCAAGGCAACCTGCTACCAGCTATCTGTCTCCTACGCCCAGAAATTCAGGAACATCCGACCGAACACGTGTCGCGATCTGAACGGGCTAGGCGCTCCTATAAATACCAGGAATTAATATTGGGCAGGAGGTTGGTTGGCAAAACACTGCTCCTACACTCTGAGAAAATTACCAGGCGAGACTCCTCAGCCCTTTGTGCTATTTCCTCTGCCTTTTCTTGGCCAACCACTGACTTGGGCGTCGGAGGCTCCCCCCCCCCCCCCCCCCCCCCCCCCCCCCCCGGAAACACATTCCGGGGGCCTCCTAACCCTTTGCTTTGACTATAACACGAGAGGGCCCCTGAGTCGTTCGACATACACACTGCCTGAGCATGGCTTTTGATCGCGGAATATGATTCGATTCGGAGTCGGCGGTGCCAGCATTAGACGTAGCGCTAAGAGCACTATTGGGTTGTAGGAGCTGCGCATGAGAGCTATTTGGAAGCCGAGCCCCGCAGGAGAGGATATATAGAGTGTGGCTAGCTTATTGTGACCACCCGTGTATGAAGATATCTCACTTGCAAAGAATTAGTGTATTAATAATTTTTGCCCACAGAGTTGAGTTTTACATTGTTTTCACGGATTGAAGGGTTGTCGTGTTCCTAACGCTGTGCAGGGAATGTTGGCTCCTGAACCTCGTTATGCCTTACGGCTAGCCATATCTGCAGTCTCAAGTGGGTAAATACAACGGTGTGTTAGTGACGACTATTCACGCTTTGGTCAATGACTTGAACCATACCGCCTTCAAAAAAGACCTTGCCACACTTCCCGTTCGTGTGTTCTGATTGGCCAATGCTCCGTTGGTTCTAGTGATTGCCTTTCCCACATATTGCATGCTTACACCTTGACAATTTTTTGACCAGCAACGTGCATATACGGTGGATCGTGTGGTGGGAAGCGTGGTTGGATCCCTGAGTGACGGCTTGGCTATGTGGAATACACAATAAAGAGCTTGAACACGTTCAACTACATGCCTCAGGTTTTATGCCTGTATTGACAGAGCCCGCCCTCCCATATTTTAGTTTTTCAGGTTGAGAGATCTCAACCGAAAATTAGGGATGAAATTTTTGAACACCCGCGTCTTTCTGACACGTTTCACCCTGCATCCCCTGGTTGCCGTGTTTGTGCCACGCCATTCAAATGCACCAGCCCTAGCGCTGTCAGAGAGATCTATATGGCTCCCATGTATCCAGCTATAGGATATTACGCCCCTCAGCCACGGTCTCTTGAAGGTGTGTACCCGCGCAGAGGTTATGTCGAGGTAGGTATGTACAAAGGCGTGACCCTGTCTAGTATTGGCCTATTCGGCCACACCTGCGAATAGGAAACCCTACATCGCTGGTACCTACTGACCCAAGTTACAGGGACCTCTAGTTTCAGCAAGGTGAGTAATGATGTGAATGCAAAACTACTTCTGCTATATGCCTTAAGTGCACATAAATGGCGGTACTATATTGAGGCTTTGGCCCCCGAAACCCCCCCCCGTTTGAAAGCTCCTAAAATGCACCGGCTTGAATTAGCCTGGGTGCTAATTGGGGCACTTCCAGTACACGGGTCTAAGCCTGGGACCCTATATGCCCTTCGCCACGCAAAGTTGTGTGGGGGAATTAATAGTCCTTATAAATGTAGGCCAAAATTGTGGGAACATCAATGTGTGCGCTGAGTGCAACATCATGAGACGCGCCTACTAAGTGTCCGTAAGGCATCGTCTGCCTTGGTTTACGCAAGCCTACAGACTAGTTTTGTGTTTTGCGGCCGAAACCATATACGATACCCACGTGCCAATGAGGCTTTAAAGTGTGCACCCTTGCCTCAGTGTGTGCCTTGGACATTGTAACGCCAGTACTGAAAGTGACTTCTCATCTCCGCAGCCTAAATGGAGCATGCTGATCTGTAGTGATAAAAGTGTAACCATGTCGGAGGCTTGGGTGTTGGGTATCCGATGCACTGTCCAGACCCCCATGCCGAACACTCTACTCACACATAGAGTACGCCGACTACCAGCGTCACGCCTATAACCATTTTGGCCCCTGCGCATGTGTCTTGATACCCGCCGCCTCGCGGCGCAGGTCGTCGAGCACCAGGTTCATACACCTTACATGTTTCTGTCGTCCAGGTTCCTTCTTCCGCAGACCCGCCTGTACACCAGCTAGCTTCCACCCGATCCTGTTCTTGGTTGTGTTCTGGGTGAGCTTTCCACAAGCGATTGCGTCGCCTCCGCTGCACTCCTAAGGGTTCAAGAAGACCAGGGCAATTGCTGAGACTCCCTGCAGTGATATTGAGATTCAAGCCCCTACCCACAGTGGGCTTTGATTTCGGCCCGCTCTTCATAAAAACTCAAGATCAGCTTGTGATTGAAGTCTGTCTTCAAGGAGGCTGAGAATTCAGCAGCCCCCGTGTGAGTAATCCTTGAGTGTTTTTCCCACCAACTACATGGGGTATATTCCGGAACACTTTGAGTCTTGGCTCGTGGGTCCCGCCGAAAATGCACGTATGCCTTCGAGTTGGGCGATGTGTATACTGTGCTTATTCAGGCATCTTGCTGAGACACGATCGTCGGTTTGTTATGTTGAGGCCCCCTTGGCTGTATGAAGAACACAAGCCGTCCTCTTCTAGGCCTTAGGCAGCTCACTAGTTACTTGATTGCTTGGTAGTATACCGTGATTCAAGTCATTAAAGCTAGCATAAGTAGTATGGTAAAATCCTGCGTATGGTCGGGGACTCTGTAATTACTTGATACTGCTATTGAGATTGTCACGTCGCGCGTATGGTTGTCCTATTATGCTGCACTTACCTCTGCATACTGGAGATCATGGCTCAGAAACCCGTGTGCCGTAGCATGAATGTGGCAAATTTCTTGCTAGGCATTTGTGGCCTACGCGTCTAGTTTTGTAGGACAGCTGGAGTTCACCACCTGTATGGCAGTACCCTTTTTGTTGTTGCAAAAGTGCATTTATAGCGCACATGTTATGGTATGTTCAGGCCCCCACCGCACCATGGTCATTGTGAGATGAAGTGTGTGATTGTTGTTACATTGTCTGCAAGTGCTATATAGGAGAGGCAGTCATTCTCTGGAGCTTGTGTAACACCTAACGCTACCCTTGATCTCGACCACCTCGTTGGTCTTAAGTATTGTCATCAGCGTACTTGTGTAGCATCCATGTTGATACTCCTATAGATTCTATGTGAGTAGTATTGTTGTCTTTGTGTCGCGACCTTACTTGCAGGTATAGAACTAGTACTAATGAACGAGCGTTACCGACTTATGGACGCACGTGCTATCACTCACGACGCCCATTAACTAAATAAACTCATAAACAAGTTGGTATAATGGTGAACTCTACTGAGTATTTATACTCATTGCCCATACATTTGTTTTTCAGGAAAGGATATTCGGCTTGAATAGTTGCTTGAGTTGTTCTAGTGTATTTGAGCTAGTTTGCTTGTATTTCAAGGTATGTGTCAATGAGTGTTTGGCTTGGTTAGTTTTGTGTATTACAAGTCTTATTTTGAAGTTGGCAAGACTTATGTGTTAAGTTGTGCAAGCTTGTAGACTGGGACTTGTCTAGGTGGGCAGCTATGGATATGTGGACACTTGCTCTGATCATAGTTTTCACTTTTATGACCATGAACATGGCCATAGGTTTGGTTCTGCAGTGTGTCTTGTTGTATGGCATACTTAAGGTTCTGTTTGAGCATTAGGTGTTTTGGGTTGTAACATAACTTGGTATTGAGGACTTTGGAATCATGGCATGTAGCCATGTATGTGTACTAGGTAGACTACTTTTGTTGTACATGTTTATGTAGTCTCAGTTGCCTAGTTATTTTGTGGTACATGGAGTACCTTGGTAGGCCAAGTTATGTTTGCACTTTTGGAATGGTTTTGGACTTGTATATGATGAATGCTTATGGGCTTATGTATGTTCTGGCATGAATGAGATGTATGTTCATCTTGTGAACCTCCTTTGTTCTTTTATGGCCGAGAGGTACATGTGCATTCAAACATGAGTTTTCAAACTAAATGACTACCTTGGGCTTCTTGGTTGCCATTCTAAGTAGCACACTTGATTGCACACAACTTAGACACTTGAATTTCATTAAGTGTTTGCCTTGCTTGTCATGCAAGTAATCTATTAAAGCCTTGCTTGTTCTGCAAGTTAGTGGTATTGGGCCTTACTTCTGCTGCAAGTAACTATTTGGGTTTTATTCATAAGCCTGCTGGGCCACCTCCCAGGCTAACACCTTAAGAAAATAAGACTTAAGGTTAAGAAACATTAGTTGGCTGAATTGAAAAGTTGGTAAATAAACCTTAGTTGGGTGTTGATGTTACAGAGTGTTTGGGCCAGGGCCTGTGTGAGGTGTGACAGGCTTTGTTTGGTATCAGAGCTTAAGATTTTAGAATGGCAGAGCATTAGCCGAGATAGTGTCCCACATAGGTCTAACTTATATAAGACTTGTATTATTTTTCTCCCCCCCTCCTCCTCTCCTAGGCCCATATGTGAATATCTCTTCATATTGAAAAGTGCAGGATGAGAACATCCGTTTACCATTCCGACTTGGCAGGGAAAGAGAATCCCTGAGACAGGAAAGAGACACTGTAACCCATCATATAGAGGGAGTGGAGGAAAATGTGCCTGAAACACAGGCAGAGGATATGGAACATAATTTGGCTGAGGAGCCAAATGCCAGGTTCTAAGTACCTGGACCCAAGAAGGATAGACAGGAGAGAATAGAGGTGATGGTGAAGTCACTGCATGCTACTGTGGCTCAACTAGTACTGGGAATGCAAGCCTTGGCTAGAGGCCAAGCCCAACACCAGGAGAATTCAGAGTCAGTAGAGACTGAAGGAAGAAGGAGGAGAAGAAGGCCTGGCAAAGAGCCAGTGGGTTATGATCAGTCCAGTAAAGCTAGAGGAAATCAAGAAGAGGAGGAAGCAGATGAGGAAAGAAGGCATCCCAGGGCTAGGAGATTGAGATCAGAAGTGAGGCAAGAACCAAGGACTGAGGAGGAAGATGAGGACAGCCCTGACATAGAAGAAAAAGATGCCTATATATACTCTAGAAGGACTGAACCTTCCGCTGAGGAGACCACAGTAAGGAGTAGGTCATCAGGAGACAGATCAAGTGGCATGGAGGAGAGCAGAAAGAGGCATAGGAGAAGAGGACTCAATGAGGGCCAGCTGAAGGGGTTCGTAGCATTGAAACCTCCAATCTTCAAAGGAGGACGTGACCCAAATAAGGCAGAGTTCTAGGTATACCAAGTAGAGCAAATCCTTGAAAGAATGGAAGTTACATCCACTTAGAAGGTACTGTTAGCCATCTTCAGGCTAGAAGGTAATGCTGAGTTTTGGTGGAGGGCAGTACAGAGGAACTACCAGGAAAAAAATCAGAGAAGGCCCCCAGCTAGGAGAAGGTCTATGAGATGTGCAGATTACCTTCAAGTCTTTCATTAGCAATATGTCAGTGAGGCCCAAAAAGACCAGAAGCAAGTAGAGTTTGATCAGCTGGAGCAAGGTGACCTTAGTGTGCTGGAATATGAACAAAGGTTTAATAACCTGAAAAGGTATGCCCTATAGTATGAAGGACAAGAAGAGCTGAGAACCAAGAGATTTATCAGGGGACTAAGACCTGAGGTGAGGCAGATTCTCAGGGCAGTGGGAGCCAGAGATTACTACTCTGTTATGCAAAGTGCCCTGGCATTGGAGCAGGAATTCCAGGAACAGTTCAGGAGTAGGCCTGGAAGTGAAAGTGGAACTCAAAAGGGCCATGAGTCAAAAAGACCGAGAGAGGAGAAGGACACAGGTGGAGGTAGAAAAGGGAATAAGAAGGAAAAAGGATCACAACCACAGCAGTATGGTCATCAGTGTATTACTTGTGGAAAATTCCATGGCAATAAGCCATGCTTCAAAACCTCCATTGGATGTCATAAGTGTGGAGCACCAGATCATTGGGTCAGAGATTGCCCAAAGAGGGGCGAAGACAACCGGAAGATGTTGGGAAATTTCAATCCCAGGGGACCTAGAGGGCAGATGTCTATGCCCCAAATGAGGACTCAGGTGCCAGCCCAAGGAGTGAGGCCAGCACCCAAAGTACCTCAGGAGCAAAGAAGACTTGGTACACCTCCAGGCAAAGTACTTCAGCTGGAGTCTTCCAGAAAGGGGCAGGAAACACCTGAAGCTGAGGATACAGGAAGGGAGACTAGTCAGCAAAGGACTAGCAGGAGGGCCTTGAAAGGTTTTATTTACCTTAATGGCCAGTTAGTATCTGTTCTATTTGATACTGGAGCTTCATTGTCTGTAATATCTAATAGCTTGGTTAAGGCCATGAATCTAGAAGTAAAATATATGACCAATATGTACTTGGTAAGAATAGCTGGCAATGAAGTCTTATTTTCCTATTACATGGTTGAAAACTATGAAAGCCAGATAGACAAGTTGAAACTGAGAACAAATCTCATAGTGCTAGAGACACATGATTATGATGTGATCTTAGGCATGAACTCTTAGTGTTGTGCCCAAAAGCCAGTCAAGAGATGATTGTATTTTTGCACATTGAGTCATGATATTTTATTAAGGCATTAATCCAGCAATTATGTTTGTTGTTTTGTTCCTGCGTAACTTAACAAACATAATTGTAACCCTAGAATAATGATATTCTTAAAAGTCCCTGGTCTAGTATTATTGTGGAGCGGGTTGCAATAATACATAACGACTAGCATATGTGGAGACTAATATGAGATATGTAGTCTACATATGGGTACAAGTTGGAGAACTTGTGTACTGGACCGACCCACCATGAGAACACTACATGGATCGTTATATGAGTGTCATAAGTGATTCTCATAGTGATCATGGTATATGTAGTCCTTCGACCTAAGATCATCAAGGTTCCCTACATGTGAGTCACATACTTTGATACTTTCCTTTGTTGCTCGTAACTGAGTGAACTTGAAGGAGGTCATTGGGTATGTCACATATCATGCGGAGGGATTTGTATGATCAAGATGGGATTTGTCCCTCCTATGTAACGGGAGTGATATCTTCGGGCCCCTTGATAGAGTGAGACTTAGAGAATGCATGGCCATGCTCGGATGAGTTGATATACGATATCAATGTCATCAGTTTAAGTTGGTCTACTCAGTAATCAAGAAACCAAAGATTGGGCTATACGAGAGTGACACATTCCATGTCTCGTGCTTAGTCTTGATATCTTGGACAAAGGGACAATGGCATATATCGGTGATGATCATAAAGGTTTAGTCGAATCATCGACAATCTTGTCACTTGGGTAGCAATGATGTGTTGCTAGACACCGCTCATTGCTTATGATCATAAATGTGATTTATGATCATTGCCAACGTGGCAAGAGCCTATTGGGTCGCACACATAGAGCTATTTGGATCATTAGAGTGCATGGGCTAATTATTTGGGTTATGGTTTCACTTTAATTTCGTATTAATAATGGGCCCAAGAGTTGAGCCATTATTAAGCCCGAAATTAAATCCTAATTGGATTAGGGCTTTGAAACCCATTAGGCCTGGAAGTTGAGTTTCACTATAAATACAACTTTTAAGTGAGAAATTCGCAGGTCTCCTTGCCCTAGCCTCCAAAAAGGACAGCCACACTCTTCTCTTGCAATTCCTTGGAGGACGCAAGCTAGCACTGCGAGCGCAAGAGAAACGCATCTGTCGGGACGTGGTGGAAGCGTGGTGATCCCGAGAGGCTCGTGTGGATACCATAGAGAGCTTGAACACGTCAACTGTTCAAGTTTTGTGATTCGACTCTACAGTTGAGTGAGAGATCTCAACCGAAAATTAGGTATGAAAATTTTTGAACACCCGGTTTACCCCGTTTCACTTGGATCCTGGAGGGTTTCGGTTAAATTCCGCTGCGCTGTTTGGCTCCCGAAACCCAACAGTGGTATCAGAGCTACTGGTGAAACCCTAAATCGGGATTGAGTGTTGAATCGCATGATGCTATGTGTTCGGTTGCTTTTCGGCCATGATTAATTAGATTGATTCAAGATGCATGAAACTGGAATTCGTAATGAACATATGAGATATATGAAGAAACGACACAAATTGGTTAATGAGATTAATCTCAAATTGAATGGTATGAGATACCTATATGGATTAGGATTCTTGCAATAGTTGCAGAAACCCTAGCTTGGTTCGGATTCAGCCTGTTCAGGCACTGAAAGTAAGGTATTTTTGGTGGCTCGAATAGAGGAGTCTCGGGTGCCTACTTTCTCAAAATACAAGATTTCGGGCTAAGCAATTGTAAGAAAATTTTTTGCGCAGGGGGGCGCTGCCCCCCACGCCCCCCGCAAGGGCGGCTCCCCTTGACCTCGTCCGCTGACCGGTCAGCGGAACCACCGCCCGCTGACCGGCCAGCGGGACTGCCGTATGCGAAGCGCCACATAAATAAAAACTGGTTAATCAACGCGCAAAAATTGGCATGCATCTTTGTTGAATGAGATTTGACATGATATGCTGATTGGTGTTTGAAGCATGGTGCATGGTTATAGCCCTTGATTGGTTGTACTTGTAAATACGGCCTGCGAGTCGTGCCTTTTCTTATCACTCTCATTGTACATTCTCTTCTCACCTTACTCCCCTCGAATGTAACTCGAGGTTTCTATTATTGATGTAATAGTGCATTATGGGATCATCCAAGGTTGTATGTCTAAGGATCATCCAAGGAGGCATGTCCAAGGAGATGACAACAAAAGGGCAACCAAGAAAGGAAGAGAAGGAGCTTGTGAAGACTCTTTTCTTTTCTTAGGCTTTTATGATATTCTCATTGGCTTGAGAATATCGCATAGTTTGGGCTATAACCATGTCACGTTTACTTTCTTGTACGCATGAGATGCATGTTTTATATTTGTATGTGATGCATGTATAAGACAACCGGAGATAACAAATTGGTGAGATCAAAAGAAAAAAAATCCCTCAAACAAATATTAAGTCATTAAATGTGATGCCTTCCAAATGTTGGCACTCGTCAAGACTTTGATCAACATTAGGTGGGTTTGCCAAAGCAAAGCACCTATGTTCATCTTGGTAAGGCGCGATGGGATAATAGTGATATCCAAATTGCTAACTTTGGGTCTGACTTAACTAAGTCATCCTAATAGGATTAGGGACTTAGAGGCATAGAGTTGGGCTTAAGCTCATGAGATGAGCTTGGACAAGTGTTGTTCACCCAACTATCCAAGAGTTGCATAAGATGCAATTGGCAAGGAGTTGCCTACCTAAATAGCTGTAACTTGAGAGAAAAGCCAAAGCTGACTCAGGTTGTGGTCAAATATGGATCTTGGCCCACTAGAATACCTTAGCGCCGAGGTGTTCCAAAATAATATCGAGGGTTATTATTTTGAGGAAAATAGTGGGAGTATCGTTTAATAAAAGTCCTTATTAAATGAATTAAAATACATGACTCTTACACTGCATATTTACTGTTGTAGATAACCATGGCACAAAACACATCAACACTTTCGTTGCGATCGATCCTTGAGAAGGAAAAACTGAATGGGACCAACTTTCTCAAATGGTACCGAAACTTGAGGATAGTCCTCAAACAAGAGAGAAAGGCTTATGTCCTAAAGCAGCCCATTCCGAATGAGCCTGCTGCCACTGCTCCAAGAGCTGAAAGGGATGCTCACAAGAGGCATTCTGATGATGCTTTGGATGTTGCATGCCTCATGCTTATTACCATGGAATCTGAGCTTCAGAAGCAACATGAGAACATGGGGGCGTTCGATATGATCGAACATCTCAAAATGCTTTTCCAAGAGCAAGCTAGGCATGAGAGGTTTGAGACCTCTAAGGCATTGTTTCAGTGCAAGATGTCTGAGGGAAGTCCCGTGGGTCCTCATGTGCTCAAGATGATTGGGTACATTGAGAATCTTGAGAATTTGGGATTTGCTCTTCAGAAAGAGTTGGCTATTGATGTAGTCTTGCAATCGTTGCCTGAAAGCTACAGTCAGTTCGTCATGAACTATAACATGAACGACCTTGACAAGTCCCTCCCTGAATTGCTCAACATGTTGAGAACTGCTGAGCAAAACCTTAAGAAGGCTAAGCCCATTTTGATGGTTCAAAAGGGCAAGGGAAAAGGAAAAGCCAACAAGAAGAAGGATAAAGCTAATGGAAAGTCCAATGCTAGTTCTTCTTCAGCTGCACTGAAACCAAAGGGTGGTGTGGCAAAGGAAGGGGAGTGCTTCCATTGTAAGCAACCTGGACACTGGAAGCGCAATTGCAAGCTCTATCTTGAAGAACTTGCTAAGGAAAAGGGAAGTAAGACTTCCACTTCAGGTATTCTTGTTATAGAGGCTAACTTTTCTACTTCCTCATCTTGGGTATTGGATACTGGATGTGGATCTCACATTTGTGCAAATGTGCAGGATCTAAGTAGAAGTAGAAGATTGGCCCGAGGTGAAGTGGACCTACGTGTTGGAAATGGAGCAAGGGTTGCTGCCTTAGCCGTAGGGACTTATGTTCTCACTTTACCTAGTGGATTAGTTTTAGAATTAGACAACTGCTACTTTGTGCCTACTATTAGTAGAAATTTGATTTCTGTTTCTTGTTTGGACAAGAAAGGTTTTTCATTTATAATAAAGGACAAATGTTGTTCTATTTATTTGAATGAAATCTTTTATGGTAGTGCTCAACTTAGCAATGGGTTGTATGTTCTAGACCTCGAAGATCCAATCTATAATGTGAATACCAAGAAGGTCAGATTAAATGATTCGAACCCGACCTATCTCTGGCACTGTCGCTTGGGCCATATAAATGAGACCCGCATATCCAAGCTCCATAAGGATGGACTCTTGGACTCATTTGATTTTGAATCATATGAGACATGTGAGTCATGTTTGTTGGGCAAGATGACCAAAGCCCCATTCACAGGGCAAAGTGAAAGGGCTAATGACTTACTAGGACTCATACATAGTGATGTATGTGGCCCTATGTCTACACAAGCTAGAGGAGGTTTCCAATACTTCATTACTTTCACTGATGACTTCAGCAGATATGGCTATGTGTATCTCATGAGACACAAGTCAGAATCCTTTGAAAATTTCAAAGAATTCAAGAATGAAGTAGAGAATCAACTCGGGAAAAGTATCAAAGTGCTTCAATCAGATCGAGGTGGAGAGTACTTGGATCGAGAATTCCTTGACTATCTGAAGGAGTGTGGTATAGTATCACAACTCACTCCACCAGGTACACCTCAATGGAATGGTGTATCTGAAAGGAGAAATCGAACTCTGTTAGACATGGTTCGCTCTATGATGAGTCAAGCTAACCTTCCAAACTCCTTTTGGGGACATGCTCTAGAGACAGCCGCTTTTACACTAAACCGAGTTCCATCTAAATCGGTTCAAAAGACACCATATGAGATATGGAGTGGGAGGCGTCCCAATTTGTCTTTTATGAAGATTTGGGGCTGTGACGCTTATGTGAAACGTCAATCCTCTGACAAACTAGGGCCCAAATCTAAAAAATGCCTTTTTGTTGGGTATCCCAAAGAAACAAAGGGTTACTATTTCTACAATCCTTCTGAGCAAAAAGTGTTTGTTGCTCGAACTGGTGTCTTTTTGGAGAAAGAGTTTATCTCTAAAGGAACTAGTGGGAGGAAAGTAGAACTTGAAGAAATTCAAGAACAACAAGGAGACATCGAACCTGAAATGGAACCTGAACAGACACCACAAGATGTTGTTCAAGAGTCTGTTCCTGTAGCACAGAGCCCACGTAGGTCTAGTAGGATTCGGCGTGAGCCCAAGAGATATGGATTTCTCGTGACTCACACCAGTGATGTGATGCTCATGGATCAGGATGAGCCCACAACCTACCAACAAGCTATGTCAGGGCCTGACTCTGAGAAGTGGCTAGTGGCCATGAAATCCGAGATGGAATCCATGTATGAAAACCAAGTATGGACTTTGGTTGACCCACCTGAAGGGGTAAAACCCATAGGGTGCAAATGGGTTTTCAAGAAGAAAACTGACATGGATGGTAATGTGATTACCTTTAAGGGACGATTGGTTGCAAAAGGTTTCAAGCAAATTCATGGTATTGACTATGATGAAACTTTTTCACCAGTTGCTATGCTTAAATCCATCCAAATTTTGTTTGCTATTGCTGCACACTATGATTATGAGATATGGCAAATGGATGTCAAAACTGCATTCCTAAATGGAAAGCTACTTGAGGATGTGTACATGACACAACCTGAGGGTTTTGTCACTCCTGAGAATGCCAATAAAGTGTGCAAGTTGCAAAGGTCCATTTATGGACTGAAGCAAGCTTCTCGAAGTTGGAATCTTCATTTTGATGATGCAATCAAAGAGTTTGGTTTTATAAAAAATGAAGATGAACCTTGTGTCTACAAGAAGGTTAGTGGGAGCGCTATTGTCTTCTTGGTGTTGTATGTAGATGACATACTACTCATCGGGAATGACATTCCTGAGCTACAGTCTGTGAAGACTTGGCTGGGGAAATGTTTCTCTATGAAGGACTTGGGTGAAGCAGCCTATGTGTTAGGCATCAGGATCTATAGAGATAGATCTAGAAAGCTTCTTGGCCTAAGTCAAAGTACATATATTGACAAGGTGCTAAAGAGGTTTAGCATGCAAGATTCCAAGAAAGGATTCTTGCCCATGTCACATGGTATCACTCTTTCTAGATCTCAGTGTCCGAGTACACCCGAGGAGAGAGAGCGCATGAGTAAGATTCCATATGCCTCAGCAATTGGATCTATCATGTATGCCATGATATGTACTCATCCCGATGTCTCATATGCTTTGAGCATGACGAGTAGGTACCAATCGAACCCCGGTGAGAGTCACTGGACAGCTGTTAAGAACATCCTTAAGTACTTACGAAGGACTAAGGATGCATTCTTGGTCTTTGGAGGTGAAGATGAGCTCGTTGTAAGGGGTTACACCGATGCAAGCTTCCAATCCGATAAGGATGATTTTAGATCGCAATCTGGTTATGTGTTTTGTATTGGTGGTGGTGCTGTCAGCTGGAAGAGTTCAAAGCAAGAGACAGTAGCTAACTCTACAACAGAATCTGAGTACATTGCCGCCTCTGATGCTACGAAGGAGGCAGTTTGGATCAAGAAGTTCATCACTGAACTTGGAGTGGTTCCAAGCATTGCCGACCCGATAGAGCTCTATTGTGACAACAATGGAGCAATCGCACAGGCTAAGGAACCTCGATCTCACCAGCGATCCAAACACATACTCCAACGCTATCATCTCATCAGGGAGATCATCGAGAGGGGTGATGTAAGGATATGCAGGACTTCGACAGATAGCAACATTGCTGATCCACTGACAAAGCCCCTTACGCAGCAAAAGCATGATAGCCATTCTAGGTCCATCGGTATTAGATACATGGATGATTGGCTTTAGTGCAAGTGGGAGATTGTTAGTGTTGTGCCCAAAAAGCCAATCATGAGATGATTGTATTTTTGCACATTGAGTCATGATATTTTATTAAGGCATTAATCTAGCAATTATGTTTGTTGTTTTGTTTCTGCGTAACTTAACAAACATAATTGTAACCCTAGAATAATGATATTCTTAAACGTCCCTGGTCTAGTATTATTGTGGAGTGGGTTGCAATAATACATAACGACTAGCATATGTGGAGACTAATATGAGATATGTAGTCTACATATGGGTACAAGTTGGAGAACTTGTGTACTGGACCGACCCACCATGAGAACACTACATGGATCATTATATGAGTGTCATAAGTGATTCTCATAGTGATCATGGTATATGTAGTCCTTCGACCTAAGATCATCAAGGTTCCCTACATGTGAGTCACATACTTTGATACTTTCCTTTGTTGCTCGTAACTGAGTGAACTTGAAGGAGGTCATTGGGTATGTCACATATCATGCGGAGGGATTTGTATGATCAAGATGGGATTTGTCCCTCCTATGTAACGGGAGTGATATCTTCGGGCCCCTTGATAGAGTGAGACTTAGAAAATGCATGGCCATGCTCGGATGAGTTGATATATGATATCAATGTCATCAGTTTAAGTTGGTCTACTCGGTAATCAAGAAACCAAAGATTGGGCTATACGAGAGTGACACATTCCATGTCTCGTGCTTAGTCTTGATATCTTGGACAAAGGGACAATGGTATATATCGGTGATAATCATAAAGGTTTAGTCGATTCACCGACAATCTTGTCACTTGGGTAGCAATGATGTGTTGCTAGACACCGCTCATTACTTATGACCATAAATGTGATTTATGATCATTGCCAACATGGCAAGCGCCTATTGGGTCACACACATAGAGCTATTTGGGTCATTAAAGTGCATGGGCTAATTATTTGGGTTATGGTTTCACTTTAATTTCATATTAATAATGGGACCAAGAGTTGAGCCATTATTAAGCCCGAAATTAAATCCTAATTGGATTAGGGCTTTGAAACCCATTAGGCCTGGAAGTTGAGTCTCATTATAAATACAACTTTTAAGTGAGAAATTCGCAGGTCTCCTTGCCCTAGCCTCCAAAAAGGACAGCCACACTCTTCTCTTGCAATTCCTTGGAGGACGCAAGCTAGCACTGCGAGCGCAAGAGAAACGCATCTGCTGGGACGTGGTGGAAGCGTGGTGATCCCGAGAGGCTCGTGTGGATACCATAGAGAGCCTGAACACGTCAACTGTTCAAGTTTTGTGATTCGACTCTACAGTTGAGTGAGAGATCTCAACCGAAAATTAGGTATGAAAATTTTTGAACACCCGGTTTACCCCGTTTCACTTGGATCCTGGAGGGTTTCGGTTAAATTCCGCTGCGCTGTTTGGCTCCCGAAACCCAACATGAACTGGTTAGGGGAGAATAAAGTAATTATTGATTGTCAGGCCAGACAATTAATAATGCCTGGTGGAATACCATATGACTTAGATAAGTCCCTAGAGTTAGCTATGGACTCTCATTTGGAAGTGCTGGAGTTGGTAACTCTAGAAAGTGAGCAGGAGTGCCTGGAACTGAATGACCAGGAAGTGGCTGATGAACTTAAAAAGATACCCATAGTCCAGGATTTTCCAAGAGTCTTTCCTATAGACCTACCTGGTACTAGGGGCAGCACCAGTATTCACTGCTCCATATAGAATGGCATTACCTGAGATGGTAGAACTCAGGAAATAGTTAGATGAACTACTTGAGAAAGGGTTCATCAGAGCCAGTGTGCCTCCTTGGGGAGCACCTGTGTTGTTTGTGAAAAAGAAGGATGGAACCCTTACACTCTGCATTGACTACAGAAAGCTAAATGCATGAACCATAAAGAACAAGTATCCTCTCCCAAGGATAGAAGATTTCTTTGATCAGTTGAAGGGAGCAAAGGTGTTCTCTAAAATAGATTTGAGATCTGGATATTTCCAGCTAAGGGTAAGGGAGGAGGACATACCTAAGACTGCTTTCAGGACTAGGTATGGACATTTTGAATATACAGTAATGCCATTTGGGCTTACCAATGCACCTGCATTCTTTATGGATTTAATGCAAAGGGTGTTCAAAGCACACCTAGACCACTTTGTTGTGGTGTTTATTGATGATATTTTGGTGTACTCAAAAGATGAGGAAACTTATAAGGAACACCTTAAAACAGTGCTTGGCTTGCTCCAAGAGCATAAGCTTTATGGAAAGCTGAGTAAATGCAAATTCTGGACTCAAGAAATTGGGTTTTTGGGTCATATAATAAATGATCAAGGGTTGGCTGTGGATCCTGAAAAGGTAAGGTCAATCCTAGATTGGAAGCAGCCCCAAAGTGTGAGGGAAGTCAAAAGCTTCCTAGGGTTAGCTGGCTATTACAGAAGGTTTGTACCAAAATTTTCTGTTCTAGTAGCACCTATGACTCAATTAACCAGAAAGAACCATAAGTTTGTCTTGGAAACAAAATGTGAAGAAAGTTTTCAAGAGCTAAAGAGGAGGCTGACTACAGCTCCTATACTAGTCCTGCCAAACCCTAAAAAGGAATATGAGGTGTATACTGATGCATCTCATGTAGGACTAGGATGTGTCCTGATGCAGGAGAAGCAGGCAATTGCTTTTGGATCTAGACAATTGAGACCACATGAAAAGAAGTATCCAGTATATGACCTGGAATTGGTAGCAGTGGTCTTTGCCCTTAAGCAATGGAGACACTATCTTCTTGGTAATAGATTCCAAGTGCTTACAGACCAAAAAAGTCTCAAATACCTTTTTACCCAGAAGGACTTAAATATGAGACAAAGAAAGTGGTTAGAATATTTAAAGGATTTTGACTGTGTAATTGAGTACACAGCTGGGAAAGCCAATGTAGTGGCAGATGCTTTGAATAGAAGTTACACTGGAATACTCAAAGGTGGTGAAGTTGAACATAAGGCCTAGAGCCAGAGTATTACCTACCTGGCAAGCCAATGGCTAGCTAAGGAAGATGAACAACTGTATGTACTCACCATTACACCAGAGTGGAATGAGCTTATCAAGAAAGCTCAAGCTGGTGATGAAAAAATGGAACTGATTTCTGGTCAGAAAAAGGGAGAACTATTCCAAGGTTTTTCCTTTAAACAAGGGGTGCTACACTTCCAGAATAGGTTGTATGTTCCTGAAAAGGACAACCTAAGAGCTCAAATCCTGGAGGAAGCTTACTCTAGTAAGCTGAGCATGCACCCAGGGGCCACAAAGATGTACCACACTCTCAGAGTGTATTTTTGGTGGCCATATATGAAGAAGGACATTAGCACACATGTGGCTAGTTGTGAAATATGTCAACAAGTAAAGGTGGAACACTAGAAACCACGAAGGAAACTACAAAGTTTGCCCATACCTGAGAGAAAATGGGGATCCATATCAATGGATTTTGTAGTGGGTATGCCACTAACAAGGAGAAAGCATAATGCCATATGGGTCATTGTAGACAGATTGACCAAGGCAGCTCACTTCCTTCCCATGAATCTTACTGACTCTTTCGATAAACTGGCACAACTTTATATAAGAGAGATAGTAAGATTGCATGGAATACCTGATGACATAGTATCAGATAGGGATCCTAGGTTTGTTTCTAGGTTTTGGAAATCCCTACATCAGGCATTGGGCACTAAGCTCAAGTTTAGTTCTGCTTACCATCCACAGACTGATGGATAGACAGAAAAAACCATACAAACTCTGGAAGATATGTTGAGGTGTTGTGTAATTGACTTCCAGGGTGAATGGGATGTACATCTCCCATTAGTAGAGTTTTCCTACAACAATGGCTATCATTCAGTGATAGGAATGGCTCCATATGAATCCTTATATGGCAGGACATGTATTACTACTCACTGCTGGCACCAACCAGAAGACAAATTGGAGTTGGGGCCAGACATTATTAAGGAAACTACTGAGAAGATTAAATTGATCCAAACCAGGATCAAAACTGAAAATGATAGGCAGCAAGCCTATGCCAACCTGAAAAGGAGAATAGACCTGGAATTCCAGGAAGGGGACTGGGTGTGGCTCAAAGTTTCTCCAATGAAAGGAGTAATCAGATTTGGGAAAAAGGGGAAACTAGCACCTAGATGTGTTGGGCCATATCAAATACTGGCCAAATTTGGGAATCTGGCTTATCAGTTGAATTTTCCACCCGAACTTGGTAACATACATAATGTGTTTCATGTGAGCTTACTCAAGATGTATGTTCCAAGCTTCAAACAGATAGAGACACCTACTGCTGTAACTGTGGCACCAAACCTTACATATGAAGAAGTGGCAATTCAGTTCCTGGCTAGGGATACCAGGAAGTTGAGAAGTAGGTGGATTCCTATGATTAAGGTACAGTGGAGCAATCACGGTCCTAAAGAGGCAACCTGGGAAGTAGAGCAGGAAATTGCCAACATGTACCCTCTGCTGTACCCTAAATTAGTGAAGAATTTGGAGGACCAAATTCTTTATGGAGGGAGCAATTGTTAGGACCATCCCTCTGAGCTTGACTAAGGCCAAGAAAAATAAGAAACATACAATTAAAATACAAAAGGGACTCAGTTGAGCAAGGTAGTACTGATGTGAATGCAAAACTACAAAACTATGTGCCTTAAGTGCACTTAAATGGAAGACTATGTTGAGTTTGGCTCGAAACAAAGTTGGAAGACTACAATGCACACTTGAATTAGTGGTGCTAATAAAACTACAAAGTTTAACTGGGCATTTTCGGCCATGCAAAGTTATGTGGGGATTAATAGCAAACTAGGCCAAATTTTGGTGAACATCAATGATGACTAGTCAAATCATGTCCCCCACTAAGGTATTAAGGCATCATTGCCTTGGCTTACGAAGTTAAGACTAGTTATGGTTTTCGGCCGAAACTCACATGGACTAATGACCATTTAAAGCACTTGTGGTGTGTACTTGGCATTGTAAGCCATGAAGTGACCTAAGTGCCTAAATGAGCATGTGATTTAGTAATAAAAGTGTAACCATGTAGAGGTGGGGCCTCAATTGAGCCATGCAAAATAAGTGGAGCCGAAAGCTAGCCTATAACCATTTTGGTTACATGTGTCTTGGTACCCGAAATGCTTAAGTCCACTTAGCTTCATTGCCTTCATTTCAGGTTTCCTTCTTCAACACTGAAAGCTAGCTTAGTGTGTTCTTGGTTGTGTTCTTGAGCTTTCACAAAAATTGGTCTTGGAGTAAGGGCAATAAGGAAGCAATTGGAGCTAGAGTGAAGGAGACAAGCTAGAACACTTTGATTTCGGCATTAAACAACTCAAGATCAAGC
>SMDT01000030.1:0-223841 GCA_005392925.1 Aquilaria sinensis | reverse complement strand
ATTTTAATAAATGGAATAAAAGGTTAAATTTTTTTATTTAAAGGAAATTAAAAAATAAGTGTTTTAGTATTCCAAATAGTGTTTGAAATGATGAAAAAAGAATAAAGGACGGGGGGCTTGGTTGTAATAAAAAAATAATAAAATAAGAAATTAAAATGAGACTCTTGGCTAGCCATAAAAAATGGTAAATAAAATAAGGTTAATAATCCACATTAAGAAAAATAAAATTGTGGAAAGTAAATAAATAAAAGAAGTAAATAAAGTGGGGCGCTTAACTATCGACGTAAAAATAAAATGCAGAAAAAAAGTAAATAAAGAAATAAGTAAAGTGCAGAAATTAGATAAATAAAAAATAAAGAAAAGATAATAAATAAACGAAAATGGGGCGTTTAGCCATCCACTTGAAAAAAATAAAAGTGCATAAAGTAAATAAACACAGAAAATTAAATATATAAAGAAAGTGGGGTTTTTAGCCATCCACATAAAAAAAATAAAACGTGCATAAAGTAAATAAATGCAAGAAAATAAATTAATAAATAAAGTGGGGCGTTTAGCCATCCACTTAAAAATAAAAAGTGCATAAAGTAAATAAACGCAGAAAATTAAATAAATAAATAAAGTGGGCCGTTTAGCCATCCACTTAAAAAAAATAAAAAGTACATAAAGTAAATAAACGCAGAAAATTAAATAAATAAATAAAGTGGGGGTGTTTGGCCATCCAAAGTGGGGCGTTTAAAAAAATGGTAAATGAATAAATAAAGTGGGGCCATCCACTTAAAAGAAAATTAAATAAAGTGCGTGGGATAAAAAAAAATAGTAAGTGCATAAAATGAATAAATTGCAGAAAATTAAATAAATAAAGAAAAGTTGAGGCGTTTAGCCACCCACTTAAAAAAAATAAAAAGTGCATGAAGTAAATAAATGCAGAAAATTAAATAAATAAATAAAGTGTGTCGTTTAGCCATCCATTTAAAAAAATAAAAAGTGCATAATGTAAATAAACGTAAAAAATTAAATAAATAAATAAAGGGGGCGTTTTGCCATCCACTTAAAAAAAATAACAAGTGCATAAAGTAAATAAATGCAGAAAATTAAATAAATAAAGAAAGCGGGGCGTTTAGCCATCCACTTAAAAAATAAAAAGTGCATAAAGTAAATAAACGCAGAAAATTAAGTAAATAAAGAAAGTGGGGCGTTTAGCCATCTACTTAAAAAATAAAAAATGCATAAAGTAAATAAATGCAGAAAATAAGTAATAAATAAAGTGGTGTGTTTAGCCATCCACTTAAAAAATATAAATTGTATAAAGTAAATAATTGCAGAAAAGTAAATAAATAAATAAAGTGGGGCGTTTAGCCATCCACTTAAAGTATAAAGTGGATAAAGTAAATAATTGGAGAAAAGTAAATAAATAAAGAAAGTGGGGCATTTAGCCATCCACTTAAAAAAATAAAAGTGCATAAAATAAATAAATGTAGAAAAGTAAATAAATAAATAAAGTGGGGCGTTTAGCCATCCACTTAAAAAAAATAAAAGTGCATAAAGTAAATAATTTCAGAAAAGTAAATAAATAAAGAAATTGGGCCGTTTAGCTATCCACTTAAAAAAAATATAAAGTGCATAAAACAAATAAATGTAAATAAAATGACAATAAATAAATAAATAAAAAAATAAAGTGGAGCTTTTGGTCATCCACATAAAAGTATGAGGTATAAACTTCCGTAAAAATAACAAGAAATAATAAAAAAATGAAATAAATAAATAAATAAATAAACACACAAAAGTTTATTGTTAGTTCCGCAAAAATAAGAAAAAAAAGGTTAGTGACTTGTATGAAGGTTTAAAGAGGAGTTTTACCGAAACAGAGAAGAATTCAAATTCCTGGCGGGTCGGGTCTCGGCCTGCCGGGCGACGGCAGGGGCGGCGGCAACGGCGGTGTCCTGCAGCTGAGGCGTCAGCGGTGAGCAGGGGAGGAGGGAGGGCTAAGGCGGAGAAAGAGAGAGATAGGAAGGGCGACGGTGAGAGAGAGAAGCGAGGTAGTGATGTGTGGAGGAGACGCGACAGTGACGTCGCGGCGAGCAAGGGAGGAGGGAGGGCTGAGGCGGAGGAAGAGAGAGAGAGGAAGGGCGACGGTGTGAGAGAGAGAGAGAAGAAGAGCAACGGTGAGAGAGAGAGGAGGGCGAGAAGAGAGGCGAGGTGGCGGGAGGAAGGAATCGCGACGGGAAGAAAGGAAGAAAGAAAAAAAAAGAAGGCGACGGCTGAGCGACAGCGACAGCGACGGCGACAGGGGGGCGACGGCGGGCGGTGGTCGGCGTAACCGAAAAACGGACGGCAGATGACGGATGGGAAACGGCGATGGGACGGAGAAGGGGGAAACGGTAACAGACTGAGAGAAGGGAAGTTCAGGTTTTCTGGAAAGAAAGGAAAGGAGGCCAGGGACCTAAGCTACAGCTCTTCCTTTTTAATTAAGAAGCTCTAATATTCATCTTTTTCATTTTCTCCTTGCATATTTGGACCACTATTTATATAGGAAGGAACATTGGATTCCTTATAATTAAAAAAAATTCTAAATTTAATTAAAAAGGATTAAAAATATAATTTGGTTAAAATAATAGTTTTAGTCCTTCCTCTTTCTTTGACTACTGGTCTGGTCTCATATTTTTCACGAAATTACTGATTGGCCCAAATTTGTCTGTTCTGTCAATTTGGCCCAAAATTGACTGTTTGGCCCAAAAATCATGCGAAAAATTACCAGATTTCCTTGGAATTTCTAGATTTCGTCAAAGTTTTCCCAAATTTCTCAATTTTGTTAGATTTACCCCAAACTTCTTATTTTTGTCAATTCTTTAAAAAAAACTTCCCCTTTTATATTTTACATATGTATATATATATATAAATTTACTATCTAACCTTATGAAACAAAAATGCCCCCCTAAACTATTTAATTAATTTTTTTTATTTTTCATTTCTTTTCTTTTTTTTTAATTTTAATTAATTAATTAATTTTAAATAATTAATTTAATTTTTTTAAAATTTTTTAAATTTTCAATAGTCGAACGAAATTGGGTGTCAACAGCTGCCCCCCTTTGCATGCTTCATGGGACATGATGCATGCAAAGCCGTTACCAAATTTCGTCCGACTTAGCTAGGCATTGAGAACCTTCTCGCCGCCTAAACCCTGAGGAGAAAAACCTTTTTCTCCTCCTTTTTGAGGTTAAGGAACTTTCCTTATTACCTCTACGACAGGAACTCTCCTATCGTCTAAGAAAAATTGATGGAGTTTGAGGTTAAGGAGCTTTCCTTAGTACCTCTACGACAGGAACTCTCCTATCGTTGAAGAAAAATTGATTGAGTTTGAGGTTAAGGAGATTTCCTTAGTACCTCTACGACAGGAACTCTCCTATCGTTGAAGAAAAATTGATTGAGTTTGAGGTTAAGGAGATTTCCTTAGTACCTCTACGACAGGAACTCTCCTATCGTTGAAGAAAAATTGATTGAGTTTGAGGTTAAGGAGATTTCCTTAGAACCTCTACGACAGGAACTCTCCTATCGTTGAAGAAAAATTGATTGAGTTTGAGGTTAAGGAGATTTCCTTAGAACCTCTACGACAGGAACTCTCCTATCGTTGAAGAAAAATTGATTGAGTTTGAGGTTAAGGAGATTTCCTTAGAACCTCTACGACAGGAACTCTCCTATCGTTGAAGAAAAATTGATTGAGTTTGAGGTTAAGGAGATTTCCTTAGAACCTCTACGACAGGAACTCTCCTATCGTTGAAGAAAAATTGATTGAGATTTGAGGTTAAGGAGATTTCCTTAGAACCTCTATGACAGGAACTCTCCTATCGTTGAAGAAAAATTGATTGATTGAGTTTGAGGTTAAGGAGATTTCCTTAGAACCTCTACGACAGGAACTCTCCTATCGTTGAAGAAAAATTGATTGATTGATTGAGTTTGAGGTTAAGGAGATTTCCTTAGAACCTCTACGACAGGAACTCTCCTATCGTTGAAGAAAAATTGATTGATTGATGTTTGAGGTTAAGGAGATTTCCTTAGAACCTCTACGACAGGAACTCTCCTATCGTTGAAGAAAAATTGATTGATTTGAAAAATTGTTTGAGGTTAAGGAGATTTCCTTAGAACCTCTACGACAGGAACTCTCCTATCGTTGAAGAAAAATTGATTGAGTTTGAGGTTAAGGAGCTTTCCTTAGAACCTCTACGACAGGAACTCTCCTATCGTTGAAGAAAAATTGATTGAGTTTGAGGTTAAGGAGATTTCCTTAGAACCTCTACGACAGGAACTCTCCTATCGTTGAAGAAAAATTGATTGAGTTTGAGGAGATTTCCTTAAACCTTGATTGATTGAGTTTGAGGTTAAGGAGATTTCCTTAGAACCTCTACGACAGGAACTCTCCTATCGTTGAAGAAAAATTGATTGATTGATTGATTGAGTTTGAGGTTAAGGAGATTTCCTTAGAACCTCTACGACAGGAACTCTCCTATCGTTGAAGAAAAATTGATTGAGTTTTGATTGAGTTTGAGGTTAAGGAGATTTCCTTAGAACCTCTACGACAGGAACTCTCCTATCGTTGAAGAAAAATTGATTGATTGAAGGTTAAGATTTCCTTAGAACCTTGAGGTTAAGGAGATTTCCTTAGAACCTCTACGAGTTTGAGGAACTCTCCTATCGTTGAAGAAAAATTGATTGAAGAAAAATTGATTGATTGAGTTTGAGGTTAAGGAGATTTCCTTAGAACCTCTACGATAGGAACTCTCCTATCGTTGAAAAAAAATTGATTGATTGAGGTTAACCCCCCCGAGCCTTCCTTAGAACCTCTACGATAGAACCTTCCTATCGTTGAAGAAAAATTGATTGATTGATTTTGAGGTTAAGGAGATTTCCTTAGAACCTCTACGACAGGAACTCTCCTATCGTTGAAGAAAAATTGATTGAGTTTGAGGTTAAGGAGATTTCCTTAGAACCTCTACGACAGGAACCTTCCTATCTTTGAAAATTGATTGAGTTTGAGGTTAAGGGTCCTTCCTTACCTCTATGACAGGAACCTCTCCTATCGTTGAAGAAAAATTGATTGAGTTTGAGGTTAAGGAGATTTCCTTAGAACCTCTACGACAGGAACTCTCCTATCGTTGAAGAAAAATTGATTGAGAAAATTGATTTCTCCTTTGAGGTTAAGGAGCTTTCCTTAGAACCTCTACGACAGGAACTCTCCTATCGTTGAAGAAAAATTGATTGATTGGAGAAAAAGAAGCTTTTTTCTCCTTTTTGGGGTTAAGGAGCTTTCCTTAGTACCTCAAGCAAAATTTGTATGAAGGCAATTGAAGTTGGAATAATTTCTTCGGAAGTGTGAATTTTCATAATAGGCGAGTGCAAAAATTTAAACTTCCATGAAATGAGTGAATCTTGATGATGAGAAATTCCATAAAATGGCAATAAAACTGACAAATTATGTAAGGGAACGGATGTTTGGAATCAATATCCAGGTTTCATCTAATATTTTCTTTAGAAAATATAGATTCCCTTGTGAGATATGTCATCCAAATAAGGTTGAAGCTTAGCTACCCCAAAATGTCATGACTAGTAGACCTAATAGGATGCGTCTCAAGAGTAAAAAAATTACTCCTTACTCAGCCATTCCAAACTAAAGGCTTTGTCCTATGGTTTTAATATCAGCATGAACAAAACTATCCTAAAAGGTGAAGAAGAAAGAAGAAATTCCCTGAAAAGAAAAACTGAAACACGAAAAAAAATGCTGATAATAAAACTAAAGGACAAGAAGAACAGATCGGATCGCTTCTTTCTTCCACAATGCTTCAACAGGCCGGGTAAAGGACAATTATGGGATGGAACTGGTCGGGAAAGACTGTCGTGTCCAGTCTATCTGAATCATCGCTGGATCTGGTTCAGGAACAAAAGCTTGCATTTTATCTAGCAATTCTTCAGCAGTTGTTACGGATATTAGGATTCATCATGCCACTTTTGATATAAAATTCTTCTGCACAGCATAATCCACAAAAGATATCAGACCTGTAAAGAAATTGTTAACATTCAACAACCCAATGGGTTTCTTGTGCAAATTAAGTTGGGCCATGGAAGCAATTTGGAAGATTTCTCCCAATGTGCCAAAACCTCCTGGTAGAGCGATAAAAGCATCAGCATTAAAAAGCATTTGTAACAAACGCTCTTGCAAATTTTTAACCACTAATTCTTCTCCAATCGTGCCCCCAGAAACAAATTTCAAAGGTCCAGGGATAATGCCCAAAACTTGACTTCCTCCTAGAGATGCTGCTGATGCTACACCTCCCATTAATCCGACACTACCTCCTCCATAAACTAAATGTATTTTTCGCTCAGCTAATACTCTACCCAAATGGTTGGCTGCCTTTAAATACTCTTCATCTTTTCCAGGAAAAGCCCCAAAAAATACACAAATACTTCGGGATTTACGAGTTGAGGTTTTCTCCATTCCTATCCTTAACCTTGTGAGAAATGAAAAGAAAAGGATGTATTTATAGAGGTGAAAAGATAATGCAATAATTACATTTACAAGAGTAGGTACATTATTGTCGGAAGAGAAGGAAAATTTTCAAAAGTGACAGCTAGCATGTACAGTAGTCGTGACTGTGGCTCACGTCAATTACATTTACAGGAGTAGGTACATTATTGTCAGAAGAAAAGGAAAATTTTCAAAATGACAGCTAGCATGTACAGTAGTCGTGACTGTGGCTCACGTCTTCCACTGGTTTTACGTCCAGTAACGGCTTCAATGCCTTCTATGAGTCGGGGATTTGCTTCCCATCCAGTTTTCTTATAAACTGGCAAACAGGGTCATTTAAAGTCAGATTCCCAAGACTGTAACGGTCTCGTTCTTTATGGAAAGTTATCCATAAATCGATAATTTCACGTTGCACTATTCCACAAGAATGCGTTTCAAGAGTCCCTCGGATATCCTCCAGAGATTCCTTACGCAGGCCATTCTTAATGAATTTTCTTTTATCTTCACGATTTTTGGAGATGAATCCTAAAGAACGACATTTAGTATCGCAATTCCATCGTCCACATTTATGACAGACGCCTAGCCTCTTTGCTCTTCGCTTTTTGGCATAAGCGCTTTTACCTAAGCCGGGCATACGGGGCATAAATGCATCTGAAACTTCACCAGCCGAACGGACCTTAGCTTCAATTAACCACCGCACATTGTCAGGAATGCCTTTGTGCATAAAAACTCTTATTCTTTCACATCTAGCTTGGTAAATCTTTTTAAGAACATTTATTGGGAGGGAAGGAAAGTACTTTCGCAGGGCAGAAAGAGTAGAATCCATTGATGAGAGAAAAATTTGAGAGAAGAGAGGAAGAAATCAGTTATTGTAGGAAACTGAAATAACCGACTATGAGAGTCACGGAGTACCGTATCCGCTACTTAACTGGAAAGAAGAACACGCATTTATAGCGATGAAAGGATAACGTGTTAATTACGCTTACAGGAGCAAGTACATTATTGTCAAAAGAAAATGTAAATTTTCCAAATATGACAAATTGTATGTACAGTAATTGTGACTGTGGCTCACATCTTCCACTGGTTTTACGTCCAGTAACGGCTTCAACGCCTTCTATGAGTCGGGGATTTGCTTCCCATCCAGTTTTCTTACAAACTGGCAAACAGGGTCTTTTAAAGTCAGATTCCCGGGACTATAACGCTCTCGTTCTTTGTGAAAAATACTCCATAAACCAAGAAGTTCGCGTTGCACTGATCCACAAGAATGCGTCTCAAGAGTCAATCGGATATCATCCAAAGAATCCTTACTCAGGCCATTCTTGATGAATCGTATTTTATCTTCTCGATTATTGGAGATCATTCCTAAAGAACGACATTTAGTATTACAAGTCCATCGACCACATTTATGACAGACTTGTAACCTTTTCGCTCTTCGCTTTTTGGCATAAGAGCTTTTGCCTATGCCAGGCATGTGAGACACAAATGCATCTGGGACTTCACCTGCCAGACGAACCTTAGCTTCAATTAACCACCGCACATCTTCAGGGATTCCTTTGTGCATCAAAACTCTTAATCGTTCACACCGAACTCGGTAAATCTTTTTAAGAATGTTCATTGGGAGAGAAGGAAAGTATTTTCGCAAGGCAGAAAGAGTAGAATCCATTTTTTAGAAGGAAATAAAAGAAAGAAGGGAGAAAGAAATCAGTTATTATGGGCAACTGAGACAACCGACTTGAGAGTCACGGAGTACCGTATCCGCCACTTAACCGGAAAAAATGGATCCTACTTTTTGACAATATTTTGATGTCATAGATGTTTCTTATCTTTGATACTCCATTGAGTTGGCATCCATCCCGTCCTTATGAGTGAAGCCTCGATTATCGAATCCATTGCCAACTTTTGACAAATTGTCAACGACAACATTTTTTATGTCTATTTCATCCTTGACCATGGCGGATATTCCATTGGAGCTGTCACAAATGTCAACGTGAATTTTTTCGATTATTCCATCTTTTGAGTCCATTGAGCCGACATCAATCCTGTCCTTATGGGTGAAGCCTCGATTATCGAATCCATTGCCAGCTTTTGACAAGTTTCAACGGCAATATTTTTTTGATGTCTACTTTATCCTTGACCATAGCTATCTCTTATTTTTTATGTTTCATTGAGCTGACGTCGATCCCGTCCTTATGGGTGGAGCCTCGATTATCGAATCCATTGTCAGCTTTTGACAAATTATCAACGACAATATTTTTTTGATGTCTACCTTATCCTTGACCATAATATTGAATTCTTTGAAGATTTCAAGATCTCATGATAACATATCTTTATGTTATCTACTCTTGTACATGCCACATGCATTTTGATCATTTCAGTTCAACATGAGTACAAGTATGCATCATTCTAATTTGTTTAACGTCCAATTTGTAACGGCTTTGACCTACTATGAGTCAATGAAATATGGCATTTGATTCCCATGCAGTTTTCTTACAAGCACCTGGCAAACAGGGTCTCTTTAAAGTCAGATTCCCAGGACTATAACATTCTCGTTCTTCATGAAAAATACTCCATAAACCAAGAAGTTCGCGTTGCACTGATCCACAAGAATGCGTCTCAAGAGTCAATCGGATATCATCCAATGAATCCTTACTCAGGCCATTCTTGATGAATCGTATTTTATCTTCTCGATTATCAGAGATCATTCCTAAAGAACGACATTTAGTATTACAAGTCCATCGTCCACATTTGTGGCAGACTCGTAACCTTTTCGCTCTTCGCTTTTTGGCATAAGAGCTTCTGCCTATACCAGGCATGTGAGACACAAATGCCTCTGGGATTTCACCTGCCAGACGAACCTTAGCTTCGATTAACCATCGTACATCTTCAGGGATTCCTTTGTGCATCAAAACTCTTAATCGTTCACAGCGAACTCGGTAAATCTTTTTAAGAATGTTCATTGGTAGAGAAGGAAAATATTTTCGCAAGGGAGAAAGAGTAGGATCCATTCTTTAGAGGGAAGTAAAAGAAAGAAGGGAGGAAAGAATCAGTTATTATGGGCAACTGAGAGAACCGACTTGAGAGTCACGGAGTACCGTATCCGCCACTTAACCGGAAAAGTGGATCCTACTTTTTTTTGGATTTTTGATGTCAATAGTCATCTCTTATCTTTGACATACCTTCCATTGTGCTGGTGGTCGATAAAAACAAGGTGAGTGGCACAAATCTCGATTATCGAATCCATTGCCAGCTTTCAAGACAAATTGTCAACGAAAATATTTTTTGATGTCTACTCTTATCCTTGACCATAGCTATCTCTTATCTTTGATATTCTGATTGAGCTGACGTCGATCCTGTCCTTATGGGTGAAGTCTCGATTATCGAATCCATTGCCAGCTTTTGACAAATTATCAACGACAATGATTTATTGAAGTCTACCTTATCCTTGACCATGAAGCTATCTCTTATCTTGATATTCCATTGAGCTGACATCCAGATTACTGAGCTACTTATGGGTGTGAGCTGACTCGATTATCGAATCTTTCATTGCCAGCAGCTTTCACTAGATTTATCTCAACAATCATTTTTTGATCTCTACCTTATCCTTGACCATAATTCCAAATTCTTGACGCAGTTTGGTCCAGCGTATTAGCTATGCATCCAGTGATAGAATGGAATGGGCTGATGAAGTTGAAGTCTCAGCTTATACTTATCAATGTTGTAATCATGCCACGGATATGTTTTCCGTTTGATCCCTGTTATGCAAAAGCTATGCATGCATGAATGTAGTGCATGTGTAACTGATGGCTCTCTTTTGTTTTCATTACTTGTTTATCTCAATTTCTTTGTATCTATGTTTTACTATGTTGCCTGTTTTGATTGCATGGATCCAGTTCTTCTTGTCTTTGCTTTGCTGGGTCCTTCTTGTGATTGCCTTCTCGGACTATTATTGAATCTCTTTATGTTTCTCAGCTGTTGTCCAATGCCTCAAAAACTCAATTTTTTTGAAAGCATTTCAAAGAAGTTTTTTTGACTTGTTCTTGAATTTTGGTGTCAACTTCCTTAATGTTGGCCCGCTTCATACTTTATATCTCTTTGGATACTCATCCCTTGTCATGGATTTCATACCATCGAAGGCTTAACTTTCAATGTATCTTTGCCCCTTTTCTTGTTACCGTGCCGACACTTACTTATCCCCATGTTATAGTCTGAATGATTGCTCTTCCTTAAACTCAGGTTCTGATCCATAAGACTTGCCCCCTTGTCTATTGAGCTTCTTTGTTGGCAGTACTCTTCTTACGCTTCGTAGAGACTACTTTGCCCCCCTGAATATGGTGTTTATGTGGATAAAGGTATCATCTCGCCTTTGATTTAAAAGAAGATCGTGCATTTCTAGACCTTCGTGATGGCCCTCGATCGTGAATTTCTCTTACAAGAACCACATCTTCTTAAAGAAAGTCTCAAGTTATCTCCTCACTTTTAAGTCTACACACATTAATGAATAATGGTTTGGCCTTAAAGAAAAACTTTCATCAATTTGCAAAGCTTGACAAAATAACTTACGGTCTTTGTTTTTAATTAAAATATCCTGTCATTCTTCCCCTTTCCAACTCAAAGACATAAACTGTACAAGGCAATAAGGTAGAAACATGATTCACAATGATAGCCTTTTAGCTGAATGAGGATGATATCAAGAGGTAAATGTTAGGTCTGAGGAAAGTTAAGTTTGAGTGGTGTGAAAGAAGGGTCTTTTAATACTACTCGTGAGCAGATCTGATTACGGTGAAAAACTCAATAGTGATGACTTCAAACTTGCCACCTTTTCCAGAAAGTTAGACCTCATCTGTTGCCCCCAAACTATCGTAATCTTTATGTACGCTTGGTTTGAGGGTTGCTTTTGTCTTCTAAACCGCCTTTGCAGGTTTTCAGTCTAGAATCCATAGCTCACTTTTTTTCTTTTCTTTCTTTTGCTTTAACTTGAGCCTTTTTTCTTTTCTTTTCTTTTCTTTTCTTCTTTTACTTTAACTCGAGCCCATTTTGTTTTTTGTTTTTTTTTTGTGGGCTATGATTATGACATGCTTGATAGCCCTCTTGAAGTGAGATGACTCAAGTGGCCTTACTTGCTCGTGCTTGCTCTCAGTCTTTTTTTGGTTTTGAATTTTCCCTTGTTGCCTTTTGATGGAAAGGATGAACTTCTTTCCTTTTTGGAGTTTGTGTTGCGGAGAACCGAGAACCTTTTCTTGTGTTGAGCATTCATGAGAATTGGGAGGCCATCGAAGCCATTTAATATGAGAGCTACCTTCTTTGGAAGCTAACCCAAGACTTATTGCAAGGATGTTGATAACCACTGCAAATTCCCTTTTGAGAGTTGAGGTGCAACATTTGAAATCCTTCTTACTAGATTTGGCAGCACTTTCAAGATCACTACAATCAAATCTCCCTTAACTTTCATTTTCACCCACGAGTAGCATCGTTTACAAAGTAAAGTGTGATGGCAATAATGGATAGTGTAATGGCAAAGAGTGAGAGATAGATGTAAAAATGGAATTTTTGGTAAAAAGTGGTAGAATGCACACATTACATCTTTTTGTTGGACAACAAAAAGAATACCAGGTGTCCATTTAACAAAGACTACACCCTAGATTCTGGACTAAATCTAGGAGATTTTTACTATTAAATTACTTTGGCAAGCTCTCAAAGATACAAGTTTACTCAAAGGATTCCCTGTCATTCAAAAGTGTGTGCGAACTGTTAGGTCAGATCTGACTTGGAGCCCTTCCAAAATCAATGTAATTCCAGCTCAAAATCTTCACTTTCAATTACCAATCACATCGGGATTTAGCAATTTGGAATCGACCAATTGTTGGACCTTGAGTTTCAGTGCCACACAATTTTCAGTTGAATGCCCAATTGAGCCTATATGGTAATCACATTTGGCATTTGGGTCATACCAACTTGGAAGAGGAGGCCACTTGATCTTTGCTACCGTTGGTATGGGTGATAGCAGGTTTGTAGCTTGTGGAAATTGAATCGACTTGAGTAGCTTTCTTCCCATGAGTGGTATGTGGTACTGATGAGGGAGCCTTGAAGATTACAGTCTCAATAGGATATCCTTTCACTTGTAACGTGAGTGGTATTGGACCATAGGACTTGGAGATGATGTTTTGGACAGCTCCGCTTCTTTCATTGAAACATCCTCCAATTGAAGAATCGACCAGCTTTCCTGTTTTGATTCCAAATTCGATCTCTTCTCCAGATAATACCATATTTGAAAAGCTACTTGAAGTGTTCCCAAGTAGTTTTTCGTAAAATGGTCTATTTAGTGTTTGAATAAACAGGGTGATCAGTTCTCTTTCTATCAGAGGTGATTGAACTTGTGCGGCTAAGTCTCTCTACCTTTGTGCGTACTCCTTAAAGGTTTATTGTTCCTTCTTCTCAATATTCTGGAGAGTTTGGCGATCCGGGGCCAAGTCCATGACATGCTTATAATTACTGATGAAAGCTTGAGCGAGATCATTCCATGTTCTAATGTTCTTTGGGTCTTGACTTAGATACCATTGTAGTGTTGACTTTGTAAGGCTTTCTTGAAAAAGTGCTATCCAAACATTCTCGTCTTTTGTGAGTGGTTGTATTTTTCTTAGAAATAGTGTAATATGATTGATGGGGCAACTTGTTCCATCATATTTCACAAAGTCTGGCACCTTAAAGTTCGAGGGAATCACAACATTTGGCAGCAAGCAGAGATCATCCACCAAGAGAGATCCGAATATAGTGCCTCCTTCAATGGCCCGAAGCCTTTTCTCTATTGTCTCGAGCTTTTGAGATTCTCCTTCTTCCTTTGATAGTGTCTTTTTTTCTTCATAGGCAGTATTTTGTTTCAGGTGAATGCTAGCAAACGGACCTGATTCCTGAAAAAGATTTTCCTGAACTGAGATCCGTTGTGGGGTGAATCCCGGGGGATAAGTGGGATCTTGTGGCTCTTTGACGGGGACTTGGGTTGCTTTCCCCTTGATTAGCTCAATTAATTGTTTCATTTGCTTGGCCATGCTTTCTATCTTGGACTCAATATCTGTGAGACGTCCTTCGGTTTGCTCTGCCATAAGTTTTGTTTGGAGCCGAGTTGAATATCGGTGTTGAGGGCCAATTTTACCTTTTTAAAGTAAGATTCATTTTATTAGACTTTACATGTATGTGATTGATGTAATGCATGCATGCAATGAGTGAGTTTGATTATCCACTATCGTGGAACTTCAAGACTTCTAGTTATCATCAGGAAAACAAAAAAGTTATCATAGTTTGATGCGTGGTTTTGATGCATGAAGAAAAATTGCACAAAATAGAAGTACAACAAAATAAAAACAAGGTTAGTAACAAGTTAAATATCAATTAATAACTCATGAGCTATTATGAGAAAAGAAGTCAGAGCCATAAATATAAAACACGAAGAAAACAAAGGGTAAGACAACAAAATGGCATAACAATGACATGCTTATAGCGTTGGTAAATGATAGGAATTCCATGGCCAGTTCTATGGTTAAGTGAGAAGTTTTATATGCATAGGGTGATTTATCAAAAAGGCCGAGGGTAGTTCCCAAATCCCATCACTAAATTATAGTGATAGCTCAATTCCTTACCCACGAGGGTTTATGTAAGGAAATGATTAATTCGGGTCGTAGCTTTTTGTGGGCCTATGTAGAGACTATCCGTCTCAAGAGGCAATACACTACTTCGCTACTTGAAACCGGTGAAGGCTTGGAGACCAAGGTCTCACAAGGACAACAACACCAATTCCGCTTTGAAAAAACGTGTTCGATTTGAGGAAGCTCGGGTATAGAGCTTAATGTCATGAATGCATAATGCATGTTTACAATAAGTAAATATAGCACATGAATCCACATAAAAATAAGCAAAGCAGAACAAAACAAATCAACTTTTAGGCTTGACTCACTAACGTAGATATATCCCCAGTGGAGTCGCCAAGCTGTGGCAACGTGGGGGTTTTTGGGAGTCGCCACCAATCGGTTTCACCTAGGTCGATTGGACACCTAAAAATGGTCTACGAGAGTTCGAGGGTTCGGGAGTACGGTTACGTTAAAATAACTCTATTTTAACGCCCAAAATTGGTACCTTAGTTGATTTTAATTTTGTTTTGCTTGCTTTTAAATAATTTCAGTTAATTTTCAAACCAGAAATTTTAATTGAATCATCCAGATGTAGATTTTTTAAATTAATATGGACTTCTAAATCTTGGTAATTAATTTGTATAATTTTTTATAATAAATTTGATATTTCCGAACCATGGATTCTATCGAATCACCCGGATATGGAATTTAATGAAATTTAGTTTTTATTTTATATTATTGTATCTTTTAATTAATTATTAATCTATATCATAAATTCTGTCGAATTATCCGAATATGGATTTTTTTAATCTTGGTACTTAATTTTTATTCATTTTTATTATAAATTTGATATTTTCCAAACCATGGATTCTATTGAATCACCCGGATGTGGAATTTAATGAAATTTAATTTTTAATTTATTATTAATTATTTAATTAATTATTATTTTTGTCATAAATTTTTACCGAATTATCCGAATATGGATTTTTAATGATCTTAATATTATTTTCCTTTTTATTATTTTTAAATTTTTATTTTCCTTTTCATTTTTTTGAAAGATTTTTTTTAAGTAATTATCTAATCCATAGATCTAAAAAAAATACTTATTCAAAACCATTGATTTTTATTGAATCGTTTGGTTATGATTTTTTATAAAACTTATTTTATTTAAAAGGAATAAAAGGTTAAATTTTGTTATTTAAAGGAAATAAAAAAAAAAGATAAGTGTCTTAATATTTCCAAATAATGTTAAAAATGACGAAAAAAAATAAAGGATGGGGGGCTTGGTTGTAATAGAAAATAAATAAAAATAAAGAAGTAAGATGGGACTCTTGGCCAGCCATAAAAAAATGGTAAATAAATAAAATGGGTTAATCATCCACATAAAGAAAAATAAATTGCAGAAAAGTAAAAAAATAAATAAAGTGGGGCGCTTTAAATAAATAAAAATAAAGTGCAGAAAAAGTAAATAAATAAAGAAATAAGTAAAGTCAGAAAGTAAATAAATAAAGAAATAAATAAAGTACAGAAAAATAAATAAATAAATAAAATGGGGCGTTTGGCCGTCCAAAAAAAAATAAATAAATAAAAAAAAAATTAAATAATAAAGAAAGTGGGGCGTTTAGCCCATCTACTTAAAAAAAACAAAAAGTGCATAAAGTAAATAAACGCAGAAAATTAAATAAATAAATAAAAGTGGGGTACTTACCCATCCACTTAAAAAAAAATAAAAAGTGCATAAAGTAAATAAATACAGAAAAGTAAATAAATAAAGAAAGTGGGGCATTTAGCCATCCACACTAAAAAAAAATAAAAAGTGCATAAAGTAAATAAACGCAGAAAATTAAATAAATAAAGAAAGTGGGGCGTTTAGCCATCCACTTAAAAAAAATAAAAAGTGCATAAAGTAAATAAACGCAGAAAATTAAATAAATAAAGAAAGTGGGGCGTTTAGCCATCCACTTAAAAAAATAAAAAAAAAAGTGCATAAAGTAAATAAATGTATAAAATTAAATAAATAAAGAAAGTGGAGCGTTTAGCCACCCACTTAAAAAAATAAAAAGTGCATGAAGTAAATAAATGCAGAAAATTAAATAAAGTGGGGCGTTTATTCATTCACTTAAAAAAATAAAAATAAAAAGTGCATAAAGTAAGTAAACACAGAAAATTAAATAAATAAATAAAGTGGGGCATTTAGCCATCCACTTAAAAAAATAATAAGTGCATAAAGTAAATAAACGCTGAAAATTAAATAAATAAAGAAAGTTGGGCGTTTAGCTATCCACTTAAAAAAAATAAAAAGAGTATAAAATAAATAAATACAGAAAATTAAATAAATAAAGAAAGCGGGGCGTTTAGTCATCCACTTAAAAAATAAAAAGTGCATAAAGTAAATAAACGCAGAAAATTAAATAAATAAAGAAAGTGGGGGCGTTTAGCCATCCACTTAAAAAATATAAAGTGCATAAAGTAAATAATTGCAGAAAAATAAATAAATAAATAAAGTGGGGCATTTAGTCATCCACTTAAAGTATAAAGTGTATAAAGTAAATAATTGCAGAAAAGTAAATAAATAAAAAAAGTGAGGCGTTTAGCCATCCACTTGAAAAAATAAAAGTGTATAAAATAAATAAATGCAGAAAAGTAAATAAATAAAGAAAGTGGGGCATTTAGCCATCCATTTAAAAAAATAAAAATGCATAAAGTAAATAATTGCAGAAAATTAAATAAATAAAGAAGGTGGGGCGTTTAACCATCCACTTAAAAAAAATATAAAGTGCGTAAAATAAATAAATAAATAAAATTAATTAATAAAAAAATAATGTGGGGCTTTTGGCCATCCACATAAAGGTAGGAGGTATAACCTTCCATAAAAATAACAAGAAGGAAGAAAAAAAGGAATAAATAAATAAATAATAAACATACAAAAGTTTATTGTTAGTTCTGCAAAAACAAACAAACAGAATGAAAAAAAAGGTTAGTGACTTGTATGAAGGAAAGTAATAAGATCAAGGTTTAAAGAGGCGTTTTACCCAAATAGAGAAGAATTCAAATTCCTGCGGGTCGGGTCGCGGGTTGGCGGGCGACGGCAGGGGCGGCGGCGACGGCGTTGTCCTGCAGCTGGGGCGTCGGCGGTGAGCAGGGGAGGAGGGAGGGCTAAGGCGGAGGAAGAGAGAGATAGGAAGGGCGACGGTGAGAGAGAGAACCGAGGTGGTGATGTGTGGAGGAGACGCGACGGTGACGTCGCGGCGAGCAAGGGAGGAGGGAGGGCTGAGGCGGAGGAAGAGAGAGAGAGGAAGGGCGACAGTGAGAGAGAGAGAGAGAGAAGAAGAGCGACGGTGAGAGAGAGAGGAGGGCGAGGAGAGAGGCAAGGTGGCGGGAGGAAGGAATCGCGACGGCAAGAAAGGAAGAAAGAAAAAAAAGAAGGGACGGCTGAGCGACGGCGACGGCGACAGGGGGGCGACGGCGGACGGTGGTCGGCGTAACCGGAAAACTGACGGCAGATGACGGATGGGAAATGGCGATCGGACGGAGAAGGGGGAAACGGTAACAGACTGAGAGAAGGGAAGTTCAGGTTTTCTAGAAAGAAAGGAAAGGAGGCCAGGGACCTAAGCTACAGCTCTTCCTTTTTAATTAAGAAGCTCTAATCTTCATTTTTTTCGTTTTTCTTCCTTGCAGGTTTGGACCCCTATTTATATATTAAGGAACATTGGATTCCTTCAAATTAAAAAAAATTCGAAATTTAATTAAAAAAGATTAAAAATATAATTTAGGAAAAATGACAGTTTTAGTCCTTCATCTCTCTTTGACCACTGGTATGGTCCCACATTTTTCATGAAATTACTGATTGACCGAAATTTGTCTGTTCTGTTAATTTGGCCCAAAATTGACTGTTTGGCCCAAAAATCATGCGAAAAATTACCAGATTTCCCTGGAATTTTTAGATTTCGTCAGATTTTTTTGAAACTTCTCAATTTTGTCATATTTACCCCAAACTTCTTATTTTTGTCAAAAACTTCCCCTTTTATATTTTACGAAACAAAATGCCCCCCTAAACTATTTAATTTAATTTTTTCCTTTTTTTTCTCTTTTTTTTTTCCTTTTAATTAATTAATTAATTATTAATAATAATTAATTTAAATTTTTTTTTAAAATTTTCAATAGTCGGACGAAATTGGGTGTTAACAATTGCTATTATTCCATACAAGTATTAGGGCTTACTATTGCCCTTTTCAGCTGCTCTTTTGAGGAGTTCGAGCCCTTCAATTTCATTTGCAGTTATAAAATAGTGAGCGATGTCTTCTTCTATCAAGGCATCTATATTTTCAACTTCCATGCACTGTTGGTGAATATAACACTCTTTTGGGCGAAATGGTCTGAAACATAAATCATTTATGTTCAACCTTTGGTACACCAACTTATCATCTGCAGCCTTGTGAAAGTCTTTGCAAGATTGTGCAGCGTTGCTAAGGTCATTGATGGATGAAGCACCAACATTTGAGAGTATCTCAGTAAGCATATCATGCGGTAATGATTGAATTATTTTTTGGCGGGTATGCTTGGAGATTTTCTTGCTCGGTTTCAAGTGGTCCATTTTTTAAATAAGTGTGTAGGATGAAAAGGTATTGAAAACATGTGCTTATGGTTGCACATTTTATAGGTAATGAACAGGTGTTTGGTCGGTTATATTATGCATTGCGAAGAGAGGTGTTGTTTCGCTTTGCGAAACATATGTGTTGTTTCGGTCCTTGGGCACCTTTTCGTATAATTAAGGATAAGATATTTAATTGATTATGTTTTTATCGAGTAATAATTTATTTAGTGATCCAAGATTATACTATTATGTTTTTAATACGACTAACAATTTATGCACTCAACCAAGTTACATATTATAAGTGTTTAAACACTTTAATTACTGTTAGTACACACTTTGTTAATCTATAAAAGACACTTTTGCAAATTTGTACTATACATAAAGCAACTGTTTTAGACACTAACAGTAACAAACAATACGATTGAACAAATTGAGAAACAAAATCAGCATATCACAAGCAATGCAACAATCTGAGAAACAAACTGATAAACTACTTTGTCCTATAAGAAGACATATCACAAGCTATGAAACTACTTCCTAGACATATAAGAAGACAACTACTTTGTGCATGCTAGCAATCTAACCTGTAAGCAACTGTCACATGTTAACAACTACTTTGTACATGTTATCTGTAAGCCAAGTTAAGCAACTTTTGCATTTTGTAGTATATTTGCATTTGTCAAAACAGTATCTTTCACCTGGTTGTGCGGATGCAACATCAAAGTAGCTGCAATTTGCATTCTGTACTTATTCATGATTTATTTCTGCAAAGTCAAAAACAATAAGTGTATAAGTAGTAATTTGATAGTGCATGAAGAAAACATTATAGATGTTATAGTTGTTATCGGTCCCAGGTCAGAAACAAATGGTTGGCCATGATATAATTCCATATGTTTCACTGCAAAAATGGTACAATCTTTTCCATTCCTCATGTACTACTTGTTGGTCTTTTTCCACAGCAAAGAGATAAATGTGGGTTGATATCTTCCAATTTCAGATGCAAGGGGATGTTCCCAGGAGTCAAGCCATTTGCTGATGATTTGTCCTTGTTAAAAGTAAGCGGTGTTATGTTTTCATAAGACACTTTGAATTGAAATAATAGACACTTTGAATTAAAATAATAGACACTTTCAAAAAAATAATAAACACTTTCAATAAAAATAATAAACACTTTGGATAAGACACTTTGAATTGAAAAAAATACACTTTGAATTAAAATAATAGACACTTTGTATTGAAATAATGGACACTTGGAATTAAAATAATAGACACTTTGAATAATTACTAGAAGAAAGGGAAACTGTTCATATTTTCCCATCTCCTCATCTCTGTTGTTCATGACCTCTATCTTCTTGCTTTCAATGTTAATGCAGAACACGCTGAAATGGACATCTTTAGGACATATGAAGAACAGCTGTTTCATGAAAACTTATTTTAGGGGCTGGCACACCATGAATAATTGTGTAGTAGATGTGCAACCACACAACAAGTTTTTCATAATAAGTATGCACATACAAGTTTACAACCATGCAACATTTCTTTCGTGATGTGGTTGTATTGGAGCCACAAGTTGAGCATTTGGCATATGCTGTTCTCCTTATTAGCATTTTTCTTGACAACTTCAGGATCAAACTTATTGTTGACAATTATGTGAAAAATGCAGGCCTGTAACAAAGATTATTAAATAGATGTTAGACTTAAATAGAGTGAGTTTTTAAGATGTTACAGACAGGGTTTTACTTACAGATGCATGGCTGGGGAGGAAGCAACGTTCTAGAAACTCTTTGTTCAACTCTTTTTTATTCAAAGTATAAGCATAGGCGGTTATTATAGAGTCAAAAACCAATTTTTCAGGTCTTAAACTATGGAATTCATTCATGAAGTTGAAGACATCTGGTGTGAATCTTGCCGCAGCTCACTGCAATTGAAAGATAAGCAGTAGACAGTTCTCAGTAAATTTGCAGTAATTGAAATAAATGATCATTGGCTAATAAATTTTTTTTGCTGAGACACTTACTTGGGTGATTGTTTTATGCTCCATGCATAGTCTACAACAATAGACTATGTGCTTATGAGATATAGAGGGAGTGTTTTCTTGAACCGTTGGAGATATGGGGATTTCAAGAAAACTGATTTCTGCTTTGCTTTAGCTGACCTATTAGCTTTCTCCTGACTTCCATCTATTCCCAAATTGAAAGAAGGTCCAGTTTCTAGATCAAAGTCTAGAACTGTTGGTATTGGACCTTTGTCATCTGGCAATTCAAGCACAAATGGTTGAGCAAGGTCTTCAAGCTACTGATCATTATCATTTTGCTCATCAGGTGTGCAATAGACATTTTTAGATTACAATGCAATCTGTGCCAGCCTTGCTTTCTCCATTGCATCTATCACTTGCTCAACTTGGAGAATGAATTTCTCATCCTATGGGCTGCTTTTAGCAAGGCCAGGATTGAGCTCATGCGACTTCTGTATCAGCTTTGCAAGTGGAGTTGTAACAAGAGGGAACAACTCACAGACTCTTGCAATTTCTTCTTTCATTCTTTTCATTACAAGAGCTGCCTCTTGAACCGTATTATTTAACTGCTTCATTCTTGTTGTGAATGAGTTGTCAGAGTCAACAGGCTGTTGTTGCTCCTTGCTTTCAGGCTTACCTTTTGCTAGTTGCTCTTTACTTTGAGGCTCTTCATGCTCTTTTTCTTGAGTTTCTGCAGCAGTTTGGTCATCCTTCTTCTCTGGTTGCTCAGGGTGATCAGGCTTCTTTGGTACTTTTGGAGTATCAGCTTTTGGAGTATCAGCAGAAGAAAGATTGACTGATAGTATTTGTCCTGTGCCCCACCTTGACTTTTCTCTTCATTTAATCTTCTGAAGACAATATCATTTGTCCAACCTGTGATTGATGGGAAAACTCTAGAGACAAGAGTTTTCCCCCTGAACATTACCTGATCAAGATAAAACATCTGCACATTTAAGACCAGTTTAAGAAACATGAAGGTGACACTTCAGATATGAAGATGAGATGCTGAGTTGTTAGTATGAAAGTTGTTGACAAATAAACATGACACATTTACTTGTAGGAAGTAAAGGCATGCACCAATGCATTGGTTGTTGACAGGGTCCTGTTTGTACTTGCTAATTTGGGTAGCAAATGTGTTCAAGGTGTAGGCACAGAAGTTCAGCTAATGGCATGCAAAAAGATCCTTCAATACTTTATAAACCCTCCAATTGCAGCTGGATCTATTAGATGGTACAAGCAGCTTTGTGACTATGTAGATGACAAAATAAAGCTTGAATTCTTGATCTGCATTTTATGAGTTAGTAACTATACTTGAAATTTGACTTGTCAATGGTCCATTTTCCTTCCCATGCCGCATTCCCCACTGTTGAAGTTCTGGGTCATTTGCATGAGCATAAGGGTGTTCATCAACCACCCTTGGACCAATGGGAATCCCTAACACATTATGCACATCTTCAGTAGTTATCTTGATGCTTGACTGTTTAGATATGCGCACGGTTGTGTCATTTGGGTTAAAATGCTCCACTAGCCACTGTACTAGATTTGAGAAAAGCTTAGTGCATGTTATGTTGAATAGAGATCCAAATCCAAGCTCTTTTATTGCATTAACATGCTCTGTGCTAGTGGAGAGTAAATCCATTGTTTGTCTAACCTGTCCAAGGTTGCACCATGTTCTATACATTATGCTGCAATGAAATGTTACGTTTCAGTAGTTAAAAAATGTTAATACAGTAATGATAGACATTTGATAGAGTGCCAATAGACATATTATGTATAACAAGTAGACATATTTTTCAGTAAGGGAATGAACCAATGGACAATTTTTCAGAAAATAAATGACCAGAAAAGTAATGAAATATAAGACACTTTTCAAGCAAACACTTGATAGATAAATAATAGACAGATTATTGAGAAACAGTATACACTTTTTCAGAAAAGAAATGAACTAGTAGACACTTTTCTAGAAAGAGTGACAGAGAACCAATAGACAGATCATACAGAAGCAGTGGACAATTTTCCAGTAAGGAAATAAACCAGTTGACAATTTTGCAGTAAATAAATGGCCAGAAAATTTATGAAATAGAATACACTTTTCCAGTAAACACTTAAGAGAAAAATAATGGACAAATTACTAAGAAACAGTACACACTTTTCCAGAAAAGAAATCAACCAGTAAACAAATAACCAATAAAGACATTTCTAGAAACACTTGACAGAGAATCAATAGACAGACTATACAGAAGTAGTGCACACTTTTTGCAGTAAATAAATAAGCATAATGTGAAAACACATTGTGAATAGTATATACTGCTTAGAGGTTGAAGGACTGGCATTCTGTTTGCCTTCTTTTCTTGTTGGGGGATTAGATTTTTTTGCAGGGCTTGGCTCTTCCTTTTGTGCTTTCTTTTTTTGTTTGTCTTGTCCAGAGCCTATGTGATCCTGTTTCTTGTGCTTTGCAGCATCACTCTGCTTAGATTGAGTAATGTCTTTTCTTCTTTTATAGATGATAGGCTTTGCTGGACTTGGCTATTGTCGAGTTTATATCCGTTGCCTTGTGTTTTGTCTGTGTAAACAACCAAAAAGATAACAGTTATATGAGATTTGTCTCAAGTACTTTAACAGTTATTGATTGATGACAACATTTATACAAAAAATGTCTTCATGTGCTACATAATGTGTCTACTACAAGAAACAAAAGTGTCTATATGAAAAGCCGACGAAGAGTATTTTTGTAAACTGATTTTAATATATGCATAAGAAGTGTATGCACTAGCTACACAACGTGTCTACATCAAGAAGTAATAGTGTCTATATAAAATGCTGACGAAGAGTGTTTTTGTAAGTTGATTACGACATATGCATGAGAAATGTGTGCACTAGCTACATAATGTGTCTACTACAAAAAGCCATAGTGTCTATATGATAGAAGAGGAGTATATTTAGGTTGCTTACGAAGGGGAGTTTCGATTCCTCTGCACGAACGGGGGCGGTTTCACGATGAGTTTTATTTTTTGTCTGCACAAAGAATGAGAATACTCAGAAGAAATCTCAGATTCTATAGTAAAGCTAATATAGATGCAAGAAAATGAATATTTGTGTTTTACCTCTTGTTTTTTGGTTCATCTTCAGAAGCATGTGTTGGATGTTGCTTTTGCTTGCTTGTTGCCGATTTTTCTTGATCTCGCTTGAAATTGTCAGATTATAGGTTAGGTTTTGATTAAGTGAAATTGTCAGAAATGAATCGATAATGAGGTTCAAAGAGGAAAGCTAGAGAACTGGAAAAGGCTATCCAGTGCGTCACCGGCATTCCAACGTGTTGTCGAAACTTAAAACACACTATAAAAAGCTAGAGAACGCTGGCGAGTTGCCGGAACTGAAAACATAAAATAAAAATCTAGAGAACGGCAGTGAAGTGTATGAAGGTCTACCTTTGTTGCTACTCCTCGGTGAAATCGCCGTCGTCTTCTATAGCAGAAAGCGTGATGAGCTTTCGATTAGTATCAGCCATTGTGTTTTCAATTGCGGATGAGGGAAGTGAACAGTTATAGGAGCGTTGGACGGGTTATGGGAATGGCGTGTAATTTGAATTCGTAGAATTTTCTGAAGCAGTTTTCAAGCGTGGGTAAAATTGTAATTTTAGTTTTGAAGTAGGCTGGATCGTGGGCTTGGGCGGCAGTTACTAATATTGGGCTCCTATGTCTATACTAGTATAGATGGACAACAATATTAAGGATTTGAATCCAATTTGGAAAATAATCATATTTTTTATTCAACTTCCTTTTTCAATTTGGCAACCTATTGCCACCCCAACAAAGAAGCCCTACTACTGATGCCTATATATTTACAAGTGTGCCTACTCTTAAACCAGATTCGTCGGCCTCATAAGGAAGGTAAACTATTCCAACTCATTTTGATTCCTTTAAGCTTATTAGGACTTTAATTTGTTATATTAAATAGTATAAAGCTTATATTTGCCTTTTCTACCTAGCAGGAACCTAGGGAGAACAGTTGGTCTGATGGATATCATATCTATTTGCTACGTTTCTCTTCTGAAGAGAATTTTGAAGTGCTTCAAGCTTCCTGCTTTTATTTTCACCACTTATCAGATTGGATCAGCAACTTTTCTTATGTTTGTTCAGGTTTTTGTGGATGATGCTGAGAAGAAACGGGCTAGTCGTTTGCATCATAATGACCCCTCAAGATGCTATAAAAGAAGTAGGCAAATTACGGCAAACCATGCTGGAATTTTACTCTTTCAAAATTGTTGACTTCAATTTTACTGGATTGATGCATGTTGAATGTCAATTACCAGAAACAAGAAAAGTCAACAGTAGGTTGGTGGACCAATTAAAGTTGCTGGAGAAAGAGAATGAAAGTCTAAAGGAAAAGTTGATGACCCATTTGATATAACTAATACCATGTGAAATATTTATTACTCATTTATTATTTACTAATGATTTTGGTATTACTTTTTCCATAGGTTCATAATAATGCAGGGAAACAGATCATGACATCAAAGATGGATGACATAGATGAGGTGGATGAGCGTAACTTTTTAGAGTGTAGTCTTTTGGATTAACATGGTCCCCGACTCAAAAGAAGATCAGTATTTGGTGTTCATGATTTCCCAAAAGGTTCAACGCTAGCAGCTTGCATAGCAAAGTATATGATGAAATATTTCAATCCTATTTCCTACAACAATTTAGTTGTTGCAAAGAATGAAGAGAGTGATGATGATCCTGACATGGACATAGAAATTTTGGAAAAGAGGAATTGCAACCAATGGGTCGTAGCTGACAATGAGTCGAAATAAATACTATTAAGAGTGGAAATCTATTATTTCTATTTTCAAGATTAGCAACATATTATTATTATTATTATTATTATTATTATTATTATTATTATTAAAGGGGAAGGCTAATTTATATGCAAATTTGATGCATAATATTGGTAAATGGAAGTATTACTTAAATGATTGTCTTTTTGCCAAACGATTAATAAATTCCAGCATCTATTGATTTCTTATATGCAATTATCTATTGCTTATATGTCTAACTACCAGTTTCTGTCCCTAATCTGTTGGTATATACTTCACAAATATCATGTTGGTACAAATTATTTGGTATATTATTTTAAAAAAACTAGGAAATATTTTATTAGAACATAACCTTAACAATAATTATAGTATCGATATTAATATTAACAAATTATTATTATTATTATTATTATTATTATTATTATTATTATTATTATTATTATTATTATTATTATTATTATTATTATTAAAGGGGAAGGCTAATTTATATGCAAATTTTGATTCATAATATTGGTAAATGAAAGTATATGCTAAGTCCTCAATATGAGTAAATAATGATAATATAACTGGTTTGTGACAAAATAATTTAAGTTCAAAAATTCATTCCATAATAATGTAAATAGTCCATACTTTTGTTCAAAAATCATAATATAATAATGTTAGTTATATTTTTGTGCTATTATTCCCACAATTTACAAGACATGAGGTTAGTGAAGTTTGTGCTTCCAAAAGTTACCCTAGCAACTTAGGCGTTTCTGAGTCAGCAACTCCTAAGGTTTTTCATTGGCTTGCACTTTATGAACCTAAATATGTTTGTGCCTCGATTGCAACAAAGGTGTATAAAGTGCTTAATGTTGTATATTACTAATACGATTCCTTAAATATTATAGCATGTCTTTTACATGATTTTTTCAGCACACTGTGTTTAACTACCTTGCGAAAATTGTTTCTGTTGACCAATCATTTCCTTGGTACTACCTTGGTTGTCGCTTTTGCCTTCAAAAGGTGATTGAACAAGGACCATGTTTTTATTGTAGTGGTTGTAACATCACAACCAGTGCACCTATTACTCGGTAAGTTAAATGTTGTCCTTACCATATATTTCCATAGCAATGTAATTCAGTTGGTGTTGTATATACACTTGAATTAGGTTTATTACAAAAAATTATTAGTTTCATTTTATTTTACAAAACGTATAGTTACAAAGTTGGTACAAAGGTTAGAGATCATTATACAACAGGTTGTTTTCTTTTGCTCGATGCTATCGGAAGGCGATAGCTTCACTAATTTGCCTATGAAATAATCATGGTCTATAGTTCGGTTTGTTTCTTCCCCCTGCTGAACACAACATTCCACACCCTACTCCACCTTATGCCTCACTATTTTGCATCAGGAAAATGGTTAAGAAATAGTTGATAGGATATTCAAATGACTTCAAGGTTTGAAATTTATTTGGCTAGTTCAAATTACCAAGTATAATCATGATAACAAATATTCTGGATTTATGGTTAAAGAGGCACAATCTATTGATTATACGACTGAAGCAAGAATGGTTCTTCACAGCATTTCATGCATATGTATTAATTATTTATTTATATGCATTATCTTCCTAATAATTTTTTAACATACCTTACTAATGTACTCTCTTCATACTTTCAATATTATGTATATCAAACGCAGTTACATAATGGTATGAAAAGGACAGTTGATGCAAAGGACACCATAGAAACTTCATTACTTAAATGGTTCCATTATATTCATTAAGTTACAATAAATTCCAACAGATTAATTATCTTTTCTTAAGGGTATATTCATGTAGTATTAAACTGTATCCTTATATAGTTGCAGTGAACCTATTACGCTGATACATCGGGAAATCCATTAGAATGATACATTATCTAATAACAATAAAAATCTAGAGTGAAGTTTTGACGGTCCTTTCAACATTTTTTACCACCGATGCCATATTATCAAACCAGGAGATTGAAGCTGCTGATACACTGTATGTAATAGTGAAAAACTGTCTACTTATAAATATAACTGTTGTTGTACAATTTATCTGTATCTAAGCATTAATTTATAGGTCACAGTTCAAAAACCACCTCATTTATCACTTAACAAATTCTCCCGTACAAGCTGGCCATGATCTTAATTGTCCAAAAAGGTACAAACCATTTAGTTGTTTTAAAAATTGACTCAACTAAGTAACTATAATTAATGTTTATTTGTTTTAGTAGGACTAAGACCTCAGTGACTTCGAATAATCAGTCTATTTAAGAAGTCCCTGAATTATGATGCCTTTATTTAGAAAAGAGTTTGTTTTACTAGATTTCCAAGATTTATCAACATTCTCTTCTTTATTATTATGGTTCAACATTTCAACAAACCATTAAGAACTTCTCTTTATAATTGTTGTTTTATCAATTGCCTGCTCTTTATGCTGTTTTTCATAAAATTTATGCAATATTGCTTCATTGGCACCTGGTTTTTCTTAGATCCCATGGCAACACTGGGTATATAAACTAGTTATGTATTAATTGTAACGATGATTTTGCATTTACTAGCTTAAGTCACGTTGGGTCTTCATTATTTTTAGGGTCTTTTAAATATATTTTCTGAATTATTCCCAATAGCAAAACATAGGTCATATGTAAGGCACATATAGGCAAATTGCTATAAGAGGTTTAGGGGTGATCAAGGACTTAAAGCTTGCTTTCTATACATGTGCTGAAACATCTAACAACCAACCTTAAAAAGGAAGTTGGATGAATTTGTGAGGTTGAAGCCTGGAGCTAAAAAAAGAGTTAAGCGTGTAGACCCGAAGAAATGATGTAAGACATATTTCTCTTATGTTGCTTTTATGTGAGGCATTTAACTTTATGTTGGTTGGAATTAGATGCAAGCTTATTATTTCAATGCTCAAGGAGATTAAGGAGTGTGCAATGCGAAGATTTATCTTGAGGAGGCTGTTTGTAAGCATGTGGATTTGTGATATTGGTTTTGGAATATTGGAGATACTTACAACACTGAGGACAACCACAAGTGGAAGGTATGCCTAAATGGTGCCATTGGATATAAGATTAAGTTTGGTAGATCTCAATATGCTGTGGATTTAACTTTGCAAAAATCCAATTATGGAGAATGGGAAATTTTTGGAATTCCATGCTCATATGCCATTGCTATTGTCAAGCATGTAGGAGATAACTTAAAGAATTACATATGTGATGTAGGGCAAGTATAAACTAGAACCAAAAAGAGAATACGAGAGAGAAGAAGAAAACCAAGGAAAAAGAAATTTCACTCAATTTAATACCATAAAAAAGGCCTAATTAACCAGATGATCCTTATACTATAGTGATTCAGCCAATCGTTCCCTTGAACTTTTTGGGGTATGAATTGAACCTTGAACTTTGGTAACTGGGACACTTTGCCCACCTAACATAACTTCTATCTGTTTAATCACAGGAAAAACCACATAACTGTCGCTTAAGTTTTCTAATTCTATCTTTTGCGTCCTAATGTTTTATCAAATCTAACTATCTTCTCGCATTTCTCGCACACGCTTCTAGTTGAGGTTGTCTTTCATACATGGCATAAGTCCACTGTTCACAAACCTCCTCCTCAGACTCACCCCCCTCCCAGTCAACCTCCTCGGCTCCTCTTTTACCTCGCCCTCCTTGCCCTGCCATCCCCTCCTTGGCTCTTCCTCAGCCCCGCCTTCCTCGCCCTGGTGTCAACCTCTTCGACTCTTCCTTTGGCCTTGCCCTCCTTGCCCTGCTGTCGACCTCCTTAACCTCACCCTCTTATTCTCTTTTTTATCCTTAAAATTCGTCTTCCAACTCCAATCCGCCTCAATTTTGTGCCTCCAATCCATCTCGATTTTGTGCCTTCAGTCCACCTCGATCATTCTGTGTTGTGCCTTCAATCCATTTTAGATGGGTTTTGGAGAAAAATTGAATAATTTTTAGGTTTTGGATGCAAATGATGGAAATAAAAAATTTAGATGACTATATTTAATTACAATTTAAGTCCCAAAGTTATTAGTTTGTACAATTAAAGGCCTAAAATTTAAAATTGTGCAATTAGATGCAATTCCATTACATAACTAATAGAAAACGTCTAAGTTACTGAGTCAGATATGCAAAGTCTTCTGGTCATCAAAGTTTGAGGCTCGACTCAAACCCCCAGAAAGTCTGGGGGAGCGTTTGGCCGAGTCACTATAATACATAAGTCATCTAGGTAATTAGGCCTAAAAAAACTGTCTTCAAAGATCTTGTTTTCCCAATTTATAGGATGGGAAAATATAAAGGAAATAATAATAAAAGAAAACAAATAAACTATTAAAGGAAACAAATAAACTTAGATAATAAATAGGATAATGAATAACCTAATTAATATTTATTTCCTAATTCTACATCTAAAATAAGTTTGCCTAAAGTCTTTCGACACTGCATCATTCTCCTCAAGTTGAAAGAAACTCGACTCTGTCAATTGTTACAACAAATACCAATCTAAGAACACTGGGTCAAACTCATGAAAGTCTTCCTCAAACACCCAAATAGCATCCAAAGGTGAGAGTCTTTTCCATTGAACTAGGTAATGAAGACCACCACCAATAGTAGAGCTCAATAACTCATCATCATTAGAATGTTGTCAATCTCATCCTTTGGCTTAGGGAATTGAAAGGCCTTTAGGATAGGTGTTCCTGCAGAAGTTCCACTTGACAAAACAGAAGTTTCAAAAGTGCCTCATTAAAGTGATAAATTTTCCACATTAAAGACAGAACTAATACTAAGTTTAGCAGGCAAATCAAGCACATATGCATTGCATTTGGCCCAAACTTCTTTAAAATAAAAAATGGGCCCATGGCTCTAGCATATAATTTTGTGAAATTATTTTTTTGCTAGTCATTTAGGTCTTATGCGAACCATGGCTTCATCACCAGCATTAAACTTCTTACCTCTACGATGCACATCAACAGCAAGTTTATAGTTCAAATTACTTATGAAAATCTTTCATTTAACCTCAGCATGCAAATTATGGATATGTTGGGCGAAAGATTCAGCAGGTTAGGAAAAGCCAGAAGCGAAAGGGAAGAAAAACTAAGCTAAGGGGACTATGAGGCTTGTACCCATATGTACACTCAAAAGGGGTCAACCTTATTGTCCTATTGACAAAATTGTTACAGGCAAAGTTAACATTAGACAACAACAAATCCCAAGTATGCTATTTTTAACCAACAATACATCTAAACATGTCCCCAAGACTATGATTAACAATCTTTGTTTAGCCATTAGTTTTGTGGTGAAAGGTGGAGGAGAAAAGTAAGTTGGTACCACACAATTTCCAAAGGGTCTTCCAGAAATAGCTCACAAATTCGACATCCCTATTCAAGACTATGGAACCTAGCAACCCATGTAACTTAACTATCTCTCTAAAGAACAACTTAGCAATATGGGATGCATAATTTTATTTACTACAGGGGAAAGAAATAAGCCATTTTGGAAAATCTATTAGCCACAACCAAGATATAGTCATAACCTGGAGCAATTTGAGATAGTCCTAATACAAAATCCATGCTCAGATCCTTCCAAGGAGCATGTGGCAATGGGAAATGTGTATAAAGGCCAATGTTCTTCTTTCTAGCATTGGTTAATTAATACATTTGACATCTAGGCACAATTCTTTCCATATCTCTTCTTAATGAAGGTCAACAAAACTTATCCTGAACTAGCAAAATAGTCTTATCCCTACCAAAATATCCAGCCAACCTTCCTACATGTAATTCCCAAATTAAAAAATCTATAAGTAAAGTGCAAGGAACACATAACTTATTAGCTCTAAATAAGTAACCATAAAAAATAAGGAATTCATTATACTCCATCATATCCCCACTTCCACAACTTGGTAGGTTTCACCAAAATCAACACATGTTTACTAGTCCTCCTTCATCCTATCAACTAATGGGACCTTAACACTAAGTAATTGAAGAGTGCCGATCATTTTACTTGTGAAAACCCTTATTTTATTAGATAATTAATTTATTTTATTTACATAATTCTTCATAAGATTACACTTGCAAGCTAGGTTTAAGTCAAGTCAATAAGTCAAATAGTCCTTGAAGTTCATAGGATTAAAAATCTAAGGTAAATTGAGCACAAGGGCAACTATGGGCATTTTGGTAATTTTGCATGTAAAAGGTCAAAATGTGACCAAGAGAGATATAATTGAGCTTCTAGAGGTGAAATGAACATCTCGATGAAATTTGAACTCAATTTGACCAAAGATTGACTTTTTCTTGCTAAGGAAGTAAGGCAGGGCAAAATGGTAATTTTCATGTAAAATATGGCCAAAAAGGGTCTAGGAAGGTGAAAAATGGTATTTGAAACCATTTGATGATATTTGGTGAAGTTTGAATTTAAATTGATCAAATCTGAGACTTTTCTTATAAATGAAGCTAAAAAGAGCATTTTGGCAATTTTGGTTATTCAAACTTGGTCAAACAGGAGTCAAACCAGATAAAACAGAGTCTACCCTGGTCAAGGGTAGGAAAATACTTGGTTTGAAGTGGAGAAAATAAAATCTATGAATTTAAGTGCAAATGGAGACATATTTGAGTATTTTATGGATGTAACTTCTTTTTAACCAAGGGTTATGAGACCTAAAAGACATTTTCACCCCAAGCAAATCTTGAAAACTTTAGAGCATGAGGCAACCTGGTTTTGAGGTAAGAAATAAGCTTTCAAAAATATGAAAGAGCCCCAATTTCCCTTATTTAAAAGCCTAAACCACTACTAACCATGTAAAGGCCTTAATCCTCTACCATTTTAACCCTTTCACCCATTTTCCATCCTTATTCATCCCCAAAAAATCTAGCTCACTTTCTTCTCTTCCTCTACCCATTTAGCATGTCCTAAATCCTTAAACATATAGAAACTCACCAAAAAAATGAAAGAAAAATAAGAGGAAAAAAGCTTGTAAATGAGAAATCAAAGAAAGAGTGTGTATGTTGCAAAGGAGGACTTGAGAGTTTGGTTTTTTTCTCCCATAAGTGGCCACGGTTTTGGGTTGTTTATTGAGGTGAGAAACTTTATTTTACTAGATTTGGGTTTCCTCTTGTTTAAACAACAACATTATACTCATAAAAATCCTTGGCTGTTGAGGTTAAGCTTGGTAAGAATAAGGAGAACCGTGGAGCTTTGGAAAGGAGTTTTGGTTTGAGATTTTCTATTAAAGTGAGGAAGTCATTTTGGCTTGTTTATGTGCAATAAAAAACATTGCCCCTAGGCTCAAAAATGTTGATTGGTCAAGTGGTTATTTTACTATGTAGTTAAGGGACTCCAATGAAACTAGGAAAAAACTCTTAGTGCTTGAAACTTGAGCTTGCAAAGTGGTGATCTACACAAGGGTAAGGTGTTCTAGCCCTTCTCTCTTTGGGAATATTTAGCCATGTTTTAGCTTTTTAAAAACTAGGACAAATGGTAAGGCAAAAAGGGCATGGGGTGACCAATAGAGCCAAAGAGGGCTCATGTAGCACTAAGGTCAGACTTAGCTCCTAGTTTTGGGCAACAGGTGGTGTCGTTGGTGCATAGGCTATAAAATGGTGTGTGGATCAAGCATTAGGTGCTTGGTAGATAAGTGTGGCTAAACCTTCAAGGTTTGGCAAGCACAAGAAATGTGTGCCTCAGTTTGGGTGTGTAGGTGTTATGATTGAGCTCAAGGGCTCGATATGTGGTTGTGTGTGTGTGGCATGGGCTCCTAGGTGTATGAGTATTTTGGCTGCCTAGGAGCATGGTGAGTTGGGTGTGACAAGGTGCACATGGGTGAGCCAAAAAGGTCACTCAGCCGTGTGTGCCTAAAGGGCTCCTAATGGCACACCCAGGGGTATGTGTTTGCATACGCCCATGGGTTCGTGGCTGTGTACACCTAGAAGGTCGTATGGGCATGCCCTAGGGGCTTGGTTTCCATGTGGGCCTTGGGTTATGCTTTGGGCATGACCCATGAGGGGGTCCACGGTAAAAACCCTATGGCCCAAATGATACTTAAGTCTACTAAATGACTTGGGCCACAAATAAGCACACACATTAGCCTAATGGGGCATAGGGCCAAAGACGAGGCAAAATACATCCAAGGGCACTAGTACACACATCAAATTGGGTGAAATCCTGCTGCATACAATAAGGGAGTTCTTGAGCTAGCGAAAGCTAGTATGCTTAAGGGCAAAAATGGACGAATGGGCATTTTGTTTGTTTGTTGTTTGTTTGTTTGTTTGCTTGTGTGAAAAGTATAAGGAGTCATGCACCCAAAAGGGCATGATATGATGATCATTATATAATATTCCATGCCATAAAAGCTCATGGCATGCTCATATAGTTTATGGGCAAGGTTCATGCATGCATGGCAATGTGTGTATATGATCCATTATGTGTTATGTTGTTATGTATTGTTTGTTTTAGAATGCCTTAATAAGTATTTTATATACTTACCCTTATTGTTAATGTGTAGATAACATCGTCCAGGAAACAAATGATCCACAGTGATTATTTAATACTTGTTTCTTAGTTTCTCATAGGTACATTTTGCATATAAGTTTGCACTTATATTTAAAGTCTAACTCCAAACTTATTTGCCTTATACAACAAGGTAGTCAGGTAAAGACTTCTTGGGTCGCTCCTCGCTTGGGTTTTTCTCTCTTGAACAAAGGTGGGCCTATTGACCATTTGGGTCATGAATAGTTTATAGCACGATGGTAGTAGCTAGTAGGTATTGACTTTGACTTCGTATAACCGTTGCATGTATTATTATTATTATTATTATTATTTTGGGTTAGGCTTATCATTTACTTGCTTAAGTTGATAGGCAAAACACTTAAATATTATGTTGCCGAGGTATTTCCTTGCTATGAGTGTAGTTTTCATCCATAGTTTGGCATGATATATTACTTGTGCATGCATGAGCATTAAAATGTTTTCTTATGCAGCCGCACATATTTTATTCATGTTTTCTTTAAATCTTGCTAAACCACTATCATAGTTTAATAAACTTAAGTATTTTATTAGAACTAAGTAAATGTTTTTCTTAACTCTCAAATAAATACTAAATGCTAGACAAGTGGCTAGGATTTACATAGTAAATCTCGGTAAAAGATCCTGAAAATGAGGAACGATTCTAGCCCAGTTAAGAGTTTGGATTAGAGAACAGAATAATTTAGCCTAATTAAGTAATTAATTAGGTATTTATTAGGACGATTCCTCACACTGCTAAGCCCATCAGCTACCTTATTTTCAACACCCAATTTATGCTTAAGTATAAAGTTGTATTCACTTAGAAAGGCACACCACTTAGCATGATGAGCTTTAGCTTTTTTTTTTAGAATTAAGGTACCTTAAAGCTTGATGGTTAAAGTAAAAGAGGAACTCCTGAGGTAGAAGGTAGTATCTCCAAAATTGAAGGGATTGGACCATAACATAAAATTCTTTGTCATAGGTGGAGTACCTCTGCTTAGGCTCAGAATGATTTTCACTAAAGAAAGCTATATGATGACCCTATTAACTAAGGAAACCACCCACCCCTATCCCAGAGGCATCATAACACACTTCGAACACCTTACTAAAGTTGGGATGTCAAAGCATGGGTGCTTCAGTCAACCTCAACTTGATTTCTTGAAATGATTTAGAGGTTGCTAAGGTCTATTTAGATTTACCATTCTTAAGACAGTCTGATATAAGAATGGTGATAATGCTGAAACCCTTAATGAAACTCCTATAAAAGTTGTTAAACCAAAGAAACTTCGAACTTCAGAAATTGTACTAGGTTTAGGTCACTCTCTAATAGCTTTCACTTTGCTCTAGTTGGCTTCTATCCCCTGTGCACCCACTATAAAACCTAAGAAAAACACTTTATCTTACAAAAATCTACATTTCTTAATGTTCACATATAGCTTACACACTTAGAGGGCATACAAAAGTTAATATAAGTGACCAACATGTTCCTCTTTAAGCTGACTGTAAACTAAGATGTCATCAAAGTAAAAGGTAAATTGCACCAAAAATCCTAAAATTTTATTTTACACTGCAAATCCATCATTGACCTTTAACTTATTGTTTGACAGTCATAAACCTTAACTTTATTGCAAATTCATCCTTGCCATAACAGATTTCATTAACCCTCACAGAAAAGTCGATGTCGTCACTTTTCTATAGAAGGATGGTGGGAAAAGAAAAGAAAACTGCCGCCATAAAGTAAGATGATAAGTTGCTACTAATAAAGCCTTAATTATGATGAAAACAAGTTGAAAAAATAAGAATAAATAAGAGTTGGATTTAATTCAATGTGGGTAAAAGAGAATACTATGAAAAATTAAGAAAAATAAGTAAGGAGAGAGAGGCTGGAATCATTCACCATGTGCAGACAAGTTGAAGACAAGTAGCAAACATGACTTAATGGCAATATAAAGCCATTACAAATGGCAAAAACAGCATTATAAGCCATGTAAGCCTGTAAGGCATATCTTCAGTTTGTACAAAGCATAAAAAATCAATATAACACTTAACTATACAGGCATTATAAGCCATCCCAGCCTCAAAGGCATATCCAATTTTGGTACAAAAGCATTAAAAATCTACAAATCACTTTGCTTATGTCATATACATTACTATCACAATATACCTTAGTTTTATATCTACATATCTATATGTCATATTTATTAAGAACATATCTTGTAAGGACAATGAATTGCCTTTTGCTTTTTGGGCAACATCTCTTTCTTTTTCGGCCATTTCCACTCAAATTTTGTGTATCAATATTGGTTTAATGGATCTAAACATCAAAGAAAATGTTGATTTAACCAACGCATTACCTAAAAATAATAAGTCAACCAAAATATTTTTGTACTTGGGATTTATTATTCTCCAAAAAGTGAGAAGAAGTTGCCCTTGTAACTAATCTAATTTTTTCCATGCCAATTAACCATGAAGTAGAAGTCAAGCCACTTACAAGTATTTAAGACGTATCCTATATGAAATCATAAAAAACAGAATTAGGATTGCAATCCTAAATTGATTATTATTGTTCATGAAGTTAAAATTGTACATTATGCATCATCGTAACAACACTTGAGGTGTTTTGGTTAATTGTGCTTTGAAAAGGTTATAGGAAGTGTTGGTGGCGATGTTCTTCATATGCATCTTGAGCCTACATGGTAAAACAATATTAATTAATTTAGTACAAATCTAATAGAGCATGTTCAAATATATCTAGCAAAGATGCATCAAAGATGTACCAACATAAAATAAAAGACAAAAAGTCTATACAAAGCACCTATAATTTAGGAGTCAATGCTACTGCTCCATCAGTTTGTGTCTCACCATTGTCCCATTTTCGACTAGTTTTATTGTGACCAAGTTGTTTACAAATTGAACATGTCATCTTCATTCTGAACCTCCTTAACTTTCCATTGAGAATTGATTCATCTTCTTCTTTCATTCTCATTTTTTTTAAGATGACCAACCTTTTAAATTGGTTCAGTAGAAGGTTCAATAAGTTCTTCATTCACTTTCTGCCAGAAATTCATGTTGGTTATGGGGTTCACTACATGACCATAAGTTTTCTTGTATATTTCCACTTTGTAGTAGTCATCTACAAAATTCTTTGGCTTGCCTTTGTTACGTGCCAAATCAGAAAACGCATGTGGGCATGAGATGCCACTTAGATGCCATTTTCTATAGCTACATATCTTATTTGATATATCTACTACAAACTGATCATAAGCAATTGTGACTTGAAACTGAAAACCACCTGATTCTGTGGACCAACAAAGTGCTGCTTGATTCTTCAACTTCTCTATCTTCTTTTGTATTTTGTAGCATAACAGATTGGTCCATGTCTCCATAATTTTCCTTTTGTTAGTAATTCAAACCATGATTTTGCATCTTATAATCTCAAGCATGGTTAGTATAGGTTTGTCTCTAGCATCAAGTATAAATTTATTGAAACATTCACTAAGATTGTTAATCAATATGTCATATTCTGGAAAGGGACTAAAGTGTGACCTTGGCCAAAACTTAGCGTCAAGTATAAATCTATCGAAACATTCAATGAGATTGTTAATCAATATGTCATATTTTGGAAATGGACTAAAGTATGACCTTGAACAAAACTTCAGATGGAAGGAAACAAGCCACACCCATGCATTAGCATAAATTGCCTTCAGTTCCTCTATTTTTCATTGAATCTTAGGACATGAGTACTTTTTGTTGCCTCCTATAGCACGCTTTTTAAAGCTAATCCTGCGTATTTCTTTTTTAAATTTGTATATAAATGCCTGACATAAAATCTATGCTCCATATTTAGGAAAAGTTTATACAAAGCTGAAATTAGTCCTTACGGCACATAACAAAAAGGACTGCTGATTAATATACTTTTTTGTTATAAATATAAAAACTGATTGTTATCATTTTTTTTTGTTATGTAACTTTTTGGTTATCTGAAACAAATGTCCATGAAGTGGTATAGTTTCCTATTCCCAAAATTTCACCTAGCACACTTAAAAACCATGTCTATGAATTTTTTGACTTAACCTCTACATTGCATAAACTATTGGCCAAATGTAATTGTTTACATCAATGCCAATTGTAGCAAATAACTTCTCTCCATAATTGCCCCTTAAGAAACACTCGTCAATACTAATTGTGGGCCTACAACCAACTAAAAATCCTTCATTACATGCGAAAAGGCACACAAATGTCTTTTCAAAAACTCGCCCATCCAAATTGAATGCTATAAGTGATCAAGGATTGGTTTTCCTAATCTCATATGCATACTCATACAACTTAAAGTATTGATCATTTTCATTCCCATTTATAATTCAAAGTGTTTTCTACTTCACTCTCCAAGCCTTGTACTTGGATATGATCTGATTGTGATCCCTCCTCACATGATCAACCAAAGCTAATATGGACATATATGGTTTTGACCTAATGTCTTCCAAATACTCCAATGCAATCCAGTCATAGTTTGTGTTCTTATTTTCAAACAATTTGCTGCAAATGTGCACATCATGGAATGTCCTAATCTAAACTTTCCCTTTACCCTTCAAAGCATAACATAGAGTAACCAAGGACAACCATTTGTACACTTTACCCTAACTCTATCTTTATCATTCTTCTCAAAGTTAACTGGGTCCCTTGTTCTGATTAAATATTGTCTTACAGGCTGTTTTACTTCTTCTGGGAAGTAAACTGTAGGCCAGCCTTAAATGTTGGTTTATTCATGTTTGTTTTGGAATTGAAAGTAGGAAATCTATGCCTCTTATTGGTCTCAGTTTCTTTGTCCATGCTATCCAATTTATCTGAATCACTATAATCAAATACAACTTCAAATGATTCTACTTTGCGTGTTTGATCTTGAATTATATTGTATAATCCAACCTTATTTTCAGAAGCACTAGGCGTAATTTAGTTCCTACATTTTCATGCTTTTCTATGTGGATTCGTATCAACATTCACCTTCAATCCTAGGTCTTCATCCCCCTCTGCTATCTCACTATTATATTCATTAAATTTTGTGTCACAACTAGCTTTAGAGTTGTTTATTCCATATTCTGATTCTTTCTCATGACCCTGATCTTTCTTTTCATTCATCACATTTAGTCTGCTATTTTCTCCTTTAGTTTTCTTTATAACAGGTTGCTTACTTTTCTTCTCTTTGTTTGCTGAATTTGATGTTGTAGCATCAAATGTTGTTGTGGCTAAGCCTTTCTCATATAAACTATCCTTGATCATTTCTTTTATTTTCTCTAATGTTTGTTGCTACTTTTTCATGTGAAGCATCCTCATTCATCTTTTTCTTTTCATTGATGTCTGCTGCATTTATGGTCATTTCTAGTCTACACATTTACTCTATAAATTGTTGATCATCTTGAGTGGCATCCATCACTCCTTTATCAACCACATACAATCCAATCATCTTGCAATCTGGGATATTCTCTACCATTGTCGCAACATTTGTATCCATCTTCAAACGATAAAAAAAACTTTCATCAAGTAACCTCAAATTTCTCCAATAATATTTCATGTTTCCTTTGTACCCTAACTGATGGACCAGTTCTTTAATGACCTACAAACTCATATACTTATGATGACTAGGCTCATAAAAGTATGACTCTCCACCAACATAGGCTTTTGTGGGATACGATAAGAAGAAGCCTCCATGCCTAATCTTCATTTTAAAGAATCTTGTTGATCCTCCACCAGTCAAGTTACTTAAACCATAAGTAAACTCATGGTTCTTTTATAATACATTATGGTACTAACTCATATCAAATGCTTTACAAAGAAAAATGAATGAAGATGCAAACCCATCCAAATAACTTACTTCCATGTGAAATAGAACAACAACATAATGTAGAAAAAACTACACTAGTGTTGAAAACAAAGAATTATTGTTTTTTACTCTTTCAACAGCTTCAGTAGCATGCATTGCAATTTTCCAAGCATTAAAAAAATATGTAATTAAACTTTATACAACAAATCTCAAACAAAGATCATTATTTTGCATTGTAACTCTCTTACCAGCAACAGTCCTCTCAGTCAAAGGTGCTCTGAAACATTGAACAGTCATTTTTTGTCCTTTTTTTTGTTTCTACCTCCCTGATCAATAATTGAATAAACCAATTTTTTGTCCTTTTTGGTTTTCTCTACCTCTCTTGATTCTTCTCATATAAAACCAAATATTTCTAACCCTAATGTCTTCTATTCTCGGGTTCGCTTTGTTCTGATTTTCAGTGTTTGGCTGCTATGCTCGAATTCTCTTTATTAAAAAGATGCGTTGGCCTGAATTTGTTTGTAAAGGTTAACGGAATTTGTTAGCCTAAGGATGAATTTACAATAAAAGTAAAAGGTTTAGGACCATCAAGCAATAATTGAAAGGATTAGGACAAATTTGCAATGTGAAATAAAAGTTTAAGATTTCTTGTTCAATTTACCCTTAAAGTAAACAACAAGAAATTTGCCTAGGAATGATTGAAGGACATGTTTCATAACTTTCATCAAGGTGCTAGGTGCTTTAGAAAAAATAAAAAGGTATAACAAACCACTCATACAAGTTATCTTAGGTTTTAAAAACAATTTTCCACTCATCTCCTAACCTAATTCTAATCTGGTAGTAGCCACCATGCAAGTCTATCTTAGAGCACCACTTAGAGCCAACTAACATATCTAACATGTCCTCAAGTTTAGGTATGGGAAACCTATATTTAATGGTAATTTTATTAATAGCTTTATTATTTATGCACATTCTCCAACTATTATCATTCTTTAGAGCTAACAAGGCTGGGATAGCACAAAGACTATGATTGTGTCTAATGAAACCCCTAATTAAGAGCTCATTCACTTGCTTATTTAACTATTTAGGGGTCCTTTGGGTTCAACCTATAATGAAGAAGGTTAGGTAACAAAAACCCTCGAACTAAGTCCATGACATGTTGAATTTCTCTCATGGGCGATAGTTCTAAAAGGAGTTCAACATGCATGATATTAGAAAATTCCCCTAAAAGATTAGAGATTTCAACTATATGTTTCAGTTGAGGAATTGAGCCTCTGGATATGATCTTCTTTACTACTACAACAAACACATACCCACTAGTTAGGCTCTCTTACAAAAAGGTTTTACCATTTAGCAGCCGGATTGTGGGCTCTTTTGGTGCTATCATAATAGGGTTTGACTAGGATGCAACATCCCTGTAGTCTGGCCTAGTAAGATTAAGAATGATGTTCCTACCCTTATACTTGAATTCTTAAGTTGGCTCTATCGTGGTGAGTTACATCTAGGTCATATTGTCAAGGCTGTCCAAGCAAAATATGGGACACATCCATAGATAAAACATCACAGTAAAGCTCCTCTTTATAATCCCTAATGTATAAGAGAATGCAACATCTCTCAGTGACAGGAAGGGTGGTTTTGTCAATCTAAGTTATCCTAAAAGGTGTAGGGTGGGTTCAACCTTAAGATTCAAACAAGTTATGTTGGTTTAGCTATCAAATTCATGGTACTTACCTCATTAATCACTAGCTTACAACTACGCTCACCACACTTAATGAAAGTGTGAAAAATGTTAATTCTTTTCCAATCATCATTCTGATTACTTGTAGGAGCTTTCACTGCAAAGGGCATAAACCTTACAACCTTACAATGTTCCTAAACTAAGGGTAACCCATTAAGTTCATCTTCATCACCTGAATACTCTACTAGGTTAACCACTTAGCCTTCATCAAAGGGTTGGTCATCTGGTTTTTGTTTGATTACTAAGGCTCTATGAGGACAATGAGCCACAATGTGTCCCTTACCATGATAGTTGTGGCACTCAATATTCGAGTTCGGGTGAGGTCCATTAAGTGTGGCAGGTTGAGTTCCTTTAAGTTTTTATGGAGGAGTTTTAAGTAAAGGTTGGAAATTAAGTCTCGGTAAAGTGTACCTAGGTTCTGAAGCTCGATATAGTGTCTTGCCTTTAGATCTGAAATAAGCCTATAGCTTTAACACACATTGGTAAGCTTTCTCTACAGTGTTGGGCATATTTAACTTAATTTCTCTCTTGATAGCTCCTCTCAACCCTTTCACAAACTAACCCACAGTCCAGAACTCAACCTCATTGATCCTTACTCTTAACATAAGTTCATCAAATCTTCCCATGTAATTAGACACAATAGAAGTTTGCTTAAGGTTAAGCAACTGGTCATACAATTGTTTCCTGTGAAAGGTAGAAAGGTACTTCTTAATCAACTATCTCATCATAATGGCCAACTGCCTAATCTGGGGTTCATTCAAGTTTTTGAACAATTGTTCAACCCTACTCTAGTACTTATTAGTTGGTTTTTACCAATTTCAATTTAGCAAATTGAATTTGCTCCATATTAGTCAAATGATACCAATCACAATATTTCTCTAACTCTTCCACCAAAACCAAGAAATCGTTGGCATCCAACTAGCCATCATAAGACTGTATGTTTATCTTGACCATCCTAGTAACTCCCCAATCTTCGTCTAAATCCTGAGGAAATGCCTAAAGTTTCCTAAAGTTTCCTCGTCTATTTCCCCGGTCATAAGCCTAATCCTGAGGAAATGCCTTAGGACTTTCTCTGTCTAAATCATGAGTGTCAAAATTGTCCCCTGTAGTTGAAAACGGGTTTTTAAGTACCCTAATAAGCTAAGTGTTCCTATGTAGTGCAAAAGGAGTTTGTTGACCAATCGGGCTTGGACTGAGTCATCAAAATTTAGGGACAAAATGGGTTGCCTTACAGATTGGTTTTTTTCCAATTCATAGTCATTTCTTTTTTTAGTCCTACCAAGTTGATTAACAACATATTTTATCCTAGTTAACCTATCTTCTAGACTTGTAATCCTCTCATGTGTGACTTCAAGTTTATGGTTGTGGTCTAAATTATGGGAATGGTTACTATTCCTACCCTGGTATGCCATGATATGCAAACAACAATTTCACAAAAGATTGCAATGAATAACTTAAAGAGATAACAAGCGGTGAAGCAGCTATCAAAAAGGTAAATAAATTTAATACTATTGACACATTTGGTTGCAAAGATAAAAGTAGACAAACAAAAACCTTTAAAAAAAGGATAATGATTTTTTTAAGAAACTTAGACTTATGTAATGGATTGACTACCTAAGAATAAAATACAAGTAAAGCTAATTATGAAAGATTCAACAACTTAAAGAGGGTTTATCACCTATTGAAAAATCAAGGTAGGAAAAATTGGTTTTTTTTTCTAGAATAAAGCTAACCTCTTTGATCCCTAGCCATGGATTTAAAAGAAAATTCTTACTACCCACATGGAAGATGGAGCAACCATATATTCCAAATCCAACTAATTGCCAAGCAATTAGAAGACTAAGGCAAGTTGACTTCTATCAAACCAAAGAAAACCTAGTTGTTTGTGACAGCAATAACAAATAAATTGTACGGATTCAGTTGTGTGTTATAACTAAAGAAAACCACGGGAACAATGGTGGGAATTGGCTTGTGAAGTGAAGGTCCATGGCAGCAAGAATAATTCATTCTGTTGCTCTTAACTCCTTCATGTTGTTTCTTAAATCTAAAGAACTTCAACTTTGATACCAAATTGATGTAGAGTAAGTAGGAACTAGAACCAAAAGAGAGAATACAATAGAGAAAACAAGGAAAGGGAAATTTCACTCAATTCAATATCATAAAAAAAAACTATCTTCAAAGGTCTTGTTTCCCAAATTTATAGGATGAGAATACATAAAGTAAATAATAATAAAAGAAAACAAAAAAACTATTAAAGGAAACAAATAAACTCAGACAATAATTAAGATATCTAATAACCTAATTAAAATTTATTTCTTAATTCTGCACCTTAAATAAGTTTTGCCTAAAGTCCTTAAGTGCTGCATCAATATGTCATTGGTACAATAAAGACAAGTTTATGAAATCATATTGAGATTCAATTGCACAATGTTTGGTAAATAATTCTAAGAAGAAAGTGCATAAGGAGTCATTCTACAATCTCTACCAAAGTCCATGCTTGGAAGACCACAAATTACAAGGAAAAAGAGCACAAATAAGCTTATTAAGTGAAAAAAAAAACTGTCTAGGCATGGTAGAACCATGCATTACAACATATTAAAAAGCTCTGAGCACACATGTAAATGCTGCCCTAAAAAAACTTCTAGTTCTAGTCGACCTGAAGTTGTGACTGAAGTGCTTTGCCATGTTTCTTATGTTTTCCTTATATCATAAATTTTATTCTGATGACTAAATTTTGTATGCTTGCCCCAAAATTTCATAAGTGCTTTTTTCTTCAATTTTTTGTTCACCAACAAAAAAATCATACAAGCTGACAAAAAAAATAAGTTTTGGTTGTCAAACCTTTCTGGTTATACTAACTTTCAATTTTTATTTTTTTTTCATTTTTTTATTCTACTTACATTTTTTTTAATGATATGACCAACTAGGTGTTGAAGAAGAGCAACGGATTCATAAGTTCAACATACTCTTAGTGAATCAAAGGGATCTATAGGCTTAAGTAATGCCTAGGTTTGTAGTGATTTTTAAACAATCGTAAAAAAGTGTATATTTGGCTTTGATGTTGACTTCTAAAGTTACAAGCTAATTCCTAATTTTGGGTTTGTTCTTCTAATTAAGAGACCAATTAAGACTTGTTAGGTACTTCAAATATCAGTAGAAAACACCCGAAGCATTAGTTTAGCTAAAAAGTGAAGACTTGGCTCTTCTTGAGCAAAACTCACTTTTGTCATGTCAAAAGCAATATATAGGAAGTAATGCATAAACTTTAGTTATACTACCTTAGTTTCAGTCATTTTTAGGTTTGTGAGTCTTAATCAAACTTGATAGAAGACAAGTTATGCACTTTAATACTATTTGCTGATGCATTTGAGCCTAGATAGCCAATAGCCTAGACACTCTGTAATGTTGCAAATAGGATACTTTTCTATGTTGGGAATGAATTATGTAGCAAAGAGTACTTTGATTATATTTTTGTTAATATTTCCACTGGGTATGTGTAAGTGTTCTACTCTTACAAACTTGGAAAGATGTTCAACTGTTAAAGGTAAATTTTGTAGATTGCCACCCAATCGGCCACCACCAAACACTGCAAGCACGAGGATGACGAGAGCCTTGTGAGCCAAGGTCGATGATTACAATCCAATCGGCTATACACGACGATTTGCAGTCCAGCGGCAACGCGACCACAAGATTAGCAACCTAAGTAAACAACGGACAACCTAGGACAATCGCCCTAAGCAGATGCAGATCTCGAACCATTGTGGCTTGAATGATATGGCTTGTGGCTCAAATTATATGGCCGATCAGGTTCCAATCACCTTCAATTATGATATTGTTAAGGACAGAGGGATTGGTGTTTGTTTGAACTGATGTTGATTTGTCGATGCCTTGACTGTCTTTCTCCTATTCCAGTGCTTTACTTTTTCCCATTCTTTAACCACCCGGCTTAAGGAAGAAGATGGCCTTTTTGTGAAGTTAAAGAAATTAGGCTAAAACAACAAAATATTTGAAAATTTGGGATAGGATCTATAATTTTCCCTTCCCTCATTCTGTATGTAGAAAAAAATTATAGATTCAGTCCCTAATCTTTGATCTAAGTTATAGTTCTGAGACTAAAGATTGGTACGTGTCATTTGAGCCAGTAAAGCCACGAGCAAAGCTTGAGCCCATCTCGAGCCAAGTTCAAGCCTAAAAAATTATACTCGAGCAATTCGGGCTTGAGCCCAAGTAGTTCCAAATAACAAAGGGGCCGAGCTTGAGCCTAATGGGCTCAAGCTTGGCCTAGCCCATTTTCACCCCTAGTTCGAACTTAAGAGCATAGTTTCAAACCTAACAAATCTAATTCTATCTTTTAATGTTGTCAAATTCTTGATTTAAATATTAGAAACTTACAGTTTTACAATTTGAGATACAACAAATGATTTAATTAAATTTTATGATTACATTTAACGATTCTGATTCTAATGTAGGATTACAACTCAGAAAAAGCCAAAAACAAAAGGCCAAATTTATCACTCTAAACTAGTCAAATGATCAATTTTATCATCAAAATGTCAAGTGTACCAAATTAGTTATTGAACTTTATGACTGAGACTAAATTTACCACCGACATTATAAAATGTTTCAAATTTGCCACTTCTCCATTAAGTGACTGTTAAATGAAGAGAAAAACTAATTGTTTTGGTCCTTGGTTCTTTATGGTTCTTCTACTAATGCCCTAACATTGCCCATTAGGTGATTATGTCATCTTCTTCAAAATATGGTGGCGCACATTATGACTGATGGACCGTCATCACTCAATCCTCTCCATCCTTAATGCCACACTCTCCCGTCTCATCAAGAAATTGAAGAAGAAAATTCATCCCGCCTCTTACTAGCACTAACAGGAGTCGGGCCTCTCTGTGAGGTGTGGCTAACGATCACATTGGCGTTCAAGGAAAAGCCGGGATAGCTGGTCAGATTCGTGGAATCCGATTTGAATGACTTTTTATGCCCTTCAGAATGATCTCTGAAATGGATGTAACCGACCGGAATAGGTTTAGTTGATTAGGAAAATAGTTTTCTAGAATAGGCACAGCCGATTGAAAAATGGAGGCTACCTAAGGGTATGATGATTTTGATTTGGAGTTAGGCGTAGACTCAGGCTGAGTTTTTTCAGGTTGAAATTTGACTTCCAATGTTGGGGTGAGGAAATGGTGAAGAAGATTGTATGATCACTAGATGGGCAAACTTAAGGCACTAGTAAAAGAAAGGTGAAGAATCAAAGATCAAAACTGTTATTTTTCCTTTTTATTTGATGGTTACTTAATGAACGAATGTGAAATTTGCAACTATTCGTAACATAGACGGTAAATTTGGTCTCAAGATTAAAGTTTAGTAACAAATTTGGTACACTTGAAAGTTTGATGGTAAAATTGATTCTTTGACTAGTTTAGAGTGGTAAATTTGGCACTTAATCGGGGAAGTTTTCTTCCCCTCCCGCAGCCAAGCAGCTCGCTCGCATCGCATCCATTTCCACTCACGCAGCGCCGACCGTAGTCAACCGCCCACTACCCACCCAGCAGCAACCCAGTTCCCTCCCAACTCACCGCCAGGTCCACCACCACTCAGCCGGAGTCTTCATTCATTCGCCGCGCAAACAGCAATTGAGCTCATCTCGCGTCAATTGCAGCTCACCGAAAGCAAAGATTTGAACTAGCTTCCCAATTAAAAGGTAGTTGTTCCCATTATCACTTTTGTTGCTTGGTTGTTTTGCGGATCAGGGTCGTGTTAATTTTGGAAGTTTATTTGAGCCCAGCGGAGTAAAATGGGAGCTTAGAATGAAGTTGGTTGGAAGAGGCAAACTGAGCCTCTAAAGTCGTCTGTAGAACCTGTAATGAGCCTTAGGTTGAGTTAAGGGCTAGTTTCGGGTTGGTACTATCTGTTGGTCTTCTGTTGGACATTTGAGAGGTCATGGAGGGCAGCAAACCTAAGGGGGGCGACCTACATAAAGGCTATTGATTTTACCCTATTCGTATTCTTCAAACCAGTAGAATGCATAAAAATGGGTGACTTGTTTATCTAGCTGAATGGTAGGCAGTCTAATTGAACCACAATTCGATGAATGCTCTGCTTTGGTGGTTGGCACCCCGTTCAGATCGAACATCAGTTTAAATATGTTGCCGCCTGTAACTGCATCAAACTAAATGGTGTTATTACACACACTTGAATTGAATTAGATTCCATATGAAGCAGAGATTGCTGCCTTCTATATTTGCAAGAGTGGCTATTTATTATGACAGTAGTACTAGTACTGGATAACTTGTGAAGTTACTGTTTTAATTTTGCGAACTAAAATCATATTTAATAAGTGAATTATCAACCAATTGCCCATGAGGAAATGGTATCTGCTAGGTTTATCATACTTTTGCTAAGTGATGATATAGGAGCTAACTTTGAAATTCTTGTTTGTTGGAGAATCACTAGAAAGGTAAAAGTTTTTTTTTTTTTTTCATTTGTGTGTTTAAAAGAAAATACTTAATTGCAAAGGCATCAGGAAGCAAATTTTGTTAGAGAAGATTTATTTTTCAGTCAAAACTATCCTCTACATTACTGTAGAAGTAAACTTGAGTTGTCAGAAATGATAGGCAATAAATGCATCTGTTTAATCGGTGCATACTCGTTGTTCTCTCAGCTTCTTTCTGGTCCCAGGAGATTTTGTATTTTAGGGTGTTTGGTGATTTGATACTTGAATCTTCCGGGAGACAATTATTTCTTGATTGTGTCACTTTTTGTTGCCATGTTTTAATTAACTACTGGATTATTCGATGCCTTCTTGTCATTTGAAGTGTTTGTTGGGCCGGGCCAAGCTGGTCTCGGGCCTGGGCCTGGGTTGGCAGGAGCTGAGATGGTCCGGGTGTAGGTGTGCCTGGTTTAACCAGGGCCTGGGCTGAGCTAGGGTGGGCTTTAGCCTGGGCTCACCTTTTTTACAATTTTTTCAATTTGGTTTTTATAAAATATTAGCAAAACTAATTTTTTTTAGAAGGAAAATAAGATTAAGAAAAGATTAAGGAAAGATATAAGAAAATATTAGCAAAATATGTCTGAGGGCTTGAAGAAAATAAAAGAGAATATAGTAGATGAGGAGGAGAGATTGTAGAGATTAATGTGAGAAAATGTTACAACTAAGCCTCTCTATTTGTGGGAGAGGCCATGTTTTTTTTACCAAAAAGCCCTCAAATTCTAGTTGTTTTGGGGGGTAAAAGTGAAATTCTAAGAATAAAAAAGTAGGTGTTGGCCGTTGGAGGGACTTGGGCTGTCATTTTGCCATTTTTTTTTAATTTCTAGAATATGCTGTTGCAGAAAGTTGCTTTTTTGTTTTTTACCCCCATTGGGACTGAACCAGCAGGCCTAGGCCAATTCATGCCCAATATGTGCCTTGGGCCGTGCTTGGTCCTGTCCCCTTTGCATGTTGGGATGTGTTGGTCTACAATCGAATCCCCGACTCCCCAAGACCCATAATTACCCCGGCCTTATTTGTAATGCCGAGCCAAGCCATAACCACTCCGTACCGGGTTTGACCTCGAGCTGGTCCTGGTCTGGTCCATGTCGGCCTATGCGTTGGTTTGGTTTATATAAAATCATGTTATATTATTATTTGATCATGTTCGGTTGGGCTTTGATTATGTAAGTTGAATGGTTTTTTTCTTGTTTTTCTTATAAAAATTTTGCAGGTTCTTTGAATTGAGCTTCGAGCCTATTAAGCCACCAAATTGGGCCTAAACTTTTTGAGTTAAGCTTTGAGCTCGAGCTCCAGCCCAAACTGAGTTAATCCTTAATAAGCCATGCTTCAAGCCTAGGATATTCGGTTTCAGCTAAGCTAGACTTTCCACCCCTAAGTGGACAAAGTGGACGTTAAGGGCGAAAGTGGAACAATATTTAAAGTTGGGGATCGAGGATGTATTTAAAAAAAGAAAGGTAATTAGTTGGGGTGAGCATGGGTCGGGTTGGTTCAGTTTTATGGTGGAACCGAACCAACCCGAAATGACCTCGGTTCCAAAATTTTTCTACCCAACCCAGAACCGAGAACCAAACAGAACTAGAACCATGGTTCTGGGTTTCTCAGTTCTGGTTCTCAGGTTTTTCGGTTTATATCATATACCTATAACAACACCAAAATTCAATAAATCTACATGCATAATCAGTTATATTATTACAACATAATATACAATTAAATTAATATTTAAATATATGTACTTAGATACATTCAAAAGAGTTGCTTGTGGGGTATCTTTTATCTCAACTAGTTTACTTCATTCCAGTAATTCCAATATTGGTATGACATTCAATATAGAAAATTGAGTCTTTAATACCATCTTCTTCAGTATCAAAACCTAAAATATGTTGATGTCATAAATTTTTAATTTTGCATGACTCAAATGAAAAAAATATCATAATTGTGTCGTAAAGAGTAGTCTGGAATGAAAGATCGAAAGCAAAATGACTTAGAAATGGTGGATTTATGAAGCAAAGTGATTTAAGTAAATATAGAGAAATTTCGTAAACAATCTTACAACTTCCATACTGTTTCAATTTAGAACATCAGTTTAAGAGTTTAATATAAAAACACAAAATAACCATCATAATACTTCAAAGAAATATGTGTGTGTGTGTGTGTGGATATATTAGTAATACTATAATTTTTATTATATAATTATATATATATTTCGGATTCAGTTCCACCTCGGGTTGGTTCCATATGGAACTAGAACCAACCAAAAAACTGTCGGTTCTCCTATATGTGGAACCAACCCGAGAACCATGATCAATTTTTACCCAACCCAATGGGTGTGGTTCGGTTTCGGTTTCAAATTTACCCAACCCATGCTCACCGCTAATAATTAGTTACTCAATTGAAAGCTATATTAAATTTAAGGGACTTATTGATCTCTGCAATCGGTCCTTGACTTTCCCCCTTATTTTCTCTTATCGATTCTTCTCCATGGAAAGCGGGAATTAGCAACAGCAATTACCAGTTTAGTCCGTTGTTGCTTCGTCTTGGGAATTCGATTTTCGATTAAACCCTAAAATCCCACCAGTTCTTCTGAAACGAAGCTCCGATGTTCGGCCAAGTTGTGGTTGGTCCGCCTGGGTCAGGGAAGACGACTTATTGCAATGGAATGTCTCAGTTCCTCAAACTCATCGGAAGGTTCTTATATCTCTCTCTTTCTCACCTCTCGTTTTCCACTTTAACTTTCGGAATCGTGATTAATGGAGATTGGTTAAACTTATTCTTGGTGTTGCTGTTCGTGCAGGAAAGTTGCTGTCATCAATTTGGATCCGGCGAATGATTCACTCCCGTATCCTTGCATTCAAACATGCCTGAATACATCTTCGTTTGTTTGTTTGAACTTTCAAGTTTCCTTGACATTGATTTAGTTATGAGTGTGCGGTAAATATTGAGGAACTCATCAAACTTAGTGATGTGATGGTGGAGCATTCATTGGGCCCAAATGGAGGTGATCATTTTGATGTATTTCGCTTGCTTTTGTTTTTCATTTGATGAAACTATGAAGCCTGTGATGGAAAACGCAACAGGATCAATAAAGTTAGTTCTATGTTCTGCTAGTTACGGGTTCTGCTTCCTGGTTAATGAAAAAATATTGTACAAGAGGCAGTGGAGTAATTCTGAACGACTGAGGCTGTTCTGTTTATATGTTTTCAATCACCCTTCAAATTCTTTCTTTTTGTGCTACTAACGCTTCAGTCGGCCAATTTTTCCAACTTGTTCTTTTTGGGATGTTGTTGTTCTTTTCTATAATTGTTTTTTATTTGTTTTGTTTATCCAATCAGGTCTTGTTTATTGCATGGATTATTTAGAGGAAAATATTGATTGGCTGGAGTCTAAACTGCAGCCTCTTTTAAAAGGTTAGTGCACTGGTTCCTTGTAAAAGCTCATGGAATTTCACTTTGTTCAATAGATAGCATTTGAGTGTTGACCTGGACACATTGTACCATCTGTGGCTAGTACTAGATTGCTATCTTTCTCTATGAAATCCGAATTTTCATTTTGGGTAGTTTATTTGGCAATTACATCAATGCAGAGAGAGTTGAGCTAAGGGCCTGATTGATAGACTGTAGCATGCGTAAATTGTGTAAAGAAACTTGACTACAGAGTAAAACTAAAGGTCTGATTACTGGTATCTTATATCTAATTAATCTTGTCAAGCTATGTTGTTTACTTTAGAAAGGTGCTATTTCATATTCCGGTGCTCAATAAATGCTGTCACTGATAGTGCCAAAATGCTTTTTTCCTGCTTTATCAGTTTAAGGGTTGATCTAGTTGGCTTAAGATTTTATTTATTTGTTTATTTGTTTGTTTTATGTATTGGTGGACTTCAGTCTACTAATAAGTGTATTTTGCTGTGAGTCTGACGAGTTTAGGAACTTGCAGATCATTATCTTCTTTTCGACTTTCCCGGCCAGGTGGAACTTTTTTTCCTTCATTCAAATGCCAAGAATGTAATCATGAAGCTCATTAAGAAGTTAGATCTCAGGGTATATATATATATTTTCTTCCAGCCGTTTCTTATCAGTAGAAGTAATTGACATTGGATGTATGAATAATTTGAATCTGATTTTGTTTCCCTATGCAGTTGGCTGCCGTGCATTTAGTTGATTCTCATCTTTGTAGTGACCCGAGCAAGTATGTTAGTGCATTACTTCTTTCATTATCTACAATGCTCCACCTAGAACTTCCACATGTCAATGTGTTATCTAAGATTGATCTGATTGAGAGCTACGGAAAGCTGGGTAAGTTTTGAAGATCAACTTTGTTGCAAGCCTCAGGCAATTCATCTGCTGACTATCATATTTTGGTCTGCTGCAGCCTTCAATCTAGATTTCTACACTGATGTCCAGGACTTATCATATTTGCAGCACCTTCTTGATCAGGATCCTCGTTCTGCTAAGTATAGGTCTGTGATAGCTATGTTTAATTTTAGTCCACATAATGAGGAGGCTATATTTGTTTGTTATTACATGTTTGCATGTATGTGTGATTTATTAATTTGGGAGTTTGTACTGTTAATTGCTGCCAGTGATGTGCTAATTTGGAGAATGCAGAATGATAGTTCCTCTATAGTCTGTAGTTCTAGGAATCATTCTTGTCAACCATCATAAACCATGTTTCTAATGGCTTATTTTCGAATTTAATGGTTTTTTATTTCTTTGCTCCACTTCCTAATGTCAATATGCTCCCAGAAGCTGTTGATTGATATTATAAACTTCATGCTGTTGGCCCCAACTGGTTGGATAGGTGCAATGGGATGATGGTGGTGATATTTGTTGTAGGAAACTCACAAAGGAGCTGTGTGACGTTATAGAGGACCATGGTCTTGTCAGTTTCACAACATTAGATATTCAGGCATGATCATATGTTGTTAAATCGCTTTTCTAGGTTTCCTTGTCTTCTCTTTTCCTTTTCATTCCTGTTTATGGAAATCATTATTGTAATTGATTATAAATTTTTAGTTCAGGACAAGGAGAGTGTTGGGAACCTTGTGAAGCTAGTTGACAAGTGCAATGGATATATTTTTGCTTCAATGGATGTCAGTGCAGTTGAGTTCAGCAAAATTGCAGTTCGGCAAATTGATTGGGATTACTACAGATATCCTCAAATTTACTGGATGCTCTTATTGAACTTTTGATACAGGGCTAAAATCTTGATGGTTATGAATTTTCAGCCAGTGACTCAGTTGTGCTGAAGAAAAAAAAAAAAAAAAATTGTGTTGTGGCGTGGTTTGCCTGCCCTTCCAGCCTGCAAAATAAATATTGTTTCAGATTGGCCAGATTTCTCTTGATGCTGTGAGCTTGAAACACTATGATGTCTGTTATTTTTGCGATTGTCCCATCTTTTCCGTGCTCAGTAATCCGTTGACATTGGTCTGCCAAGTAGTTCCTTAACAAGTAGTTCACAGTTGCAACAGTGCAAGAGAAATACATGAAGGATGATGAGATCAACTATGATGAGTCGATGACAGATAACTTTTGTGAGTAAGGTGACCGGTAAGTCTGTTAAGTGGTGCTCTCCGCATCAGCGATGCCGTTAATTAATCTGATGCCTTCCTTTATCTTGTCTGCAGGCTTTCTTGGGGAGCATTAGCTGAACATCAATCGGGGATCACAAGATTGCAGGAACGGCGTCTTGTTTTTATTCATGTTTTGTGAATGTGAGGGATGGCCTGGAGAGATGAGTGATACTCTCAAGTCTTACGGAGGGCTTGTGTTTGGTATCTTGAAATTTTGATTGTTATGTCGTCTGAAGGGGTGCCACTTACCTTTCCAATTTCGTGATGCCTTGTCTCAACTTGCACCCAGAATATTTATTAACCAGTTGCTAAAGGACGTTTTAGAGTTGGCTATTAAGGAAAACCGAGTCTTGTGCTACAAATAATTGTTGAAATTGGTTTACTAAGAAAGATTCCAGTTTGTAGTCTATTCTGCCGTTCGTACTGTATTTGCTTCTCTCTCAATGACTATTTCTACCGTGGACATATATACCCCGTTTTTAATTATTCCTTCTGTTCTAAAATCTTTGCTCCATTTAATTTTTTGTTACATTTTAACTTAATTTTTTATATTATTATTTGTTAAAAAAAAAATATATATATATATATATATATATATTATTATATTTTTATTTATTATTTATATGTAAAGATTTTTTATTTATATATTAAAATATTAAAAATAAAAAATTTTAAATTAATTATTAAAAATAAATTAAATAAAAATTTTAGAACGGAAGGAGTATTTTCTTCCCGATGTATTCATTATTTAATTATTAAGATAAGACTCTTAATCGTTTGCCGTTATCTTCTGCAGCCTTTCAAAAACTGCTGCCCTTTTCATTATTTAATTATTCCATCACTATCGGCGCCGTCTGGGCATCATCAACCTCAACCGACCCTCGCCGCCACTCGCTCTCTCCCTTACTCTCCCCCTCTCTCAAGTCTTATCTTCCAGATTTGTTGTTCCCAACGTTGCCAGATGCCGTACATGCCTGAGAGACCTCTTGTCCTCTGTGAATCGAAAGGAGACTTGTGCTGATGTAAAATGCAAGAATAGTGATTACTCCCTCGTCTCATAAATTCAGTCCTCTTTCATAATTCATATAAATTAAAATTTTTTTATTTTTTTTTTTTTTAATATAAAATTATTAGTTTATTTATTTTTATATAAAGTACATATACTTATTTATTTTTTAATGGATCCTATGTACTTTCACTTTTTAATTTTATTAAATTTCTCTCCTTTCAATAAATAATATATATATAATAATAATAAAAAAATTACCTCATTTGGAGAGATAGAAAGGGGACAACTATTTTGAAACTGCCAAAAAATGAATAGAGGCCAATTCTTGTGAAACGGATGGAGTATATTAAAAAAGTGTCTAAATAAAAATTTAAAAATGTCTAAAGTACAATAGGAAAAGTGTCTAAACAATAATAACTAAAAAAATATATATTTTTGTTTTGGAAAATCAAACGTCGTCTTTCATCAGCAACCCTCCCTTCACACCGCAACCTTCGTTCCACAAACCCCAGCCACCACAGACCACCCGCCCTCCCGTTTAGACTCCGGCTCATCACTCACGCTACCGGGCCTCACCTCATGCCTTGCCTCGCCTCGCCTTGCACTGCCACACCTCAGCCTTCGCCTCGCACCGCCACGCCTCGGCCCTCGCCTTGCACCGTTGTGCCTCGACCTTCACCTCTCCTCGTGCTTAGATCTGACTCTTAATCGCGATCTCTTTTGGAGGCGGCTACCGGCTTGTCGACAAAGAACCAGGTACGATCTCGGGGGCTCATTTACCTCTATCGTAGTCGATCATACCCTACCCACTATGACCGTCAATCGTGCCTCGTTATTGATCATCCTCCTCCCGTCGATCGCACTTCCCTTCAATTTCACTGCCATTGATCTCGACCTCTACCACTGCCTCAGCATCAAGGATGAACACGGATGAATAGCCGCCGTAATTGTATAGCGGCATGAAGAGGAGCAGCAATTGGACCGTAGGAACCAAAAAGCGGAAGTGGCTGGCTGAAAGTCGGAACGAACACATGAAAAGCCAGCAATTCAAACGAGAGAGAGAGTTTGAAAAGAGAAAATTAAGGGGTATAATTGTAAAATTAGCCACGATGTCTAATTAGATATATGTCCATATTATCCATAATGATGCAAGAATTGTTTATGGTAAGTACAAAATAAAAGATTTGTACAAGAATTGTTTATGAAAAGTATACATTTGTATAAACTAGTATTGATGAACAAGTTATGCAAATGTTGTTACTTGATATGTATAAAAGCATGGGTTATATCAATAGATTTTGTGTCAAGTATTCATGGAAAATGCACATGGATAAACTAAGCCCCTAAAGTGTGTGTGTGTGTGTGTGTGTATTTACATTTTAATACTACCTTTTCAGAGTATAAAACAAATATAAATATATTAAATTTCGTGTTCCCCATAATTGGAAATACATACAAATTAGATATTAAATATATACAAAAAAAAAGTAAGAAATATGTATAAATAATGTCTGACATATATATAAATGATATCACATAATTTGTTATACATACAAATTAGATACCAGAGGAAGCGGTGTGCGTAATCTATGCATGCATGAGCATGAGATCTAGGAAGGGTTGAAAAAAAATCCAACAGATATTGTCTCTGATTCGTTGGATGATGAGTTGTTGAAATCCAAGGAGGAGATAGAGGGCATGGTTAGGCTAGAAGATGATAAAAGTGGAGAATTAGTGTTTTAATCACTGGAGTGTTTCATTTTGAGCAATTCAGTCCCAAAGCTGTCCAACAAATAAGAAAGCCAACAAGTCAGAGTTTTAACGTCTGTGAATTGACACCTCAGTTTTTTCGTTGGCCAACTAGCAAAACATCAAATTCGTTTTAACTTAAGTCAACTTAATTTAAAATGATTTTAAATCTTTTTTACCTAGAACCAATTTCATTTGAAAGCTAGTATTATATAAATGTAATAATCCATTTGAAACAAAATTTTTATCATGTTATTAAATTTCTATGAAATTTTCTTTTTTAATGTTTAAAAAAGAAAAATTCATAAAAAATTAATAGTATTATAAAATGTTTACGATCAATGGATTATTTCACCTAAATAATATTAACTTTCAAATAAAATTTATAAAATGTTTACAATCAATGGATTATTTCACCTAAATAATATTAACTTTCAAATAAAATTGATTTCAAGTAAAAAAGATGTAAACATAAAAATCAGTTGTTTTAATTAAGTTGACTTAAATTAAAATAAATTGACCAAAAAAATTTTAAACTGACTAATATTTTATTAGATAGGGTGAAATTTTTGTTGCTAAAGCGATAGTAAAGGTATATAGAAACGCATTTGGCACAGTGTTTACCTTGTCTCATTAACCTACGCCATTACATCATGCAGCATATCCCTTGAATTTTGCCCCAAAATTAGCAACTAGGTGAAAGAGCTGTATTGATGGAGTGATGTGATCGTAAATACGTAAACCTCTTGAAAGCTTTTTATTTTGGCTTAAGTACCACCCACCCTCCAGAATTATCACCATTTGTACCATAACTCCGCGATTAAGACCCGTCAGAACTTAGTCCCCAACTATTAAAAATTGAATAGATGACCCCTGGCATAGTCACACACTGTCATGTGGGTCACCTGATCATCAATCTTAATGGCAGCTCAAGTCTTTGTCATCTAGTTGTCAACTTTTATGAGCAGATAACTCCCAAACTATCACTACTCGAATAGGTGACCTCTTTAACTATATATAAAAAAGTATTTATTTTTTTATTTAGTTTATTAAATTTAATTTTAGCATCACCTAAAAATAAGTTTTATATAAAATAATCAATTTAATTTTTAGTTAATTCACAACATTATTTTTACTAGATATATGAATATTGAGTTATACTAATATTTACATACATTTTTTAGTTATTACTTATTTCATACTAATTTTATCTTAATTTATAATACTACAAGACTGAAGGAAAAAAGTGATTGAGTTTCCAGTCACATATTAGTTGCACCAGGCCACTAAAACCTCAATCATTACCTTAGTGGCAAAAAATGCTAAAGGTGACTAAAGGGTGACAGTGTTTAGCGATTGAAAAACTTAGTTGCTTAAATAGAGTACAACCTGAAACTTGGAGTAACTGAATATTTAATTGCTCTCCTTAGTGATTGCAAGTTCAGTTGCTCCCAAACGTTTTACTTTTTTTTTTTTTTTAATTATTAAATTAAAATTGAATTAAATTAATATAATTATTTTAAATATATTGATAGTTAAATAAAATAAAAATTTAAACGATATAAAGTGAATATTAGTATAACTCAATATTTACATATCTAGTCAAAATAATACTATAAATTAATTAAAAAATAAAATTTATTATTTTATGTAAATTTCTTTTTGGAGATGCTGAAATGAAATATAATAAAATAAATAAACAAACATATTTCTATACATAATTGAGAGGGTCATCTATCCACATAATAATAATTGAGGGGATCTTCTGTTCGAGTAGTAACATTTCAAGGGTCATCCGCCTATAGAGGCTGACGACTGGGTTTAGGGAGCGGTCATAGTTGCGAGGTCAGCTATTCAAATGGCGATAGTTTAAGGGAGCGGTGATATTTACGCCTTTTATTTTCACTCATTTACTTTGGCCCCATGGCATAGCAATACATGCCGACAAGATCTTCTTTCACTATCATTGTAATATAATTTTTCAGTGAATTCTTAATGCACACACACACATCTATGCTTATATTTGTAAGCAGTAATCTTTGTATCTGATTCAACGACATTTTTAGAGCACCTCGCATATTTAATTTGGCATTATTTATATTTTATAAAAATAGATATTTCTGAGTCTTAAAATACTATTAGACATTGAAAGAATTATACTAAATAATTTATTAAATCCCACGAAATATAATATATTTCGTGAATATCTAATTTTACTGCAAGGGTGTCTAATTCTATTTCATAAATTGATTGAATATTCGGAGTCTAATACCATTGAATAGATATATAATTTATGCCACAACTGTCTAATTAAATTTAATACTTACTATTTTTATTTGAAACTAGTTCTACTCCTGCCTCACAAATGAATTACTAAAAAAAATAATTAAATATAAACCATAAAAAAAACAATACATGAGATAAGTAGATAAATTAAAGTATAATAAGATCAGGGTACTTCTAACAATTTTTAAAGATAAAAAAAAAAGAAAGAAAAAGAATTGGTTGCAAAATTTTACAGTCATAAAAAATGTTTGTATTTTATCTATGAATCCGGATGATAGCTGTATATTTAAAGAGCAATGCTAGGGACAGACGTTCAGACAGGCGTGCACCAACACTCTCGCTAGATGACAAAAACAAATCATCAATTAGCGAACAAAAACACCGCTTACGAGTAAATACAGGTGGTAACAGTACAGTTTTTTTCTTTATTTTTCTTTTCACACTTGATTTCTACTCTTTTTTTTTTGTTCTATTTTTATTTCCTCAGATCATCAAGAAAATTGTCTATATCTGCTACTTTTCTCCCTACTCGAGTTGTTTTCTTGCTAATTTCCTCTTCCATGGCATTCTCCTTCCAACTACTTGTGCTCACCCATTCTTTTCCTTTCATAACCTCCACTGATCTTGTCGATCTAACCTTTTCTTCCACCGCTACATCACCTCCTCCGCCGCCACAAACCAATCTTCTCCTTTCCACATACTTTATCTCAATCTGCTCTTCTGGTCTTCTTATTCTCTTCTCTATTTCTCTCTTCAATTCTATATATCAAAATTTGTTTGAGTTTGGCTTTATAGTTAATGTTGAGCTTTTAGAAATCCTTCTGATAAGTCTAAAATTCCAAAAAAAATTTGGAATCCAATTAGAACCTACACTGTATCAATTTCTCCAAAAGTATGAAAATTTCTTTGTTTTTTTCAACCACCAGAGTGGTGCATTGTAGCGGCATGCGTGGTGGTCAAAATTTGATCAGGACCAATATTTATCAACATAATAGAGAAATCAGGAAAGAGAAAAGAAGAGAGAGTGGAACAAAATAATTTATCTTCTTCTAGCAAAAATAAAAAAAAATAAAGTAGAAAGAGAGAGAGAGAGAGAGAGAGAGAGAGAAGAAAATAACAAGATCATTTTGGTAATTGGTATCATTTATGCTTATTGCTGATGTGGCTTTTGTCTTGTAGGGAGACTGTTGATGCGCGCCTGTCTAAACGTCTGTCTCTAGCATTGCTCATATTTAAATTACTATTAAAACAAAGTTACGAGCACGGGAAATCGATCTGATCCGATCCACGTGTATCCGATCCTCGGCAAACTTTCATTCAATTCAAGTCAGCTACGGTACCCCACGTGTATCACGTGCTCCACAGTCCACACTCGTTACGTTTCTCACTCCCGGTATTTTTCCAAATGACGCCTTTCATCGTTTTGTTTCATTCGCTGAGAGAACCAATTCATCGTGTTGTTTCATTCACAATAGGACTTTTGTGCGCCCTAGATTAATTCTAGCCTAAAGCTTCAAATTTTCTTGGTTTTACAAAAAAAGACCTATAGTTTAAAACAAAACAATCATATGGCTTTGATACCATCATACCAAAGTGCCCATGTAATTGTAATTTGTTCAAACACAAACAAACATAACACATAACAAGCATGAGCATCAACATAAACTAGAAATGCATTCATATGATTTATTTACTTAAAATACAAACTTATAGATAATTAGTGAAAACTAATTTACTACACGAATATGAAAAATACTGGGATGATCACAAACTCCAGCCATTGGAGTATCAAACTAAGCTTTAATAGTGTTGACACCACTATGATATACGTACAAGCACATCACTTAAACACTAAATAATAAAATGCAAACTCAGGAGGAAATAAGAAAGGCATTAAGCACATGAACTCATTATAAAACCCTTTCCAAGGTACCAGTTATAAAACCAGTTAGGAAACTTTCTTTGATTGGTCATGAATAAAATCATCCATGAATGCCAATGGTCTCTGTTTTAAATATGGAAGACTTCATCTCAAGCTTTAATATAATCCCAATATGAGAATATCATATTATCCTATTTTCCTCAGGTCAAAATTCTTCTTCTTCCATATGGATCTTCTCATTCTTCAAATGTCTAGACTTTTAACATTTTAAATGAGGAAATTTTAATTTCTAAAACATATTTTTCTAAAGGTTTTTCATCACCATTTTTAGGATTAATGGTGATCTTAGTTCTTATTTATTTATGTTCTATTTCAACAAAACCATACTCTTGAAGGATTAATTCAAAAAATGAAAGATTCTTGAGTGGTTGGAATTGCCACTATGGATTTTGGTGATTTGGCAAATACATTTCTGCTAGTTCTATGATTGAAAAATGTTTAAAATTTTTATCTTCTCGGTAGATAAGACATTTCCTCTCAATTTATTGATATACAGTCAAATTGTGCATAGAGATTTCTTGAGGCTTCTGAGGCCTGGGAGCAACATTTTTTTGATTGTTTTCTTGGGAATTTCTTTGAAAATTCTTATAAATTTTCTTTATTGGGAAGACAATAGTTCATCATTGTCATTCCAAAAATCTCTTTTCTTGGATGATTTTTCCTAGATTTATTATGGGATGAGGATTCACCTTCCTTAAAAATTTCCAGATGAACATGATGTTGAGCTAAAATAGCTTTAGTCATGTTTGCATCCATTTCCATGTCTATGTCCATTATATCCTAATTGATTTCTTGGTGGAGAATAGTCTTGTTTTTCTAATTTAAATTTTGCGTCATCTTTTCTACCCTACAAAAATTCTCTTGTAAAGAAATCAAGCAAAAAGTTGGTTTCTCTCACAATATATTTAATATCAAAGTCAAAAACAAATAAAATAGCTTGACAATGAGAAAAATTTTACTTAAAAGCTAATTTTTAACATTTTTTAACAAGACATCCTTGGCCGCTTTACAATCAACTTTAATTAAAAATTTCCTATTGAGGAGATCTTCATCAAATTTTGTGACATAAATCACAATTGCTAGAATTTCCGTTTTAATGGTAGCATAATTCTTTTGAGCTTGATTTCAAACTCCTGAACTAAATCTAACCAATTATTCATTTTCTCCTATTTTTTGCTTTAATATTCCACCTCATCCAATATCACTGGTGTATGTCTCAACAATTTTAAAGACTTTTGGGTTTAGAATATTAATATAAAGAATTTCTTTTATTCTTTTTTTAACCAGCTGAATAGCTTTAGTTTGTTCTACACTTTAGTCTGGAGGGTTTTTATGTAACTTATCAAATAGGGATTTACAAGCCTTGACAAGATCTTTATAAACATTTGCAACATAATTTAAACTTTTTAAAACTTCTTGTAATTATTTCTTATCCTTAATTTCATCAAGAAATTTATCAGCAAAGTTTACTGATCTATCAATAGGTTTAATTGTTCCTTTGTGAATTATATGGCCTAAAAATCATATCCTAGTCTAGAACAATTCCATTTTCTTTGCTTATGCTACAAATCCTGCATCTTTTACTATTCTTACAGATTTATTTTAGTGCTTCGAATGTTGATCAATTGATTGGTAAAATACAAGCACATCATGAATGTAAACAATAGTAAAAAAATTATAAGGATTAAAGATTTCATTTATAATTTTCTGAGATTCAGATGTAGCATTCTTCAACAAAAAAGGCATGACATTCGACTCATAGTGACCAAATGGGACTTTAAATCCTTTTTATATTTATCTTTTTCAACAATCTAAATTTGCCTATATCCGGACTTTATATCAAATTTTGAGAATATAACAGCATTATGAAGTCTAAATAATAAATCTTTCTTAATAGATATTAGGCACCTAACCCATCTAAGAACTTTATTTAGAGGTTTATAGTTAATTACAAGTATTGACACTCATTTTTCAATTTCTGAATTCATAATCACATAAAAAGCAAAATAGCTCCATGGAAAAGAGTTATTTTTAATCAATTTCTCATCTAATAAATCCTGAATTTCCTTCCTACAATAGGTCATTAATTCTTCATTCAATTGGATTGTTCTAGACCTCGTAGGAATGTTTTTTTCATTCAAATATGGTTCATAGGGGAGATTCACAATGTGTTTTTTTTTTTTCCTTAAAAGCATCGGGAATATCAACACAGACTTTATTAGCTAAAACTCTTTTAAAGTGTTCTATTTTTTGTTTTAATTTTTGCTTTTCTAATTTTTCTTCAACACTCTTGTGTTTCACTTCCTCTTGCAAACACATAAAAACATTATATTTCCTTCCCAAATCTATACTAAGTTTTTCTAATAATGATCTTCTAGGTGGTTTAGCGAATTCAAAAGTAATTTTCTTTCCAAATTTCTTACTATATATTCCATTTAAAAATCATGATTGCAGCTAAGAATGGAGTTCCTAAAATTATTTCCTTATTTCTGTTTAAAATTGTAAAATGCTGTTTAATGCATATGTCTTCATTGTACACATCAACATTCGTCAGTTTAAACCTTATTGATATAGTTTCCAAAAAACTTATCTAGATACTTGTAGGGAACAATACCTTCCTTAATACAGTTTCTATCAACTCTTAAATCTACTAAGACTATTGCTATCAATTTGAATTAATTTTCTATTAACAAAGTTATTCTGTTGTTAAATCTTTTGTTTGGGATAAAATAGATTTCATTAATTTGCAAAGGTTTTTCTAAAGAGGAATCTATTTCTATTGCTTTATTTTTTTAGGTTTACTTTTGGGATGTTGTTTCTCCTTTTTTTTCTCGCTTTGGCTTAAAGCTAAATTCTTCCATGTCTTCCATGATTAACTCATCTTTTGGAATATTTTGATAATATCCCACAAAATTTTGAAATTCCAAAATCTCAATTCTATTTCTAAAAGATTTTATTTCTATCTTAATTTCTAAAATTTATAATTTCAATTATGCTATTGTTGGTTCTTTATGACTTTTTTATACTTTGTCTATCCTCTTAAGAACTTCATTCAGACTATAAATAGAAGGCTTAAATTCTTGAATATCAACCTTCTTCTTAGAATTTCTTTTACCCTGGCTTGATTAGTGTTCCTGTTTACTAACCTTATAAAGATATTTAAACAAAATTTCTTTTCTTAATTCTATATCATCAATTTGTCTAGCAATTTCTAAGATTCTCCCATCTTCTTTAGTGATGGCATTAATCTGAAACACATTTAATTGTAGACTATCAAAAGTATTTTGTAGTTGGCAAGAAACACAACCATAATTAGAACTACAACTTTCTAACTCTGATTATGAACTATCTAAAAGACCAATTACATTTATTTCCTTAAAACTTTCAGAAGTTTTTTTTTTTTTCTTCTTCAAGCTCATTATCACTAGTTAACAGGATTTGCATTAAACTCTTTTTCAAGCCTTCATTTATTTCTAAAGAGTTTGTTTTTTGCCTTTTTTTGTACTTATTACCAAAATATCCTGGTTTACCACATTTTGCATCAAACCTTTTGATCTTTTTTAGATTTTCTCTTTCTAAATCTCTTAAAAGGTTTTGGGTTTTCTTCTAATTTTTCAAATATTCTTGTCCTATATTTTCTATAGGAATTATGCTTCTTTTGTTTTCTAGGCTTGTACTTAGAATATGACATTTGGATATCATAGCCGAATTATGAGCAAAACCTGCCCATTTTTTTTCTTCCAACTAATCATTCTCTTTTTACATGTTTTTGCCATTTCATTTTGTGACACATTTTCAGACCAACTTATTTAATTTCTACTATGATTTAATCATAGGTATAATTTTCTAGGTTGGGATGACCTTGGTTTTTCTCCTTAAAGTGGTCCATTACCAACTGACCAAAATATTTAGGCAGATCTTGTATGAATTTTTCTTTTCAAATAAAGGATCTATATTATTCTCTTTTATAAACTCTCATAAGGAAAGTGTCCTTATATCATTCTAAATCTGAGAATCTTATAGAGTTCTACATCTCAGATTTAAAAGTAATTCTTCATTTCTACTTTTTTTTTGCTGTATCACCAACAAAATGAGAATAAATAATACACATCAAAGTATTTGCAACATCAAGTTCATTTGTTTGGATTAATTAGTTTCCATATTGTACTATAAGCATTTTTCTTTCATTTTTTATTTTTTATCTAGCTTGTTCAATTAGACACCTTTTCCACCAGTTTCTTAACTAACTTGTAAATCTAGTTATGATCATTTCTGTTACATTTGGGTTTGAATTATCAATTCATTTTCTGGCAGTTATCCAAAACATAAATCATATGTTGGATAGTGCTTATTATTTGCTATTCTGATAAATTATTTATATGTCATTCTCTTATTAAATCTCCCTTATATTATGCAAAAACATAAGGCTTAGAATAATTGTTTAACCTTATATCCACTGGAGGTGGTTTTGTGGGAGCATAAAGGTGAAGCACATTCCAAACTTTTACAATATTTCTAATTGAACCTCCTCTCCCCCTTTTAGAATGAAGACAATTTAATTCTAAGTTCTCATATTCTGAGTGATGAGAGTCAACTAATTTTTGGATTTTAGACTTTCTCCAATAATATTTATGTGAAGACCCTTTTGTTTTTTTTATCCATAATTTCCTTTGGTTCTTCATATATGATTGTTAATTTAGATATCTAATCAGCTAAATCAGTAATTTTATCATTTGATTTTAATTCAAATTCTAAAAATTTATTAGGAAAACTTATTGGAGATTTTGAGGTTTTTGGCAACAGTTCTGTTTTAAAGGCTGAAGCCTTTGTGAGTCCAAACTTATGCTTGTCCAAACATGTTCAATTCTATTCACCTATTTACCTATGGATTGTACGTACAAATTTGTATAATTATTCTATTCCATGATATTCTGAAGATCTTTTTTATTTATGGGTTTCTTGGCAATGACAGGGGTTTCTGCATCAAAAGCTTGAAAGGTAAAGCCAATGTTTTATTTTCTTCCCCCATTATGACAGTAGTATTAGGTGGATGTAAAGATGTAATTTTTTTTTCCATATTTCATCTTGTATGTAGACTAAGTTTCTTCTAGCACATTTAATGTAGTTTCTTTGTCCAAAACTATGCCATGGATAAACCAATTAAAGAATTTTAAATTCTTTTTACTTTTCATTATTCTTTTATACCAAAGGTGTTTTTTTTTCTTTCCATCTTTTTTGGTATATGTATCAAAAAAACCATTTTTTCTTTATCTCATTTTTTTCTGACTAAAAATCTTCATTTAGACTTTGAGCGTCAAACTTGAATGGTTCTATTAAGACATTTAGTTGAAAATACAAAAAAAAATAGAATTAGGCGATCCTATGGATACATATTTTATTTCTTCTTGTTGTTGTCAAGAATTTTGACCATTTTCTAAGACAACTAGATCAATCCTATAGGCAGCATGTAAGACTTGGTATATGGATTCTCTAACTCCTTTTACATGTTTCTCATGTTCAGACTCTGGAACATAAGAACAAAAAGCTCTAGATGGTTTATAAGCAATTCTTAGTGGAAGTCTTTTTTGTTTCAATTATGAAAAATCAGCTTTTGTAATTCTATCTTTCCTAAACCTTATTTCAGCCTCTCCATTTTCATATTCAACAATTCTTTCTAATTCTTGAGGCTTTAAAGGTTTCATAGGTTTTTTATTTTGAAAAATTCATTTTTTTGGAAGTTTGATATCTCTCCATTGAATTGGCTTTAGAGCATGACTTTTTTCTGTATTAGCCTTTAACAACAATGTTTCTCCTTATGTATCAAATTCTAATGCTTTAGGCCCAATTTGGGTTGTTATTACTTTGTAATAAATTTTGTAAACCAAAGTAAGATTCTAGAATCCTACAAATATATCAAAACTAGAATTTATGATATTTTTAGTTACAATTTTTATGATATGAGGATCTTTTAAGAAAACAGTGACATTTGGATGACAATTAAAATAAATTAGTCAATCACATAAACTTGATTCCACTATACATGATAGTGAGTCTGAAAATTTATTATGCCCATAGTTTATTAAGACAATAATCACAAAAGTGTTCAAACTATTTCTTGTCAAAAATTTTAAAGCAATTTGTACAAATCCAACATGCAAATAGTTATAGTGATTTTTTAGATCATCCTTGATCATGCATTTTGAAAATAATTCAAAATTCCCTTCTGATAAACTTCTCATTTATCAACCTTAGGAATATTCCAATTTCCTAATTTTTTTTTCTCAACGCCTCTGATTAAAACAGCTTGTGAGTTCTTAATTTTTCTACTCCCCATAATTTCTTTTTCTTCTTATCTCTTTAAAGTAGAACTTGTTAAATTTCTTAAGATTTTATGCATCAGTAACTATTGATTAATATTAATATTTTTTACCAGATATTTGTTAATGTTTTACTCAATTTTACTATCCTTTCACTTCAACAATAGGTCTTACGATCGATACGAGACTTGGGTGATAATCTGAAAAGAATTTAATAATAATTTTTAATTACTAATAGGAGAAAATCTTTTGAAGTTTAACTAATTCTCAAGTCAAAGAAATAAGACAAAGATTAAATTTTATGGACTATATTGTACTCATAAAATAATTATGGGGATGGCTTATGCATAAGCCGGCCTATGCAAAGGTTTTCCCAACCGAGTTTCCCAGGGGCCGAAACTCGGTTATTTATTGCTTCCTGCTGCACCAAGGCTTCCTCAAATCAATCACTTTCCTAGATGGTTGATTTGTAAGTTCTTTATAGGGTTAATTACAATTTGTCCCTTAAAATTTAGATGAAATTATATTTTATTATATTTTATTTAAAAAATATACATTTTACCCTGTACCTTTTTAATACAGTCCAATAAAAACTTTTTAAATCTTAATTAAATCTTAATTTAGACGGTATAATTGTCATCTTCAAACAATTTTAATATGCATAATATTTTTTATAATTAATTGATGTTTAAAAATATTATTTTTAAAACAGAAAAGAAAATGATAATTTAAAATGTCTATTAATTATAAAAAAAATACCATAAAGATTGAAATTATTGAAAAATGGCTATCGTAATGTCTAAATTAAGATTTCAAAAGTTACTGTCAGACTACATTAAAAAAGTGAATAACAAAGTGTATATTTCTGAAATAGAAGGGATAAATTGTAATTTCACCTAAATCTTAGGGGACAAATTGTAAGTATCCCTTCTTTCTAAATGGCTTAAATTAAATTCTAAAATGGACATTCAACTTTAACAGATGTACGAACCCATCAGCCCATCAAACTATTTTGGATACATGACAACCATCAGCTCTAAATTAACCATTGTCCCTAAATTAAAATTCATGTTAGTTAATCGTTCCACAACTATTAGTTGTTAGATCAGTCCTTTAACTATGAAATTATTTTAATAATATTTATACATTCTGAAATTAGGAGGAAGGGTAGATTAGGTTAAACTATGTGAGTTTTTTTAACAAATTTCCTAAAAATATTTTGGTTATTTTGGTTACTCAGGTAACCATGTGACCTAACTGAAATTGAATTAAAATCGATGTTCACTTTATTTTGTTTCAGCCGAAACCAAACTAAAAAAATGGCATTATGAGAGCTGTTTTTTTTTTTAAAATTTTTTTCACCTTTCTGTTTTTTCGCTTTTTTTATTATTTAAACCGTAGTGATCACCTTTAGCTAACTACATATTGGGTTGCAAGTTTAATTTGCATCTGGAGCAAGTTTGAAAGGTTTGACATTGCGTGCGAGATTCGGCTTGGTAGAATTGAGGAAATTTATTACTTTAGGATTTGATGAACTAGAAGAAATCAGGGAAATTAATTATGGTCATTCGATTTTGGATGTTTTGAATCGTTGTGAGTCACAGAGAGGTGTCTTCCCCGTCTTCTATTTTTCTAAATCTAGACCATAGTTTGATTAATTATTCTGTTGATTACGTCTCCAGAAGCACATCCTAATTACAAAATATTTAATTATGGTTTAAAATAACAAAACAATTTATAGTTGTACATATACGTTAATGTTGATTATTGTTACATTTGTTATTATGAGATATCATTACCTCTTTGTTTTTTATTTTTATTTCCCCGTAGCTGTTCAGCCTATTTTGATGAAACTTCTCCGTGTACATTAATGTTGATTATTGGTCACTTCTCCCGTTGGTTTATTTTTACTTGCGAAGTCTTAATTTTAGGATAATATTTTTGTTCATTTTAAAAAAATTGATTATTACATTATTTTCTATTTAAATTTTTTTTATCCTGTGGCAAGGTCTGATGTTTTTTTATTTTAAAAATTTTGTTTAATAACATGTTATGATAAATTTGTAACTTTTAAATTATAGTTTTGATGCTAATAATTTTCATAATAATATCTATATAATATTTAGATATATATTATTTTCTTGTATAAATCGAACTGATACAAATAGTAGTGCCTATCATTGAATTAAATACCGTGGTATTTCACGATATATCATATACCGCACACTTTTTATATGTATCTTGTCAAAAAAACTATGCTATATTGCAAATACGGCGTGATATGTATTGCGATATTTAATTTTTTGTGCCGATTTTTTATTTTTTTTATTTTACATCAAAATATCATAAATATATAAAACACTAAAATAAAAATAATACACATATTATAAAATAAACATTTACTTTTAATTTTTTTTTTACTTTTCTTAATTAATATGAAAATTAATGGATGATATTATTTATATTTATAATATATGGATGATATTATTTATATTTACAGTATATCAATAAATTAGTTTTTTTAGTATTATTTATTTTTCTCTATATATAACATTTTTTTTTATGTTTTTTGTATTAAAAAAATATCTTCTATTACATATATTTTATTTATTTTTGATAAATTATGATAAGAAAAATTAAAATACAGATAAAATGTGTAAATTATGTCATCTTAAAAATAATATTCTAATATTTATTTTTTACAAAAACGATAACTTTATGCGGTATGGTATGCCATACAATATACCTTAAAAATTCAGGATGTAGAATAATTTACGGTAATGACATTTAACACCCTGTGCCTATAAATAGTGTCTTGACTAGGTAAATAGCGAAAGTGTCGAGTAAACAAACATGAATACTTTACTTGGCCCCTTACTGTTGGCCGTTCTCTTGTTGGTATGCTGCGAAACTTGGGCCGATGGAGACCGCAGTTTCCTGGACTGCCTCTCTACTCATATTGGCGATTCCACTGTCTTCTCTGACATTGTTCACAGTCGCCCGAGCTCCAACTACTCCGACATCCTCCACCACAACATCTACAACTTGAGGTTCAAGCATCCCTCTACACCTAAACCTCTCGTCATCATCACTCCAACCCAGCCCTCTCACGTTCAGGCCACAGTTGTCTGCGCCAGAGCTAACCAGCTGCAGATCAGAACTCGATGTGGTGGCCACGACTTCGAGGGCCTCTCCTACGTCGCCCACGTCCCATTTGTGGTCATCGACATGAACAGGCTTCGGTCTGTGGAAGTCGACGTTGAGAACAGGGCGGCGTGGGTGCATGGCGGTGCTATTCTCGGCGAAGTCTACTATGGCATCGCACAGAAAACATATGGGCTCGGCTTCCCGGCGGGTTTCTGCTCCACTGTCGGTGTCAGTGGCCACGTCAGCGGAGGAGGCTACGGAGTAATGATGCGGAAATACGGGATGGCGGCTGATCACGTGGTGGATGCGCTCCTAGTTGATGCCCAGGGAAGACTTCTCGATAGAGAATCCATGGGAGAAGATCTGTTCTGGGCCATTCGCGGAGGCGGAGGAGCTGGCTTCGGAGTCATTGTTGCTTGGAAACTGGAGCTGGTCCCAGTTCCTCCGAAGGTGTCCTTGTGTGGGGTGAACAAAACCCTGGAACAAAACCTGGTCAGCCATTTCCATAAGTGGCAGCGAATGGCACACACGGTGCCCCATGAATTGTTTCCAGGTGTGTTCCTCACACGAGGAAACAGTACTCACAGCAAAGCTGTGAACGGTAACTTCTTCTTCTATTACCTGGGATCCTTGGACAGTCTCATCCCCTTGTTGGGGGAGACGTTTCCTGAGCTCGAGATCGCAGCAACTGACTGCTTCGAAGCGAGTTATGCCGAGGCGGCTGTGGCGATGGCTGCTTTTCCGATCGGGTCACCACTGGAGGTGCTACTAGACAGGACACATCAGATCTACAAACGACAAATGAAGGTGATGTCTGATTATGTGACAGAACCGATTTCAGATGAGGGGGCTAAGGCAGTATTTGAGCGGTTCTGTGAAGACGTGCCGGATCAGTTCGTGGAAATGGGAATCGTTGCTTATGGGGGAAGGATGTCTGAAATTGCAGAGGACGCCATTCCCTACCCGCATCGAGCAGGGATCCTTTACGGGATCCATTACTATGTGGGGTGGGACGAGGAGGGGCTTGAAGCAGCTGACAGGCATCTGCGATGGAGCAAAGAGTTTTATGAGTTTGTGGCTCCATACATGACAAAAAATCCACGGCTAGCTTACATCAACTACAGAGATTTAGACATCGGAGGGTACAGCAGAATAGGTGAGACAAGCTACGAAGAAGCCAGAGTTTGGGGGTACAAGTACTTCGTTGGCAACTTCGATCGGTTAGTCCGTATAAAGAGTTCGGTAGACCCGGACAACTTCTTTAGGGATGAACAAAGCATTCCTGTGCGCCCATCTCTTGAGGGAAGAAACTATGCAAGAACGGAGCTATGAAGAAATTTGAGGGCTTCTGCCGAGCCAGAAAATTATTTAATCAAAACTAATTTAGTATATTTTTTCAATAAGTGGAGCCATGAAAAATATTTTTTAAAAAATTATATCTTAGTTATATAATTTTTTAAAATTCAGTGATCGCATTCACCACCACAAAATTGTATATGGCTCCACCAAATTTTGTATGCGGCCGTTGTTGAGTCATTCTTGCTATGATGTTAGTAGCTTGATTGCCAAATTAAATGCCAATCAGTGGCAACTAAGGGCTTCCGCATTTGTTGTCTTAGCATAAATAAAAAACCCTTTGGTTGTTGTATCTTTGTATTTCTAGTAAGGTTGGCTTTATGCTTATCTCCCAACTTTATGTTCTCTTATTTCCTTCTGTGTTGCCAAAATAAAACTAAAAAAAAAGAAATATTGTACTGCCCCTGTTGATTTGCAATCACTTCCTATTTCCTTTTGTGTTGCCGTAGAAAACAAATATTGTACGGCCCCAAATTAACCCCCAAACTGTTAGGTGTTCAATTGTCAAATTTTCCTATTCTAAATTATATGAGATGCATATCACCAATAAAACTTGGGACATGCAGATGTGAAAAATTATATTATTATATATGTGGTGTAAGAAATGTGCATGAATTGTTGAAATATAGTGCCATGGCTCATAAAATTATGTCTATCAATATATCAACAACATGTGGCAACCTAGACTAGACATACCCATACCAACAATTATGCCTATCAGTATATCAACAGCATGAGGCAACCTAGACTACACATACCCATACCAACAATTATGCCTATCAGTATATCAACAGCATGAGGCAATCTGGCATTCCTATATCAACAATTATATCTGTTAGTATATTATTATTATTATTATTATTATTATTATTATGTAACCACAACACATTTCAAAAAGTTAACATTAATAAAATACTAAGTGACATCAAAGTCACAATGACAAATCTCATCCTTCAAATAATATCCTTCAACCTCACTAGTACTAAAACAAGTGTGTTCAATACGGATCTACACAAAATTTTCTTGTATGCCCAAAAAACAAGTTTGTGGCATTTCAAACTTGACTAGCACAAAAAACAAGAAACCGTTGTACCACTCTTCCACTATCAATTCCTTTGATATATAAACATCAAAAGTTGTTCATGTTCATGCACTTAAAAAAACAAAAACCAAGTAATTATTTTCAGTCTATAACAATCAACAGTTGCTCAAAACAAACAATGGAAACAAATAACAAATTAGGAACAAGATAAACTATAGTCAAGAAAAAAAAAAGGAAAAAGGTTACAGGACAAAGAAGAATAGGTTCATGACTAGAAGAAATGCGAATCACCACATTCTTGCAACAATCAATACAAAGTTGAATCAAATAAGAAATCAAGAAGAATGCATAACCAATAACCAGAACAAAACGCATAAGGCATTGTTCAACAGAGACGTGAATCACCACAATCTTGCAACAACCGATAAACATTAGAGCAAAATAAGAAATTAGGAAGGCATAAGCAAAAAGTAAAGCAAAATATGAAATGTTTACATAACAAAAAGAAAAGTTCAGGAATAAGAAAAAACATTGTTGACCTAGCAAAAACAAGAAGAATTTTTTGTTTATACTAAAACATCAATCTCTACAATAGAAATAATTAAAACACAATGGAAACACCAAGAACATGTGCTACACTTGTACACCAGTGAAACGAGAAAAGAATAGTGGAGTAGCACTTAGTTCTCTAGATTCCATAAATGAGAAGTGGAACAAGTGATTATATGATGTGCATACCATCCGTATGGTTACTTCCACTTGATGATCTATGATTTTCAGTGTAGGGTGAAGTATTACGAGAAGTAGGAAAATTTTTAGGAGCACTGGTATCAGTGGGCACCTGTTACATACACATGCAAATAGCAAAATATAAAAGGATTAAATTAATTCTTTCACCACAAAACCTAGCTATTGCACCAAATGTTTGGTGCTGTCATTCCCTACTGCTATTAATCCATTCCTATTTGCTACCCCTTGGTGTTGGAACATCATTTTTTTTTTTGTATTATTGCACCAATGTCCAGCAGCTCCAAGCTCTTTTGTGCAAGATTTTGTCATGTATTAGGCTAAAAAAATGCTACCACTTCTTATAAATATCTACTCGACCTGCACCAAGACATCAAAATAATGCTAGAAGACTACAAATCGTTCATAAATTAAGCCCAATTATGGGGTTAAAATATCACTTTTTTCTATATTTATCAATAGGGTGTGAAACCTATTAAATTCTAACATTAAGGAAAATTATATGGCAATAGATGACAGCCATTTGTTTAAATTGTAACTTATTCTTGTTTCAAATGGATAAGATAGAAAATAAACTATGAGGAATAAAATGTCAAAAAAGTGAAACCTTTTGGTTAAAAATTAAATTTTAAGCAAAGAAAAAAAGTCAATTTTCTGAAATGGACTGTGTTAGTATGGTCACAGGACCCGTATTTTAAAAATTTTCAACCCTGAGACTAATGGTGTGGTTCGGGTTTTAAATATAGAAAATTGATAAATATGTGATTCGGTTCGGATTTTAATTTTAAAACCCTATTAACCCGAACTAAATTGCAACTTTTACTGACCCAAGAAGAAAGTTAAGCTTTATCCTCTTTCCTCGCTTAAGAAGATGAGCCCAACTCTGCACTAGTTAATGTCTTTGTTAAAACATGATTTTTGTTTAAATTATCGTTTGAAGTGCATAGCTGCCACATCTATGAACCAACATTAACAAATGCCATGATCATATCGATGATCACCAGTTGATGAAGACAAAATGTAATATTAAAAGCTTAAATTCATAATAGGTGTTCTATTCTATCAAAAGATACATTGAGCATTTGCCGGTGCCAGCAAATAAATATTGGTGCTAGATGGTATTTTTGAAAGAATTTTTATTACTATTTTGTTCAAGTGGTTTACTTATTGACCAAAATTAATTACGTAAAACTTGTTTACTTACAAGGTTTCATATATTACTTTGTTAGTGCTTGCATCTTTCATACATTTAGTTTTCTTTTCTAAGTGGCAGAATATTTGCAAAAATGTATACATGTTGGTATTTGCTTGGTGTTACGCTTCTATTTTACTATGTATCAAAAAATGAGCTCTCTCTTCTCATCTAAAACTGACAATTTATTATAACAAATAAATGTGCATGTTAAAGGTGACTACTTCTAGAGTAGAAAACAAGACTTCTTCCATTCCTAATAATCCGACAGCAACCACAAAGCCCAAGTACAAGAACAAGGAGACCATATCACAATTTGATAAATCGGTTATATCAAACTGACCTAAATTACATTTTATGCAGTTTGAATTTTAATCAAATTTTATTCTATGTAGAGTGATTTGAGTTTTGTATTGGATAACCTGAGCACTTATATGGGCGGATTCGGATTGAGGGCAAACCAATTAAACCCACTTCATGAACACCTATACCCGAGACCATGCGTATCACGTGAAAACAGTACTCAATTCAGGTTCAATGCTGTACTGTACGGTCCTTACAAGCTACCCCACGCACGCGTATCAGATGCCCCGAGACACTTCTTTGCCTCCCTTTCCTCGCTGCCCCCATTGCCTTGTCTTTTCTTTTGTTTCTTCGGCTGAAACCAATTCAAACAAACTGTTCCCAGTTCGTTTAAAATTAATTTGCATTAATGAGATCTCATTTTTATCCGGTTGGGTCGGGTTTTGCGGGTTAAGAAAACCCGTCCAATAACCATCTCAATTACCTCATATTTTTTTTGTTTTATTTACAATCCCTGCCACTAACGCTTGCCGTGAATCTCGGCAGACGGCTAGACCAGGCCAGTAGTGGCGACCTTTAACTGGTGCCATCTCGTCCACGCGACACCAGTCGGCGGCTACTTCAGTGCCGATCGGCGAACCAAACATCCAATCCGGCAGTTATTCTGCAGAAATCCCTCATAGTCATCCGCATCTCCGTCCGAGGCTGCCTTGACCCGCGTTGCTCTTGATCTAGTGACAACTGCCACTCGCAACCACCGGCGGACGCTAACCTTGCCACCAGTCTTAGACTCTTTTAGCGCCGATCATCAAGCCAACAACGAATCGGGTAGCCATTCGGTGTATTGGACCCATCCGAGTCTCCTTTAGCGCTAATCGTCTCCCCCAACCTAACGGCTAACGCAACCCGCTTCGGACCATCAGCAGATGATAACCGTGCTTAGAATTGATGGATCCGACGGCAGGCTAACGAATCCGAGCATGGGGAGGGTGGCCAGAGTTTGTGAAGCATAGGGTGGCGGTGGGGTGTGCGCACAATGTGGGCGGCGTGTGCGAGAATCAGCAGTGGCAAAACATATAATATTTTCGAACACTAGAGACAATGTAAGAACGGTTCAATTGGATGCCCCTTGACCTGTGTTCTAACCCAACCCGAACCGTCAAAACTAAGATCAAATTAATCTAGTTAATTTTAAACGAACTCGGAAGCTCTGGTACTGCTTCTTGCTGCACCAAGGCTTCGTCAGTCACTTCCCCGGCCTATCTAATTGATTTGCACATTGTAACTGGCTTAAATTTGAAAATGGACATTGAACTTTTACAAATGTACTCATTAGCTGATCAAACTATAAGGAACTTCTATCTCTCAAACTATCATAATTATACTTATTAGGCCACTAAGTACATTAACTAAAACATTTCTAAAATTGTGGATCATAAGTGTAACTCTAGAAAATCTAAAAACTCACAAAAAGTGGTACAAAATAAAATATTTATCATTTTTTTAAGTCTTAGTAAAGACTCAACTTGTATGAAAATTATATATTACACACATACTGCTACTCAGAAGGATTTGTACAAGTATATAGGGTTAAAATAGTACATAGATATTTAAAAGGGAAGAGGATACCTGTTTCTTCAAAAATTAGAAAGTCACCAAACTAGTGTGAGTAGCATTTAAGAGGAAGATGACAAAGGTGGGGTTCAAATAGGGGTGGATGCATATGGGGGCCCATGGACTTTGTCAGGTTCAGCTTAATGTCAAACCCGTCCCAACCCGGTCACCTAGCCCAGGGAAAGCGCGAGTGAAGGTGAAAAGATTATGGGCCTGGGGGAAGAGAAAGTGTTACGTAGGCCTAGCACGGCTCAGCTTGGCTCGGAGCCTGTGCCCAAGCCTAGCATGGCCCAGACCCGGCCTAGGATTAGCCCAGGCAAAGTGGGCCTGGCTGGGTTTGCTTGAACAATATATTTAAAATTTTGCAAAAAGTGGGCAAATTACAATTTACGGCCTTCCAACAGGTCCAGCTTACTTTTTGACCTCAAGTAACCATTTTATCCACTTCAATGACAAATAACAACTAGACAAAGCAATAATAATTTTTTTTTTTTAACCATACCAAAAAGCAGGAGAGACCCAACGAATCTAGATGAAAAACAATAATGGGAAAAAAAACTATAAAAAATTGATTAATTGGTCTTAAGAATATGCTAAACGTGGCTCAATACTTTGTGCAACGTGTTAATTTTTACTAAATTTACCTTTATTTTATTTTTTGAAATTTTTTTTTGATAAAAAAAATGCCTGACCCACTCTACTTAAACCTTATTTTCCTAGAAGAAATGTTAATAAGAGATGTATAATTAAGTAATTTGAACATTTTAAATTTTTTAATGGACCCTCATAATTTTTATAATATATATTACAACATAATAATATGTCTCTTTTATCTTACGAATGATAGAAAATAAGTCAGTCTTTAATTTATGTTGACAATTAGAATAATGAAAAAAAATCCTATTTTTGCCCTTTAACTTTCACACATTTCCCTATCTAGGCCTAGAACTTTTTTTGCCACTCCTTTTTTTTTTGTAGGTATTTTTTTCTTATTCAAAAGAAAATTTATGAAGCAAGATAAAGTTAATAAGCTAAGTGAAAAGTATATATAGGGGCTAAAAAGAGGTTTTTGTTTCTTATAATACAATACGAATAACTCGCACATTTTCTTCATAGTTTATATTTTTTTAATTATTCAATTAATGACCCAAAAAATGTTAAATTAGAACATTTTTTCAAATTTTCTTCTAAAAAATATTTTTCATCATTACATTATTGTACATGTGAATTTATAAGCTTCATTATGTAATGTTAGAATTTTATAGTTATATATGTATATGGACGCCCCTTTGTGAAAATTCTAGATCCGTCATTGGGGTCAAACCTCTGACCTCGCCGGGTATGTCTCATGCCTTAACCATTTGGCCAAGGTGCTCTGGACTAGGGATTACAGCATGCATGTTTAATGTGGGTAGAGTCATTTCTAAGCCCTACTCGCAAAAGAAGAGCTTTACCCAAACTCTCCCCACAACCTATAGCGGGTAAGCTTTCTTCACCCAAACCCTCCTTGTGTTGAGGCGGGTAGAGTCAAGTACTATATCTGCAATACTCGCAAAAGTGATCACATAACAAACAATTGAAACAAAAGAAAATAAGAAATGCTGCCTATGATCATCGGGCAACATTTTCTTTAATTCCAAAATGTAGGTCAAGTGATCAACAAGTGAAAATGATGGGAAGTTCAAGCATTCAAAAACATGAAGAACAAAATAACAATCTCAATCAACAACTGGACGTAATAATATAGGTTTCCTCCATGAAGTATAACAGAAAAACGATGAAATAACATAACTAAAAATAAAATAACCTAATGGCTATGTATATATTTGGTTTGTATATGATTAGAATTAGGTATGTATATAGTATATGTAATATTTTGGATATGTAAATATTGTATATAACATTCAACGGGTAGGGTATGGGCCAGGTTATGGGAGGGTGGATCCTTAAACGCATACCCTATTTGTACCTGAATAAAAATTACCCAAACTTATACAATTGAAGGAAAAAAAAACCCCCACCCATATGGTACCTATAGATAAAGATGCAGATTGACATCTCTACTCGAGACTACTCATCCTATGAGGTTAGAAATTTTTTAAAAGTCCCAACGGATGGCATCAAGGTGTCACATGAATATCCCATATTGGAATTATATTTTGCAAGGTAACAGTATATAGAGGGAACATTGTATTGTTATGAACCACAAACATGACAGACTTATTTGAGCCGACCATTGCTATGGTTGTAGCCCCAAAAAAGCATTTGAGTTGAGTCCAAAGTAAAACCTTTGCAGCATCTTCTTTGTCAAAATTCAATTTCAAACTCGTCCAATCAGAACTTCATGGTTTTTTTGACATATTCAGAATCAATAGAATTTTCTTCTTCTTTTTTGAGAGATTTAATTCAATTTCAGTCCATTATCAAACCACCGGTTTTTCGTGAACAACTCACTAAAAGGTTTCATAGGAACCTTAATTTTCTTCGGCATAACCCCTGGCCCATGGATCTCTGATCTGCATCCCCACCGTCAGTCTTCTCAGTAGACGCTATCAATTGAAAAAAATTGTGATCTAAATACTTTTGTAAATAAAATAACCCTAGGGTGAATTAGTGTTCATATTGTGAATCTGGTGTTGATTTTCATGAGCCTTAGATCTTTATGGGAAAAAGGGCAATTTCGCCCACCATCTCAAAAGTCCAAATCACAGCGTTTATGATTCAGGGTTAAGTGTAAGTTCTGAAAATAAGGGGTAAGCATAGGTTAAGCTAAACATTGATTTTTTTTTGTTTTTTTATAAATTTTTTCAAAAATATTTCAGTTATTTTAGTTATAAAAATAACTGAGTGACTTAATTGGAATTGAATTGAAATCAATATTCATTTTATTCGGTTTCAGTGGAAACCAAACTAAAAAAATGACAATATCTAAACCAATTTTTAAATTTTTTATTTTATTTGATTTAAACCAAATAGTGATCATCTCTGGTTAAATACCTATTAAAGCTTGCAAGCTAGTTTAATTTGCAACCGGAGCAAGTTTGAAATCTTTGACATTGTGTGCGAGATTCGGTTTGGGACGATTGAGGAAATTTTTTACTTTAGGGTTTGATGAACTTCGAGGAAATCAAGGTAATTAATTATGGTAATTTGATTTTGGCTGTTTTGATTTGCTGGGAGTCACACAGAGGTGTTATCTCCGTCTTTTATTTTTATAAATTCTAGACTATAGTTTGATTAATTATTCTATTAATTAAGTCTCCAAAAGCACATCATAATTACAAAATACTTAATTATGGTGTAAATTAACAAAACAATTTATAGTTGTACATATAAGTTAATGTTGATTATTGTTACATTTGTTATTATGAGATACCACTACCTCTTTGTTTTTAGTTTTTATTTCCCCATAGCTATTCTGATCAAACTTCTTCATATACGTTAATGTTGATTATTGGTCACTTCTTCATTAGTTTATTTTTAGTTGTAAAGTCTTAATTTTGGTATTAATATTATCATTTATTTTTTTTTAAAAATTGATTATTACATTGTTTTCTATTTTAAAATTTTTGGTTCTATGGCAATCACGCGTATTTTAAACTTTTTGTTGAATAACATATTATGACAAATTTGTAATTTATATATATATTTTTTATAATAATTTTCATAATAATATCTTACAACATTTAAGTATATATTATTTTCTAGTACACGATATAACTTCGAATCGTAATGGTACTAGTGATGGCAAAATTTGACTCACCTCGATATCTTGGGCAACCCACCAGAACTCTAGTTCGGCTTGACGTGATTTGACAAAAAACGTTACTGACCCGAAACCCAACCTGAACACGAACTCAATTAAAGTGAAACTCGAGAAAAACTAAACTCAAATGAACCAAACCAAAAATGCCTGAACCCAAAATGATATGAACCTAAAATGATCCAAATTTGAGATTGACTTGACTCGAACCCAAAATAACCTAATGACTAAACTTGATAAAACTCGATTTTAACCTAAATTAATATAAAATATATCATTAGCAAAGATTTAAAAAAATTATGATTTTTTATATATTGATCATTTATCTAAATTGTACATCAATTATAACCATGTACTTTAAGAAACCTAAAAATACTTTAAAAAATATATATTTTTTTTTGCTTGGGGATGGTGTGGAATTTGAAGAATAAATTAACAAAATAACTTGTTTTGGTTTGTTTAGGAGTCTTTTGGGATTTATTGGTTTAGGGATCTTATGAGTTTTACTGGTTTAGGAGTCTTAATTGTATTCTAATTATTAACAAAAGTGATATTTGTTTTTAATTATTTGCCTATAGTTTTGAATACAGTTAATGTAATCAAATATTTTATTTAGCTCTTTTTATTTATCTCCAATGTATGCTTATTAACCCTAAAACTCTAAACTTTAACCGTAAACCTTCAATCCTCATAATCGTAAACCCTATATTTAAATCTGTACTCTAAACCGTAAACCTAAACCTTAAAACTAACCCTAACTCCAATCCTAACCCTAACCCTAACTCCAATCCTAACCCTAACCATTATCATAAACCATAAATCTAAACTTAAACTCAAGACCTTGACCCTAAACTTTAAAACCCTATACACAAAACTTAATCTAAACCATGAATCCTTAAACTTAACAGTAAACCCTATATCTAAATCTAAACTCTAAGCTATAAACTAAAAGCCTAATCCTAACATTGACTCTAACTTTTCCATAAACCCTAAATCTAAACTCTAAACCCTAAACCTTATCTACCCAAAACTCTAACCCTAACGATAACTTTAACCTTAACCATAAACCCTTAACCCTGATACTAAACTCCCAAACCCAAACCTTAAAATCTTAAAACCTAAACCCTAAACATTGCCACTCAATCCTAACCTTACTTTAAGTCTTAGCTTTCCTATTTCATTACCTTCTATACTAAGTCTTGTATACAAGGGCTTCCATATTCAACAACTTTCAATTTTTGAGATTTTCACATTTAATTTATAAGTGCTATATTTGGGGATGGTGACTTTTATAGTTATGAACTTTTATTCTTTAGGACTTCCATATTTAGTAAGTCTCATGTTTTGAAAAGGAATTTCCATATATGATTTTTTTTAGAACTTCTATATTTAGTAAGTTCCATATTTGGGGAAGCAATTTTCATGTCTAGTAAGTCTCATATTCGGGTTTTTTGAAAAGTATGAACTTTCATATTTAGTAAGTTTAATGATCTTAGTAGCCAATTATCAAAATTACAACATTGATCTCTAAACTTTTAAGTATGATGCAATAAGGTACCTAAATCTTGAAAAAATTCATTTCAGTCAATCATAATAATTATAATATAGGTCTCTAAACTTTTCAAATCATTGCATTTTCACTTAAAAATTTTAAAATTTTATAGTTTGGTCATTGATAGTAGCAAACTGGAGTTATATTTCATAGCAATTTTGTGGAAAGTCATTAGAACAAGAGCATAGCAAAATCATCACAATGTGTGTGTCTAGGTGATAGCTGGATAAGGGTCTGGATGGCTTTAATAGTGATAGTTTTAGGAGGTATGAGTTTAGAAAAATAATCAAAGTTTTATAAATTATTATTAACAATGTTAAATAACCTAAATATATATTAAAATATAATGAAGAAAAATTTTATGAATTTTATAAATAAATATCGTACGAGAAAAGAAATTAAATTGCACCAAAAAATTGAATTCTTTAATTTAAATTTTAACAAAAATTTTGACAAAAAAATTGAACCAATTTAATTATTTCAACCTATGCACTAATAACCCGAGTAAATCCGACGGTTAATCTGAAAGTTATTTGAAATTGAAATTGACCCTGGCAATTCTTGAACCTAAACCCAAATAAATCCTGTTTAACCCGAATATGAAATGCACTCAACCCTACATTGACTCAAATTCATGCTATCCAAATTAAATCCTAACTTGAATGATTTGATCCAAATCTAACCTCACTTACCCAATTGCGTTCGCTAAATGGTGAGACCCGTGCGTATAAATAGGTCCTAACTAACTAAAAATCCAGTGTATCGAGTTAAAAAACATGAATAGGTTCCTGGTCCCGTTACTGTTGGTCGTTCTCTTGTCGGTATGTTGCGCAACTTGTGCCATCGGAGACCGCAGTTTCCTTGACTGCCTCTCGACTCATATTGGTGATTCTACTGTCTTCTCTGACATTGTTCACAGTCGCCGGACCTCCAACTACTCCGACATCCTCCACCACAACATCTACAACTTGAGGTTCAAGCATCCTTTTACACCTAAACCTCTCGTCATCATCACCCCAACCCAGCCTTCTCACGTTCAGGCCACAGTTGTCTGCGCCAAAGCTAACCAGCTGCAGATCAGAACTCGATGTGGTGGCCACGACTTCGAGGGCCTCTCCTACGTCGCCCACGTCCCATTTGTGGTCATCGACATGAACAGGCTTCGGTCTGTGGTGTTGGAGGTGTGATTCGAAAGGAAGAAGAAGATCAGACAGTTTAGCTGCAGATTTAGTGAATCTTGCTTAGACGTTTCTTTCTGTTAATGTTTCTTTCTGTTAAGTAAAAGAGTTTCAATAGGAATGCATTTCCTTGTTTTAAGCAAATCAGTTGTAAACTTTTCTTATTTAAGTTCCAGTTAATCAATAAAGTTTATGCAGTGGATGCAATTCATGTTCATTCCCTTGGGTTCCATTCTCTGTTTCATCTTTATCACTCAATTTGATCCAACATTCTGGTATCAGAGCGTGGTTCTCTGAGGCCTGTGTGAAAATCCACTCAGCCATCATGACAGCAAATGGTACAGCAGCACTCAACATCTCCCAACCTTAGATTCCAATTTTCCAAGGTGAAAATTATGAGTACTGGAGCATCAAGATGAAAACTCTATTCAAATCTCAAGATCTCTGGGAATTTGTGAAGATTGGTCACTCTGCAGAAACCAGTGAATGAGGAACATTAAGAGAGAATCAGAAGAAGGACGCAAAAGCTCTCTTCTTTATACAACAGGTTGTGTATGAAAGCTTGTTCTCAAGAATATCAGCAGCAACAACGACAAAGCAGGCCTGGGAGATTCTTCAAAAAGAGTTCAAAGGCTCCTCCAGAGTAAGGCTACAGTCTGTGAAACGTGAATTTGAAAACCTGCATATGAAGGCTAATGAAACAGTTCAGGAGTATCTCGCAAGAGTATCATCCAATGTGAGTCAGATGAGAACATATGGTGATCAAATCACTGACGAAATAGTGATTCTAAAGGTATTGCACAGTTTACATACAAAGTTTGATCATGTTGTAGCTGCTATAGAAGAGTCAAAAGATCTTTCTAAAATGACTATTGATGAGCTAATGGGTTCTCTTCAAGCACATGAAGATAGAATTAACAGAAATCTGGCAAAAGAAGAGGAAAGAGCATTTCAGGTGAAGGGGGAGCAAGGCAATTCCTTCTTCAGAGGTCGAGGGAGAAGCAGTTTTCGAGGAAGAGGTCGAGGCAGGTGGAGTAACATCCAATGCAATTACTGCAAGAAATATGGTCATCTTGAGAATGACTGTTGGTCCAAACCTGTTGAAGCACAATTCGCAAAAAGAAGTGATGAAGGAGAGGACTTCCTGTTTATGACATATGTAAACACACAAGACACAAGTGCTGATGTGTGGTATCTTGACAGCGCATGCTCAAACCACATGACTGGAAGAAAGGACAAGTTCAAAAGCCTTGATGAAAGCCAGAAAACGCAGGTGAGGCTTGGAGATAACAAACCAATACAAGTTGAAGGGCAAGGTACAGTTATTATTGGTACTGTAAATGGAAAGGAAAAACTGTTAAAGGATGTTCACTATGTTCCCTCCTTGGCTCATAATCTAATAAGTGTAGGACAATTGGTTGCAAGTGGACACTCGGTTGAGTTTAATAGAGAATCATGCATGGTTAAAAGACAAGATTCAAATGAGATTCTGCTGCAAGTTTCTATGACTTCAAATCATATGTTTCCTGTTGATTTTTCGGATACTAAACAAGTGTGTTTCATGAGTAGCAAAGAGATTAACAGTGAAACATGGCATCATCGATATGGCCACCTGAATATGAGAGGACTTCAACTACTCAGCAATAAGAGCATGGTGATTGGCTCACCACCAATTAAACAGCTAGAATACGTCTGTGAGAGTTATGCACTTGGCAAGCAAGCCAAGAAACCATTTCCAGTTGGGAAATCAAAACGAGCCACAGATAAACTAGAGCTTGTTCATGCAGATTTATATGGACCAATGAAGACTGACTCACTGTGTGGAAGTAAGAACTTTATGTTATTGATTGATGACTACTCACGAATGTGTTGGGTATTTTTCTTGAAGTTCAAGTCAGAAGCTTTAGAGAACTTTGCCAAATTCAAAGCTATGGCAGAAACACAATCAAGTCAACTTCTCAAAGTTTTGAGGACTGACAGAGGAGGAGAGTTTCTCTCAGCAGAATTCCAAAACTACTGTGAAAAACATGGAATCAAGCATGAGCTTACAGCACCATATACTCCAGAGCAAAATGGAGTAGCTGAACGGAAAAACCGAACATTGGTTGAAATGGCACGCTGCATGTTGAAAGCAAGAGGACTAGCAGATAAATTCTGGGCTGAGGGAGTTGCAACTGCAGTATACATTTCAAATCTGTCTCCAACGAAAGCAGTATGGGATCAAACTTCATTTGAAGCCTGGACAGGTATCAAACCAAGTGTGAGTCACTTGAAAGTATTTGGATGCGTCTGTTATGCTTTAGTGACAGCTGATCGACATAAGCTTGAGAGTAAATCACAGAAATATATATTTATTGGCTACTGTACTAACACTAAAGCTTATCGTTTATTTGATCCTATCAAAGAAAGAGTTTTTGTTAGTAGGAATGTTATTTTTGAAGAAAATCTAAGTTGGGAAGACAGTGAGGATCGAAGAATAGTAGTCCCTCAGCTGCAAATCGAACAAGGAAAAGAACCTGCGTCAGAAGCAGAAGCACGAAGTCCTGAAAGTTCACACCTATCAGCACCAAATGATGAACAATTCGAAAAGACAGAGTCACCACCGGTAAAACTCAAATCATTAAAGGATATCTATTCAGCTGCCTCTTATGCTTTTCTTGTGGAGGATCCAGTTACTGCACAGGAGGCAATAGCGAAGGAAGAATGGCAAGAGGCTATGGATGATGAGATACGTGCCATCAGAGAAAATCAAATGTGGGAACTAGTGGACCTGCCAGAGGGAAAGAGTTCCATTGGACTGAAATGGATCTTCAAAACCAAATATCATACAGATGGAAGTATTCTGAAGCACAAAGCTAGATTGGTGGCAAAGGGATATGCTCAACAACAGGGAGCGGACTTCAATGAAGTGTTTTCGCCAGTAGCCAGATTTGAGACAATCAGAGTGATACTAGCAGTTGCTGCACAACACGGTTGGAGAGTATTCCAACTGGACATCAAGTCTGCATTCTTGAATGGAGAACTTCAAGAAGAAGTATATGTTGACCAACCAGAAGGCTACATTAATTCCAAGATGCCAAACAAAGTCTACAGACTAAAGAAAGCACTATATGGACTGAAACAGGCTCCAAGGGCCTGGTATAGCAAGATAGATATGTTCTTTCTTGAATTGGGATTTCAGCGCAGTCAAAATGAGCCCACTCTCTACACAAAAAGACAAGGAAATGAAGCATTTATGGTGGTGAGCTTATACGTTGATGATATGTTATACACTGGGACATCTATGAAGTTGGTGTCAGATTTTAAAGTGGCAATGATGAGAAGGTTTGACATGACTGATCTAGGAGAGCTTCATTACTTTCTTGGGTTGGAAATACGACAGTCATGTACAGGAGTGTTCTTATGTCAACAAAAGTATACTGAGGACATACTGAAGCAATTCAATATGAAGCAGTGCAAAGTTGCAGCCTCTCCCATGAACACCAACGATAGACTGTAGCTAGAAGATGGGACAGAACCAGCTGACCAACAAAGATTCAGAAGCTTAGTGGGAAGACTGATTTATCTCACTCACACTCGGCCAGATATCAGTTTCTCAGTTGGATTAGTATCCAGATTTATGCACAAGCCAAGTAAGCATCATCTAGGAGCTGCAATGAGAATCCTTCGTTATTTGGCTGGAACAACAGGCCATGGAATATGGTACAGCAGAAGTTCAGAATTTAAGCTTAGAGGGTACTCAGACAGTGATTGGGCAGGATCAAATGATGATCGAAAGAGTACTACTGGCAATATCTTTCTGGTTGGGTCAAGCTTGATTTCGTGGAGCTCAAAGAAACAACCTGTAGTTGCCTTGTCTTCCACCGAAGCTGAATATATATCAGTTACAAGTGCAGCATGTCAAGCCATATGGTTGAGAAGGATGTTGTCTGACTTAGATCAGAATCAGGAGCAAGCTACTGAGATCTTTTGTGACAACCAGTCTACCATAGCTCTCTCTAAAAATCCAGTAATGCATGGGAGAACAAAGCATGTGGAGATAAAATTTCATTTTGTTCGAGAACTGGTTTTAAATGGAGAGGTTGATGTAAAGTTCTGTTCATCTAAAGATCAACTGGCAGATCTCTTGACCAAAGCCTTAACTCCTGCTAAGCATGAATTTCTTCGACTTCAACTTGGAGTTAATCCTTTTGAATCAAGGGGAAGTGTTGGAGGAGTGATTCGAAAGGAAGAAGAATATCAGACAGTTTAGCTGCAGATTTAGTGAATCTTGCTTAGACGTTTCTTTCTGTTAACGTTTCTTTCTGTTAAGTAAAAGAGTTTCAATAGGAATGCATTTCCTTGTTTTAAGCAAATCAGTTGTAAACTTTTCTTATTTAAGTTCCAGTTAATCAATAAAGTTTATGCAGTGGATGCAATTCATGTTCAGTCCCTTGTGTTCCATTCTCTGTTTCATCTTTATCACTCAATTTGATCCAACATGTGGAAGTCGACGTTGAGAACAGGGCGGCGTGGGTGCAGGGCGGTGCTATTCTCGGCGAAGTCTACTATGGCATCGCACAGAAAACAGATGGGCTCGGCTTCCCGGCGGGTTTCTGCTCCACTGTCGGTGTCAGCGGCCACATCAGCGGAGGAGGCTACGGAGTAATGATGCGGAAATACGGGATGGCGGCAGATCACGTGGTGGATGCGCTCATAGTTGATGCCCAGGGAAGACTTCTCGATAGAGAATCCATGGGAGAAGATCTGTTCTGGGCCATTCGCGGAGGCGGAGGAGCTGGCTTCGGAGTCATTGTTGCTTGGAAACTGGAGCTGGTCCCAGTTCCTCCGAAGGTGTCCTTGTGTGGGGTGAACAAAACCCTGGAACAAAACCTGGTCAGCCATTTCCATAAGTGGCAGCGAATGGCACACACGGTGCCCCATGAATTGTTTCCAGGTGTGTTCCTCACACGAGGAAACAGTACTCACAGCAAAGCTGTGAACGGTAACTTCTTCTTCTATTACCTGGGATCCTTGGACAGTCTCATCCCCTTGTTGGGGGAGACGTTTCCTGAGCTCGAGATCGCAGCAACTGACTGCTTCGAAGCGAGTTATGCCGAGGCGGCAGTGGCGATGGCTGCTTTTCCGATCGGGTCACCACTGGAGGTGCTACTAGACAGGACACATCAGATCTACAAACGACAAATGAAGGTGATGTCTGATTATGTGACAGAACCGATTTCAGATGAGGGGGCTAAGGCAGTATTTGAGCGGTTCTGTGAAGACGTGCCGGATCAGTTCGTGGAAATGGGAATCGTTGCTTATGGGGGAAGGATGTCTGAAATTGCAGAGGACGCCATTCCCTACCCACGTCGAGCAGGGATCCTTTACGGGATCCATTACTATGTGGGGTGGGACGAGGAGGGGCTTGAAGCAGCTGACAGGCATCTGCGATGGAGCAAAGCGTTTTATGAGTTTGTGGCTCCGTACATGACAAAAAATCCACGTCTAGGTTACATCAACTACAGAGATTTAGACATCGGAGGCAACAACAGAGTAGGCGAGACAAGTTACAAAGAAGCCAGAGTTTGGTGGTACAAGTACTTCGTTAACAACTTCGACCCGTTAGTTCGTATAAAGAATTCCGTCGACCCGGACAACTTCTTTAGGGATGAACAAAGCATTCCTATGCGCCGATCTTTTGAGGGAAGAAGCTACGCAAGAACGGAGCTATGAAGAAATTTGAGGATTCTTTGGCCGAGCCAGGAAATTATTTTAGCGGGGCAATCAAAGCTAATACAATACATAGTTGTAACAAGTGGGGCCATAATGAATTTTTTCCAAAACATTATATCCCATTTGTGCAATTTTTCCAAAAATCAGTGCTGCCACCATAAAATCGTACATAGCGCCACCACAAAATTGTACATGGCTCCACCAAATTTTGTATGCGGCCGGTGTTGAGTTATTAGCTTGACTGCCAAATCAAATGCTAATCGGTGGGGACATTTGTATGATTTATGTCTAATTCTGGTACTCTGGGAAGAGATAAATCTAACCAATTAAGAACACATTAATTGGCAGCTGAAGGTCACGGCTCACAGTATTGAAGATCAGCACCCAAAACTTTTCCTCCAATCTTTCCCTCCCAAGTTCTCTCCTCAATTTTAGTTTTTGGACTTAAAATTGACTTGAATTTCTTTATATTATTGGATTCTCTTTCCTTAACTTATAGTTGATCTTGAGTATGTATATATACATATTGAAGGTCATGGTTTTGATTAATTATCTCACCTACATGCTGCATGAACCGAAAAGAATTAATAATGTTAACCAAGCCAACTCAGGTTGATCCGAATCATAAAATAATAATTTTAATAAAGCTGCGTATTAACTGAGAAAAACCCACATGATAAAGAAAAATGGTTAGTGAAGACTTTATACATGTAATGTTGAGATCTGTTCAGCCATTGTCAATTAATTTTGGCATGGATGCTTTAATACCGCGTGAACCTAAGACAACTAATGGCTTCCGCGTTTTGTTGTCTTAGCAGATAAGAAAAAAAAGGTTGCAGATAAGAAAAAAAAGGTTGGCTTTATGCTTAACTCCCAACTTTATGTTCCGTTATTTCCTACTCTCTTGCCCAAAAGAATATTGTAATAAATAATTTAGGGTGCGTTAATTTGGCATCACTTCCTATTTTTAATTTTCTGATTTTTATTTTGTGTTTTCTAAAAGTAAAACCAGGAAATATATCTGGTAAACCATTTTTGTTTTCAATTTCTCTTATGATGAGACTTAGTTTTTCCCCATTTTAGAAAATGGATTATTTTAATTTTTACTTTTTTTTTTGCATAGAATTAATGTCATCTAAAAGCTAATACTCTTCTACTTAATAATCACTTGAATAATTTTTTTATAAATTAAATTATTATTTTTTAAATTTTTTCTTACATAACCCTAACAAATATCAACAAAAAATACTTAAAATTTGGTGAAAAAAAAAAGATATTTCAAACGTGCTTTTTACATTCCTTAAATTTAGGATTTCAATTTAAACAAATAATCACTATATATGGATATGAACACTTTAGATATATAATTACACATTTTGTTCCTAAATTATACCTCATGTATGTTATAAATCTCTCTCTGAAGCAAAAAAAAAAAAAAACAAAAAAACGTAGTAAATCTGTTTTCAAACCTCTGTAAAGTGTTCAACTGGAAAATTTCCCTATTTTAAATTATATGAGATGCAGTTTCATATGTTTTATCAATAAACCCATCACTTAAATAATTTCAAATAAATAATAAGCTATATACGTTAAATATTAGTTTGATTGATCATAGTTTTTCCATCATAACTTAACAATTAATATGAGATGCATATTACCAATAAATTTTGGGCATGCAAACGTGACAAATTATATTATAATATATGTGGTGTATGAGATGTGCATGAACTGCTGAAATATAGTGCTATTGCTCATAAAATTTAGTGGCATCATATTTTTATCATATTTTAATCATACTTGTGCAGATGATGGTTAATTTACATAATTTACTTTTTGCTTCTGTGTAAAAAAAAAAAAGTAATTTACATAAGGGCCCCAATGTAATTTGGATTTATTTAAATTAATTTTAAGTGTTTAATTTTTTTAACCCAAAATATGAATTTTACGAGACTAACCACATACAAATTTTATTCAATACAAATTTTATTCAATGTTATTTAGTTTCATCTTAAGATTTTTTCAAATCCATCACATAACATTCACTCCAACCCAGTGCCTTATTAGAGCAATAAAATTTTAATGATATATTTATCTTGCGACTTTATTAAGTCCACTAAACACGAATTTATAAAACTTATTCACCACTTTAATTTAATTTAATTATGTATAAATTATGAAATTAATCATTACATAATTCTTAAATTAAGTTCTACCAACATCTCCAACAACATGATAGTTCTACTGAATTTCTAACTTGTTTTTACCCTTAGAAATATATACATATTTGTATGCAATGGCAGCTATATTAGAAATCAAACAAAAAATATGTTAATAGGGGTGACAAAATTGGACCAAACCAAAAGATCTAGATCCATTCGTCCAAATTTGAACTTGACTTGACTGGAGTTGACTAAAAAACCAATTGCCCGAATTCATCCTAACTTGAATTTGAATCTGGTTCAAACAAAACTTGGAGTAAACCCCCAAACCCAAATAAGCCGAACCCAAATGACCCAAACCTGAAGTGATCATTAATCCAAAATGACACGAACCCGAATAACCAAAACCTGAATGACTCATATCTGAAATGACCAAATATTTGAACCCTTTTAACTAGAGGCAAGCAAATAGATTAAAACGAATATGGATTGAAACCTAAAGAACCAAATCTAATTAAGGTCACTCAAGATGAAAATCAACCTTACATGATATTAACCTTAAATCTAAATAACCCGAATAAACCTAACTTAACTCAACCTTATCCCGAAATCTATTCAACCTAAAATCACTTGAACCCAAACAGCTCAACAAATCATAATTGTAGTAAAAATACAGTGGATTTAGAACTTTTCATTGCCATTGTCCGCTTCAAGTTTTTATGCACCATTATTGTTTTTCCACAAAAAATCATCAGGCCTATTAAAAAAGAAAAACATGGCAATATGCATACCTTCGTTGTTGATTTATTATTGATATGAATTGCACGCAATTAGAACACATTCGTCAACACTAACAATACATTATTTAGGAGTAAATTGCACCAGTGGCTCTTTTATTATTATACTATTTTAGACATTATCTTACATTTTTTTTTACATAGAACGTCTCTAAACCTTTTAAAAATATACAATTTTAAACTTTTCGTGGACAAAAACTGTTAATATGGACAGAAAATACCACTATGGCATGTCAGAGTGCACGATTTGCCATGATAGCATAATGATCAATTGCTGGTGATGATGTTGGAAGGAAGAAAAATAATAAAAGAAAAGGAAATTATGGAAAAATAAAAATTAAAAAAAAAAGAAAGAAAAATGGGAAAAAAAACAGTCGCAATCCACTCCATCCTTCACCCAGACCTTTCTTTCCTCCTCCCTTCCCCACTGCCTCCAGCAATCCCTTGTCATCTCCGGGCTCCGCCTCAGCCTTTAACTCAGTCAGCTTGCCTTCTCCCTTCCTTAACTCAGCCCACTTTAACTCACCCACCCTCTTTGTTTCTTCTCTTTCTTCCTTTTCCTCTTCTTTTGCTAAGCCAAGCCAAGCCTTTGTGTATCAGTTGCCGGTTGGGCAACGTGTGGTGTGGTGGAGAACAAACTTAGAGCTGGAAGTGGAGTGGCCTTCCGGCCCTATTGGATGAAGACCAGATCTCACCGAAAATGAAGACATAAAGGATTACTAGAAGTGGCAAATTGACAGGGGGGATTGTTGGAGGTGGCGAATTGAAGGAAGGGAATTTTGACAGAGCAGTGGATGAGGGGAGGAGGGGAGTATGAGCGGTAGATGAGCTTCGGTTCATAGGGCTGATGCCAAGATTGGAGGTGGCAAGGGAAGGAGGAGGAAGAAAAGATCTAGGTGGAGGACAGAGTGGCCAACAACTATTTTTTTCATTTTTCTTTCTTTTTTATTTATTTTCTTTTTCATTATTTTTATTTTTCTTCCTTTCCACCTTATTGCCAGTAATTGATTACTATAACACTGTGGCAAATTGTGAAGTTGAAGTGCTATGATGGCATTTCTCATTACGTGTGTGCAATGTGCTTTAAAACTATACTTTACCACAAGTGCACGAATCATTTTGTAGTACGAAAAAGTGGCTGTCGATCCCACAAGGATTATAAAATAGGTTGAACAATTACCAAGGCTGTTCACAATCAATCTTACCTAAACTAATAAAAAATTGATAATTATATCCTAAAATATAGCAAATGAGGCCTACTTCCTAGTTACCTAAATGGGTACTTAATTCTAACACTAATCCTACTTCACTAACTCATACTTTTTAAGGGTTTTCCTTAGATTTACCAAGCATACTTCCCATGGATTTCGTTACTTGAATTGGGTTGGAGGTGAAACAATCCTAGGGTTTAGCTCCTTTTACTTGTTGGTGATGTAATTTCTTTGTCTCTTTGCTTTTCTAAGCTAACAAGCTCCCTAGTGGCGGATCCAGGAATTCAAGCTCGAGGGGGCAAGGTCAAAACAAATTCTTAAATTGTAGAATACAAAACAAACCAAATAATGCAATTTATATAAGTCCATGACATTTAAAGAGTACATAGACATGATTAAGTCTAAATTATAAAAATTCAAATTTATAATGTAACATGACGCTCTTTCATGTCTCTGAAATCATCAATGATAGAATTTAAACTAAAAGTCTCTGCAAGGTCCTTCTCAATGTACAAAACTAAAGTATCAGCAAGGAAGTCATTATCCATCTTGTTTCGCAATCTGGTTTTGACAATTTTCATTGCTGAAAAAGCACATTCTGTAGTTGCAGTAGACACAGGAAGAGTTAATATTAGTCGGATTAATCGATCAACAAGATAGTAATAACTTGACTTTCCAGCGAATGCCAACAGTTGACATAATTCAACAATTGATGATAGCTGTGTAAACTCTGGTAAATCCTTAACATCGGCGTAAAAATGGCGCAACTAAAATGCCAACAACTCAAGTTCATGCCTTGAGAAATCTAGTGGATAGTATTTCTGTGCAAGATTGCAAATAGATTCAATGTCAAAAGACTCAAACCCATCCTTCGGGTTCAAACATGAGCTTAGTGTCAAAAGCTCAATAATGCGCTCACTGAACCTTGAAGATATCTCCTGTAACTGAAAATTTATTGCCTCATTGAACGCATCAAAGTGAAAATAATGCTCTACAGAAACACTATCTTGTCGACGACCACTACATCCTAGAAAATGCCGAGCATTAAAATCAGGAACAACAATATCATGCTTTGAGCAGAATGAAGTGACCTTGTCAATAAAAGAATTCCATCCATCTCTCTTGAAATCCTGAAGTAATATTGAAGTAGTTTCCACTAAATTCAATGCCTTGACAATATCTTGACCTTTTTGTTGTAATGGTTGACATAGAACTTCCGTAATACCAAATATATCATACATTAAATGAGCATTGAAGATAAACTCAAATGATGATACCCTTTTCAAAGCAACTGCAACATCTTCTCTTGATTTATAATTAGCACCATCTTCTCTAACATTATCAAGAACTTTGCATATTGCATCAAACATATCAAAGAGGCTGCTAATTGACTTAAAATGAGAACTCCAACGGGTATCACAAGTTCTCTCTAAGGTACCAATTTGGTTAACACCAGTGCCAGTTTCAATCTCATCAATGGCAATCAAGTGTGCAATATTCTCAGCATAAGCAGCTTGCAACTCATCATGTCGTTTACAGGAAGTAGTAACAGCATTGACAATAAAAGATAAATTGAGAAAAAACTCATGCACAACATGCAACTCTTTTGCCGCAGTAACTAGTGCCAACTGCAAACGATGAGCTAAACAATGAACATAATATGCCTGGGGATATTGACTGAGAAATAATGCTTGTAACCCTTTCCATTCACCACACATATTGCTAGCACCATCATACCCTTGACCTCTAATATTTTGAGTATTCAGTCCATAATGAGATAAAATACAACATATCTTTGAATGTAAAGTGGCTGCTGATGTATCTTTAACATGTGAAATATGAAAAAATCGCTCTTGTATTAAGCCTTTATTGTCAACAAATCGGAGAACAAGAGCCATTTGCTCCTTTTTACTTTTATCACTTGCTTTATCAACTATTATGCAAAACATCGAATCACCAATATCCTCACAAATCTTATTCCTAACCTTGTTTGCAATTACACATAAGATTTCCTTTTGGATCGTAGGTGATGTATACCTTACATTTTGAGGAGCATTTTGTAAGACTACACTAGCAACTTCATCATTATAAAATGCTAAAAAACTGAGCAACTCAAGAAAATTCCCTCGGTTTCTAGAATCAGTAGACTCATCATGTCCTTTAAATGCAAGCCCTTGGAAAGATAACCACCGAGCAACATCAATGGATGTTTTAATCCGAAGTCTATTCCTTACAACCTCTTCTTTCGATTGTTTCTCCATTGCCTTATCAATATGACTAGACTGATTCAACAATGCAGTACAGCAATTCACTGAATTATTGTGAGGGGAGCAAGGGTCTGAACCCATATGCTTGAGAAAAGCACAATTTTGACCATCTCTAACCTTCTTCCAGTTTTGGAAACCCTTCACAGTAAAAGCATCCCACCCATTTTGAGCTTTTGGTTTGTCAGCAAATAAATAAGATGGCAAACAAAATGTAGCATCTTTTGTTGGGGAATACTCAAGCCAAGAAAAATCAGCAAACCATGAATATTTAAACCTATGTTTCTTTTTCTCAGGATAATTAAACTGCATTTGATAAGGTCCAGCTTTTAAATAAGCTCTTCTTACCTCATCACGTTCATTGATGGGATATGTCCACATGGGCTACCGTAACCCTGGATCACGCACTATGGAAAAAATTTTAAAAGTTGTAAGTGCTTCACTTTGTTGCGTACTTTCAGCATTTGAAGAATCCCCGAATCCTATAGACTCTAAAACTTCTTCAACTACCCTTGAATTTTCAGCCACCCTTGAATTTTGATTGCTTTTGGGTTGACAGTCAATTTTCCGGTGGTGGAGCCATTTTTTGAAAAAAATGAGATAATGTCTTTCGTTTATTAGACATAGCTAAAAAAAAAAATAAAACAACAATGTAAGCACATGATCTGATATTTCTTTTTTCAAATGAGAGTTAGTTTAATCATTAAAGTGACACAAAGTAAATATGTTTTATGTAGGATATATAATATTAATTATCTAAACCAGTCAACCTGATTTCAAAGTTTAATCCAATATAGACATTCTCACATTCACAACAATTTACAATTCCATCATTCAATTTCAAATTCAAAAGGCAAAAATCCAGCAAATTTAAAACTATTCTAAGAAGAAAACTATAAATAAATGATTTTTATGAATTATGAACCTTCTGCATGAAAATTAGATGCCATTAGACATTAGTTTGTATAGAAATTAGGAAACAACAAAATGTAATCACAAGACTCATAAGTCATAACCCATAGGAATAAAAACTAAATTTATAGCATTACTGCATTAGTGCCGCACTGCCACTGCCACTAGTTATCAATTATCAGCCAAAGCAGGCTTTTGACTATAACTCTGTAACTATAAGGTACAAAAACAAAATGAAAATGCCATCCAATTAATTAATCAAAGCAAGCAAATTAACCATTTTCCACCACTACCTCTTGGTCCTTTCCAGAGTCCGACTCGGCGTTCAGTGGCGTACTGGCGTTACTGGTATAATTGGTGATCAATGGCGTATAATTGGCGTTGGCTGGAGGTGAATCACAGAATCAGGTGATGGATGAATGATAAAGCGAATGAATCGATGATGCGACGATGCCGAATCGCCGATGCGAGAGTCAGCATTCGATGCGGCGATGCCGATGCCAATGCCGCTTGAGCGAGAGGTGACTGGTGAGAGCCGAGAGGACTAGCCCAATGATGGGCCTACAGCGAGGCAGCGGCCGGCGAGCACGGAGCACTAGCAGTCGCCAGTCCCAGTCGGAGCACAATTGCACAAAGCACTGGAGAGTGGAGTCTGGAGGAGATTGGAGTGGAGTAGCAGAGGTAGAGCTGCTGGCAATGTTAGGGATTTGGGGGAATTGGGCATTTGGGGATCGAATTGTATAACTGAAAGTCTGAAACGGTGTCGTGCATTTTGAATGAGAGAAAGGGAGAAATACACACTCGGTTCCCATTCTTTTCGATATCTGCCTCACTGCCCCCCCCAATCTTTATATTTTTCCACAATATTTGGGGGCAAAATACATACCCTATCCTTAATTTTTGACAAAATCATCAAATTACTACCTTATATTTACATTTTTTCAAAATTCCCTGGGGGAGCAAAGCGTAGCTCCACCACTGAAGCTCCCCTTCTTACCTTAAAATAACAAGGACTCCTATTTCTAGTACTACCTTAGAAAGAAGTTTTACAAATTCTATCTACCAAAACTCTAGCAAGTGAGACAAGTCTTCTAACTATATTTCTAATCACTATTTTCCTTACCTAATTTTAATTTCTCTCTCACTTTTCAAAGCATAGAGGGAAATCTAAAGCATTAATAAATTGTAGCCATCAATCAATCAAGCATCATTAAACACAAGGCAAGAAAAAAACAAGCACAAAGGAAAAAAACTAGAAACTCATTCATGTATTGAACCAACAAAACCAAAATCAAGTGACTATAACCATAGAAAGTGTAAAAAGAGCTGCTCCATAACTAAGAAGAAAGATGACATCATTCTTAGAATCACAATATTTACCAAATCCCAAAGATAGAAAATAGGAAGAAAAGAACCAAGAACCCTTTGTAGTGTCACTAGCTTGATCTCCAACGCACTCCTAGCTTATCCTCCAAACTAGCAAAAATTCCAAGATAATGAGCACAAAACTTAAGAATAACTCTACTCTTTCTAAATGAAGCTACCAAATGAAAAACTCTTTTTTCTTCCCTTAAAACCCTAGCTAAAATCCTCCAAATACAAGGTCAGGCTTTATCCTTTTCTATTCTCCTCTAATCCTCCAATGGTATGGTCAGTAGGTGAAGGTTGTGGGTCCTTGAGGTCTAAGATTGCTTCTTTAAGAATGTGGTCCCCTTTTTGTCTGGATACAAAGTACAGTTGCACATTTCATAGTACAGTCACACTTTTACCCTGAGAAGAGAAAGTGCGTTCGCACTTTGGTCTCTTAGGTGATTTTGCTCCACTTAAAGTGCAATTGCACTTTTATTTATGCATTCATGCTTTATGCTGCTTTTGCTCTTTTTTGCTTCTAGCTTTGATTCCAACTTTAAATTAGCCCCAGTTTATGCTCTTTACTTATTTTTGTCCTCTAAAAATGCACTGTGACCTAAAAACTAAAAATGGTACTATGATTTAGCAAAATAAAGTAAAATAAAGCACAAAAGTGAGGGAAAATATGTACGAACTCATGTGACTAACATTTTCTGTCCACAATAACGATTTCCGTCAATAAAAGGTTCAAAATAGTACACTTTTAGGAGGAGAGAGATGTCCTATACAAAAAAATGTAAGATAAGAGCCAAAAGAGTACAATAATAACAAGTTAAGGGCCATGAATGCAACTTACTCCATTATTTTGCTTATCTCTTGATGATTGACTACAAGCAACTCTAGCAAACTTGCTTTTTTGACTTTTTCTAAAAGGTCGACCAGCCTAAGGGTGAAAATGGGCAAGCCTGAACCCGAGCCCACTAGATGCGAGCTCGGCCCTTTTGTTATTTGGCATTACCTAGGCTCGAGCTTGAATTGCTTGAGCCCAATTTTTTAGGTTCGAGCTTAGCTCGAGGGCTTTACAAGCTCAAATGACACATACGAATCTTTAGTCTCAAAACTATAACTTAGATGAAAGATGATGGCTGAATTTATATTTTTTTTTCTATAGAGAACAAAAGAAGGGAAAATTATAGATCTTATCCCAAACTTTCAAATATTTTGTAATTTTACCCTGATTTCTTTAATTGCACAAATAAGTCATTTTCTTCATTAAGCAAGGTAAAAAAAAAAAAGTAAGTAAGGTATTGGAACGGGAAAAAGACAGATTAGGTAGGTACTGGAATGGGAGAAAGACAGACAATGCATCAACAAATCAAAATCAGTTCAAACAAACACTAATCATTTTTTCCTCAACAATATCATAATTGAAAGTGACCAGAACCTAGATCGGCCACACGATTCAAGCCCCAAGCCACATGATTCAAGCCATATGCCACACATTTCAAGCCACAATGGTCTGGGGCCTACATCTATTTAGGGCGATCATCCTTGGTTGCCCATCATTTGCATGGGCAATCGATCTTGTGGTTGGGTTGCCACTGGGCTGTAAATCATCATGTATAGCTGATTGGATCGTAATCGTTGACCTTGGCTCACAGGGCTCTCATCATCTTCATGCTTGTAGTCTTTAATGGTGGCTGATTGGGTGGCAGTCTTAGGTGGTGGCCGATTGGGTGGGTTAGTCGAAACTTGCAAAGGCTAAGGTTGTAATCGTAAGGCATAAGAGGCATGGGGACTAAGGGCTATGAATTGGGATCTGGTAGGAAAAGGCCCTAGTTAAAAATTGGAGCCTGGTGGAAAAGAAACTATACATAAAGCCCGTTAGGCCCGTGAGCTTATAGGGCTAAGCTTTTTCAGGCTCGAGCTTGGCCTTAAAAAAGTTCAAGCCCATTTTTTGGCTTGAGCTTGAATGGGCCTAACTCAAAAAGTTTCAACTCGAGCTCAAGCTTGAGCTACGTACCTAAAAAAAGCCCAACCCTTTTTCACTTCTAGACCTGCCTCGTTACATTTTTGTTTGTGCAAATTATGATTGTGCCACCCACATCACCAAACTCTGGTGTTTGTATACCATATCACACATTGTGCCTAATATGCAGAGTCAAATTCTGTCTTAGATGCATCATTTTTATTGTCAGATGACTATGGTCATTTAGGCAAGCTGTCATCCTTCACGAAGATGCTGACCTAATCCAACACCAACAATGATGGAGATTCGATCATGAACCAAACGAAATTTGTTGCCAAAGATTCAATCATGTTTCTGAGGCAAAAAAAATGGCAACCTTGTGTCAAAATCCAGTGAGCTAATTACAAAATGAAAATTGAGAAATGAGCCTTGGGACCTTTGGCCTCGAATTGTAATTTGAGGGTGAGGGATGATGAAGGAAAAAGAAGAATTATGGAAGATAGGAGGAGAATCGATGACAAATTAGGTTGGGAAGAGAAAAAGGTAGAATATTTGTTTTAATAAGAGAGATCATCTAGGCTTAGGAATTATACAGGGATATTTCATTAGATGCAAAACTTGGGGGGCAAAATTTTCATAGAAGAAAGTTAGGAGGGAAAAATAAGCATTTTTTATTCTCAGTGTCAATGGTGAATAACGGAGTTAAGTTTTGAAGGATTAGTGCAGGTATTTGAAATAGGGAGATATAAGTGTAGGTTCGACTAAATCTCATGAGGGTTTTGGTAATTTTCTATTTAATATATCAAAAAATGGTTTAACATGTTTATTTCATAACTTAAGTCTGCCTAGCTCCTAAGTTTATGTTTTCCTAACTATATGTTTAGAGTCAATACTCTTCTATTAACATGTTATTTGGGTCAAATATGTTGACCAGCTTTCAACTAGAAAGAAACCCCCCTCAAAGTACATAAAATTACACACCATACTATGCAGGTAACACCCACCTTTGTTGCCTTCAAAACCAAATGCCTAAGAGTTGAAGACCTATTAATTTGCTTGTGAGAATGCATGAGGAGCTAAAGTTCCTGAGAACGATGAGATCTTCATGTAGGGTATGAAGAAATAGATCTTCATGCACGGAGGAAAGCGGCAGGGTACTGCAAATTGAGCATCTCTCCAACGGAGCTTGTTGGCCTTCTTGTAAAATAGAATGAGTTCATCAGCGATCGACCTGAGAATGTTAGGTGTTAACCTAGGAATGTTGAATAGACCTGAGAACGTTAGCAATCGACCTATGAATTCTAACCATCGAGAAGAAATAAAGTAAAATTTGTGAGTGGCATGACCCGTAATTTTAGGTACTTTTAGGGGGCTCTGTCTGTTTGAGAGTTGGTCAATATGTTTGACCCAAATAACATATTAACAAGAAGGTATTAACTTTAAACAAACTGGCCCTTAATCAATTAAATGCCTTAATATAAAGTTCATAATTGCAAATTTTGTGATAACCTATTAACGTGTTAAACTCAGAATTTAACATGTCAATAGGGAGTTTAAAATATTTTGCCAAATTTTCTTGGTTGGTTTGATTTGACCTCAAAATTTAAATTAATTTTGGATGAATCAGAGAATGTCATTTGAACAGTTGCGTAGAGTATTTAATGAGCTATTTCTAGCTCTTTTTTTACCATTGAAGTGTAAAATGGAGTTTAAAAAGTTAAACTCAAAGTTTAATAAGTAAACTACAACCAAACTTATATAGAAAAGGAAGTAATGATCACCAGAAACTATAGAGCTTTTTCATGCCTATCTAGCTACTATCCAATAGTCATCTTGATCCAAAATGATATAAATTTATGAAGAAATACTTCGAGAATAACTCTTGGCCATTAGAAGTGAGAATTTATTATCAAATCAAATAGAAAGAGTTTACCTTAAGAAATTCATTAGTATTTATGTACTTTCACTTGTATATCTAGCAAGATTGCTATTCTGTGAGCTTTTAAACACTTCAAGTCTTAGAATTTCTTAAGTGTAAAGTGGTTCTTAGCAATCCTTGAAAAGAATTTGGGAGCAGTTTTCTAGTAAGTCTTAAAGAAAACTAGAGTGTGGTTTTTAGTTAGCCTTAGAGAAAATTAGGGATTGGTTGAGTATGAACATTTAAGCAAACACCATTATAATTTTGATCAAGAAATAGTGACGGAACTCTCAAGTGGACAAGTTTGACGAAAGGGTGTAGACTCCAATTGGTGGAATTAAACCTCTATAAATCATGATGCACTTTTTTCTTTATCTCTTTTTATATTTTGTTCATATTTCCTCGATTTTTTTTAAATATTTGGTTGAGTGAATTTGATTGTAAAATTTTATTTTTCCTAAAGTTCTTAAAGCAACTAATTCACCCATTCTCTGTTACACTTAGGCTAACAATTAGTATAAGAGCTTGGAGATTTTTGTTTTTAAAATTTTGTGATTTTTGAAATCTAAAGATCCATGGCAACCTTATGTGATAACATGAGTTCTATCTTTCAACCTCCTTTGAGTTTTGAAAATTTAAACTTGTGGAAAGAAAGAGTGAAACTTTTTATTCAAGCAAATGATTTTGAGCTTTGGAAATTTGTTGAAGAAGGGTTAAAGAATTGTTATATTAGATCTTGCACAATGAATGCGAAAGCAATGCATATTCTTTATTCCTCTATGGATGATGATACACTTACTTCATTTTTAGATTATAGTTTAGAAAATGAAATTTGGAAAAGGTTCACAATGAACAATGGAGAAAAAGAAGAAATTAAAGCATTTCTTGATAATAAGAAGAAAAAAAAAAGCACAAAAAACATAAGTACTCCAAGAAGAAAAATGAAAAAGAAGCCTCTTTAAATCAAAGCAAATCCAACTTGTGTCTCATGACAAGAAAGGAAGATGAGGCAACAAGTATTTACTCTAGTGTTCATCATCATCATTTTCATGCTCATCACCCTCTTTTGGTTGCACTTGGGCCAACATAAGTAAATTGAAAAAGAAGCCTCTTTAAATCAAAGCAAATCCAACTTGTGTCTCATGACAAGAAGGAAGATGAGGTAACAAGTATTTACTCTAGTGTTCATCATCATCATTTTCATGCTCATCACCCTCTTTTGGTTGCACTTGGGCCAACATAAGTAAATTGAAATGGTTACCGTTATTATTTGCATATGCCAATGACATAACTTTACCACTAATCTTAGGTTGCCCAGTAATTGGTAAATAATTTCTTTAGTCAAATGGACTATCAAAATTACCAATAAAATAGATTGGATGGGTTAGATTCATAAGTTGCCAAAAGAGTCAATCAATGGCATTTGGCCTAAACACCCATATAATGCTTCTATCATTGTGACTCGGTTAATCGCTCTCCTAGAGATTTTGGGGTATGAATTTAACCTTGAACTTTGATGATCGGGACATTTTGCCCACCTAACTTGGTAATTCGGATGTTTTCTATCAGTTATGTAATAAAATTGCATAATCATAGAATCTAATAACTTTAGACTTAAATTGCAATTGAATATAGTCATCTAGGTTTTTTTATTTCAATCATTTGTACCCAAAAGTTTGCCTCTTACTACCCATGTCCTCATCCTTAATGCAGCCCCACTGGCATGTTCTCATCTCTGCAATTGCAGCATCCCCAATTTGAGATGCATCTTTCATCCACCATTGATCACTCAAGTTCTTCAACTTGATCAAAATAGTATGAACTATCATAAGAGCTCAATTCAATTTCCAAAAGCTTGGTTCAACTTAAAATTGCATACTCACATGAGAATGATCATGACTTTTTGTAGAAAACTTTAAATTGCAATTCATAAAATTCCTATGAAACTAGACTTCTCAAGCTATAATATATATTTTATTCACAATTTTTAAATCAGCCAACCAATACATTTTAATCCTCAAGTTTTAGACTTGTACAATGTCCAGTATTTCAACGATGCCTTGCAAAAATCAACATAACTCCTTACTCAAGCCTCCAAAATTAATTTCATTTATTCTTAGTTAAAATAGACTTATAGACCATTGCAATAACATATATAAGCCTAGGTTCTAGTTACACTTTAGTATGGAACCAATTGAAGCATCTTGATCGACTGCCAAAATTTCTCAAACCATAATGGTGTACAAAAATTTTCAATATTTCTTAATTTCCTCATAATCTAATCTTTTTAACCATCAAGATGCACCTTATCATAGTCTTTTACCTTTATGAGTATTAATCAAGCAATAGTTATAAAAAAATAATTCATACACATTTACATCTTAAGAACAAGATTGATATATTAATTGACTGTTGAGGAAAGGCTATTAAAAAATAATTTATATAGCATAGAATATTCAGAAGCCAAAAAATCTATGATCTTTAGATGAATTATATAAATTTCATTTATAAAGTTATGAGATTAAAAAAAATAAGATGTTGCATCTATGTTTCTTTCTGGTAAAATGTATTAATATTCAATTTAGTAAAAGTCAAGCTATTATTTTATCCAAATAATTTACTTTAGTAAAGGTATTTTAATTATTTTTCTCATATGATAATAAGTCACATCATTAGTTGCTTCATTTTTTCTATAATAGCAAAAGTGAAATTTAAAATTTTGGCTTAAAGGACCTGAGGCGCTAGAGGGGGAAGACAACAGTCTTGAAGGTGGGGAGGCACCGAAAAGCAAAGGTTACAGTCTTAAAGGAGGTGGAGGCTCGGATCAAAGATAGTAACCTAAGTGAAGGAGACAAAACAATAGGCTACAAAAGATAAAAATTAGACAACTTAAATGGCAATTATTTGATTTTTTTTCCTTTTTAAATAGACGGAAGTTAAGTCAAGTAGGTAAAGTATCCTAATTATCAAAATTTAGGGCTTGGTTCATACCCCGAAATTACCTGGGGGATCAACTGGTCGAGTCATTATAGTATTAGGTCATCTAGGTATTTAGGCCATGGCATTTTGATGTGTTTTATTATTTAGTACCACCCTTATTCATTTGTAGGGGTGTAGCCAAGCAGCTGTCATGTCCAAACATTTCTGGCTTAAACTTGGCTCAACAAGGATTTGGTTGTCTTGAGTCGGTGTTCTATTAATTACTTTTGAACTTTTGCCACCACATAACATTATTATCGACTATTATCATTACTTTATACCAATATTATATGTGTGTGGATGGGTGGTTGACATGTTATCTTAATGTCTATAATATATATGTACTAGAAACTTATTCCAAAAAATTTCACTGGGAGAATAAAAATTATGTTACTTTCACTTAAGAAAGAGCTAACAAAGTACTATGTTGTAACAATACCTCAACTAAATTACCTTACCACCTCTGTAAATTTTGTGACTTATTTCTTCTTGATGGTTTATATTTTGATATATCTACATGTCTAGAATTATTATTTGTATAGTTAAATTTATATTTTTATAGAAATTATAAATAAAACAAATATATATATCATTGAAGGAAATTATAATTGCCATTTTTTATACTCAAATTATAATTAACATTGAATGTTAAAGGTAAGTTTAGGAACTTTAAATACAAACATTTAACGAAAAATTATGCATTGTTTATGATTTTTGGTATTGTCATGTAGTATTTTTTATGAAGACAGTTGTTAAAAAAATCAAATATCATGCCCCGTTATGAAAATATTTAAATGTGTAAACAGCATCCATCATTCCTAAACTAAGAACATGTTTTGAATTCATCCCGGAACTATAAAACGTTACACTGTTTATCTTTTAATTATGAAAAAGTTACACCAATCGTTCTACCATTAACTGCAAAAGTTAAAACAGACGGAAAAAAATGTAAAAAACTAGTTTTAACCCATGAAAACCTTTCATTTGTCAAGAAATCTCAAAAATTTTACATCTTATAATAAAATCACCTTCTCCTAACTGCCCTTCTTCCTTCATGAGTACTGCCAACCTTTGCTTCACCCATTTGGTTCTCACGTCCTCTGTCGTTGATTCCAAGCCAACCTCCCCATTTGTAAGCACACCTCCCCTCTTTTCTTGCTAGATTGTCGGTGGTTGTCTTCCTTTGGCGGTGTGTGGCCATCTCCCTCTAGTAGTATGCGATCATCTTCATCCAGTGAAGCGAGATTGTAAATTGTCGTCTTCCTTTGATAGTACGTAATCGAAGAGAAACAACAATGTTGGAGCACGATTGAAGGGAGATGTCCAGGATGGATTGAAGGGAAATGATGATAGAGGACGGTGATGGGCAAGATCGGATCGCGACAGGAGAGCACTACAGAAGAGGACGTTTAATCGATGGGTAAGTGCGGTGAGTAAGGTGTTAAATATCATTACCATTAGGTATATCGCACCTCATATTTTTAAGGTATATCGCACCACATATCATTACCTTTTTTGCAAAAAAAAAAGTTAGAATATTATTTTAAGAGTACGATAAAGGATATTGTTTATACAAAAAATATAAAAAATATTATATATAGAGCAAAATAAATATTACTCAGTAAAAAAAAAGGACTAATTTATTGATGCAGGAGAAGAAAAGAAACAATACTTTAATAATAACAATACATTTTCTAATACAAAAAAAAAAAAAGCAAGCAAAAGTAAAATAAAAAGAAACCAAAAACTAAAAGTAAATTTTTCTGTTAAAATATGTGTATTAATTATATTTTACTATTTTATATATTTATGTATGATAGTTTGGTTTAAAATGAAAAAAAAATATCACACATATGTCCATGAAAAATAAAATATCATAGTATATACTTCACAGCATTTGCGGTATACCGCAGTTTTTAGATAAAATGTACATAAAAAATTACCAATATGCAAAATATGGTGAAATACAACAGTATACTGCGTATTTTGTGTGAAAAAATGATAAAATTTGAAAATATTTATACCACGTGCTGTTTACTTGTGATAAGCGGTATACCGCAGTATTTAATTTTATAATGACGAGATGGCGACAGAAGACGACAACGAAGGACGACGATGGATGAGGAAAAAAGCCACATTATGGCCTCAAGGGTCTCAGTTTTTTGTTCCCTTTTGCCCATCAATTAATCATCAATGGTGGCTGTGTCGTGGGATGTCGGAGGTAGGATGAGGATGTGATGGCGACAGATCAACACTAGCCATAGCGAAGGTGAAGGTCATGATGGGATGATGGTTTTATTGTAAGATATAAAAGTTTTAAGGTTTCAATGACAAATACAATGTTTTCAGGGGTTAAAACTAGTTTTTTTATGTTTTTTACCGTCCATATTAATGGTTACAATTAACGGCTAGACAATTGGTGTAACATTTTTATAGTTAAAGGATAAATGGTGTAACATTTTGTAATTTCAAGATGAATTCGAAACATGGGTCTTTGTTCAGGGATGACAGATACTGGTCACCTAATTTAAATTTAATGATCTATAAATAAAGTAATAGGGACATAAGGAAGTCAGTTTAAAGTTGGTGTTACATTATGTAAATTACCCTTTTATTTTCTATTTGAGATCATGGACAAGATTGTGAAAGAAAATGTCGACTTGCCAAAACCTACATCGTTCTGCAAAGGGAAAATCATAAAACCCCCTTAAGGTATAGATAAACCTACACCTATATTCTCTTATTTCAAATACCTACAGCTACCTCATCGTGTCGCCAAATTGGCATTTTTTGAAGGAAACCTTGCCCTCACTGAACATGTGAGCAGACCCTGTTATTTTCACTTGCAAATCCAAGAAAAATGATATTGCTCTTCTGATTTAGTTCTGTTTTGTTGTGCAGCCACCAAGATTTAGTTTCTATGATGCAACAAAGACAATGTATACATATACCTATATTCTCTTATTTTCTCTTAAGGTATAGATAAACCTACACCTATATTCTCTTATTTCAAATACCTACAGCTACCTCATCGTGTCGCCAAATTGGCATTTTTTGAAGGAAACCTTGCCCTCACTGAACATGTGAGCAGACCCTGTTATTTTCACTTGCAAATCCAAGAAAAATGATATTGCTCTTCTGATTTAGTTATGTTTTGTTGTGCAGCCACCAAGATTTAGTTTCTATGATGCAACAAAGACAATGTATACATATACCTATATTCTCTTATTTTCTCTTAAGGTATAGATAAACCTACACCTATATTCTCTTATTTCAAATACCTACAGCTACCTCATCGTGTCGCCAAATTGGCATTTTTCGAAGGAAACCTTGCCCTCACTGAACATGTGAGCAGACCCTGTTATTTTCACTTGCAAATCCAAGAAAAATGATATTGCTCTTCTGATTTAGTTCTGTTTTGTTGTGCAGCCACCAAGATTTAGTTTCTATGATGCAACAAAGACAATGTATACATTAAGGAGAAACTTACTGCCAGCAAGATAGACAATAGCAAGGTCAGTATGAGGCCAAAAAAGAAAATCTTATATGATAATCTGCTGAAGTGTTTTAACACATTTTCTTGTCATGTTTAGGTTGTCAATTCAATAATATCCCACGAAACTTTCCTCAACAATTGCTTGATAGAACACAGTGTTGTTGGAATAAGATCTTGCATGAACTCTAATGTTCACTTAAGAGTTCATCACCTAAGCCACTTGCAACTAGTTTATCATGAAAATGAGTATCTACTTTGTCATCCCAATTCAACACCTATATTGTTCTCCAAGTGATAAAGACATCAAATGCAGGATATTGTGATGCTTGGGGTGGACTTCTACGAAACGGATGCTGAAGTAGCATCTTTATTGGCAGAAGGAAGAGTTCCTATAAGGATAGGAGAAAACACAAAAATCAAGTATAAACCCTAAGACCATTCTTAAATGTTTCCTTATTTTCCTCTATCAATTTGACTATTAAACATCTTGTGAAAAGTCAAAAAATTTCATGGAAAATAGGCTATTGTTTTCCCCCATACCTTTGTCTTGTCCAACCCTTAAACGATATATGGGTTTAACCCCTAAACAAAAAATTTATATCAGTTATCCACATTCTCTTCTCTATCATTCCATATTCTCTTTGCTAGGGTTTTAGGCATCTGTAAATTACACAATCATCTATGTTAGAGATAAAACAGTAATGTGGTGTCATTAGTGAGGTGATTTAAGTATGAAAATTTTGAATTTTTTGAACAAAATTGTTATTTTGATTAGAGATTTTGCGACTTCATGTAAAAAAGATCTTTTTTTTTTAATGATCAAAGTGAAAAACTATGGATTTTAGGGTCGATTGTTGGCTTATGAAGTATGCTTGTTTGTTTTGTAGAAATCATGTGGCTGATATCTTGGTTTATAAGGACAACAATGATCCTTTTGTGTTGGTTGTGTATGTTAAAAGGGGCTGGATCCAGAATGTTATTCATTATTGGACCTAACAAACACCATTTGGGAGAAGGTTTTTCCAAAATAGGATTTTTTTTATTCTAAAGATTAAAACTGGTAATGGGATGTGTATTAAGAATAACGATGACATGTTAAAGATGTTCAGCAAGTAAGAGGATGTATAGGATGTGACAATGCGAAACCTAAATAAGGCAAACACTAGTGAAAGGATAGACACACAGATGGGTACTAGATCAGTAAGGGACAAAGGAAAAAAGAATAGGATAAGTGAAAATAAAGATGAACAGAATGAAAAAAATCATATGGAGGTTGATGATGAAGATGTACAGTTGAGTGATGAAGTGTTTGAATTCTGGGTATGAGGGAAATGTTGGGAGAGAAGGGGAGGATAATGGACGGAGAAGTGAAAGTTCAAATAACCAGGATGTTAAAGGAATAGAGGGAGAAAAGGATGATGATGAACAAGGCTTAATGGCTTAGGGAGTGAGTCTTCACATGATTCAGGATTGATTTTTAGTGGGCTGCCAAAGCATACAACATTAACGAGTTTAATGTGGCCATGAAGTCTATTATGAGTTATGGTAATGGTGGTGCTGTATTTTAATGGCTTAGTGAGAAACCTGCTAAGTCATGGTCAAAGTTGGGGTACGATCATTTCTACAAGGTTGATAATGTCACAAACAGCATAACTGAGTCATTCAACAATTGGATTGGAAAGATTAGACTTATATCAATGCTTACATTGTTAGAGAAACTAAGAATAAAAATGATGACTAGATTTCACAAGAGGTACACAACTGGTTGTACATAGACTGACAAATTAACCCCTTATGCCGTAAAAGAATTAGATACTAGGATTAAGGCCTCATGTGGATGCACACCATTGGTAGCTAGTAATTCTGAATTCTAGGTTCTATATGGCCTCGAGATGAATGTTGTTAACTTATCACTAAAGGCATGTTCATGAAACCAATGGAATCTCACAGGATTACTCTATAAGCGTGCTATAAGTTGTATGAAGTTCTTCCGACTGAATATTGAGAATTTTTGTAATCAGTACTACTTTGTTGCTGCTTACCTAAAAGCATATGGTGATGTTGTTCACCAATTACCTTAATTGACCTTTCATCTGAAGACTCAGCTACTATTGTACTTTCACCCTTACTAAGAAGGAAACCTAGAAGACTAAGGAAAAATAGCAGAAGAAAGGCCAATGGAGCAAAAAGCATAGCAAGGTCAAGCACTATAACATGAAGCAAATGCCAAACCATTGGCCTTAATGCAAGAACATGTAGTGGCCAACCCCCTAATGCCAACAAGATAGATTTAATTCTTTAAATTCTTGCAAATAGTTCAATCATGTGGATGTAATGTTGTAGTTAACTACCATTGTTTTCCTTTGTAGACTAAAGGCAAACACACGAGAATGGATGGTTCAACCACTTAAACTCTACTCAATTTGTTCTCAAGCTTAGTGACTTTTGTAGAAGAATTTAGTTAGCAACTAGTCTTTTACTCATGTTAGGTTACTGTTGTTGTTTGGATGAGCTTTAGATTAATGAAAATGCCATGCTTTTGGATGAACATTAAATTGATGGAATTGTGATCTTGTAATTACAATGGTTGTATTTTTGAAACATTAGATGCTGGTGTAATCCTCCTATATCCATTCTCCAAGTTAATGGATATGTTTGTTTATAGATTGTATTTTATTTGAGTTTTTCAGTTACTCCCTACCATTTGTGTGCACTTTGTGTATCATATGTGTATCTGCTTCTACACCAATCCAATTATACATGAACAATATTTTTTTGTTTTTTTCAATTACCCTTTCCAATAACAAAATATAAGGCAAATTCACTTTCTAAACACAATACAAGGCACATTCACTTTATAGATACAATATCACTTACTTTATTACCATCAGTAAAACACCAATCACAACAACAAATATGATTACATTGATCTTCAAACTTAAATTAACAATTTTACTTGTTCTTCCAACAAAACCTTCAATTTGGTCTAGTTTGTGAAACCCTCTTAATTCCACCTAAAATATGACTTCCATCTTCCACTTGACGTTGCTCTCTCATAAATTGAAGCATACAACCACCCTATGCATTTGGGCTCTCTCTTGAACTGTGTCCACCACACACAATATGTCTACTTGTTTGCATGAGCGCACACCAACCCCAGTAATTGTATTTTTTCTCACGACATACATAATAGAGCCTTCCTGAGTTTTTCTCAGGCTCAAAGATTTTAACAGCAGCTTGCTGACCACACCAACAATGCCTATTTTTATATTGATGATGTTCAAATTCTAAGCTATTAACGCTGCTTGCAGATATCCTAACTACATCAAAGATAGCAAGGTTGAGCCATCAACATCATCCCTAGTCTGATTCCAAGTCAAACTCAAAACCCTAAATTCAAAAATCAAATCTGAGAAAATCATGGCATTCACATTTATCAAATAACTTTTAGCAGCAAACTAACATTTCATGCTTCAACCACACGTCTCAGATTGATATATGAGTGGCAGAATTCTGGGAAGAATCTATGGTGATGGGAAAAAAAAAATCACCAGACTTAGTGGAGGACAACTGAAAAAGGTGGCAAAACAAGAAGAGAACCGTTAAAGGTTTGACCTAATATATTGATGCAAAGAGTAATTTCAAGTTATCATATTACACAGTTCATTAGGGCCCACTTCCTAAATGGTCCTACTGATGGAGTGGATGAAGCTAGGGTAACAATAAGTATTTGAAATATGGAGAATACAAGTATAGATTTTCCTCTTGTTCAAGGGTTAGGTAATTTTCCCTTTTAAGAAATAAGATTAAAACTATTTTTTATCTCAAAATAAAGATCTAAAAGTACACCTAATATGAAAAACCTCACCAACACGTGTTCTTTCAGAGTACCGCCGTATTATAAACGTAATGTAATTATTTAGCTGAAAAGTCAAAGGCAAAACTCGAGGAAGCGCAGGGAGAGAGAGATAGAGGGAGATTTGATCGAGTTGAAGGAGGAGAGAATGGGATGTCTTCCTTGCTTCGACGGAGGGAAGAAGGAGCAGAGGCGGGAGGAAGAAAGATTAGCCGACGCCGAAGCTCGAGCCAAAGCTGCCGAGGCCGCCCAGAAAAGGTGGCTTCTTCCTCATCTATTCGATAATATCTCAGTCTCGAGCCAGGATTTTGATTCTTCTCTTATTACTTGTGAAAATCTGTTTTCATGTAATTTCCTGGCTGCTACTGAGCTAATCAAATCTTATTCTTCCAGTAATTAGTTGTTCGGCGTTCTGGTGTTTTTATTACGATTTGAAAAGATCGGAGTTTTATGTCCAAAAATCAAAAGGGCGGGTCCGAATTGAATATTTGTTATGAGATGAGAGCAATCCAGTTTTGAGCATTTGATTTTATGGATGAGTTGTTTGCTTTTTCATGAACTTTGATGCTTCATTTGTCTGACTACCGGCTAAAAACAAAGTCTTGCTTTCAGATGTGATGTACAATTTGGTTCCATTTACTAATTACATCCCAGGAATTGATATGTGAAGAACATTCCTAGATAGCTTTACTCAATAACAGTGTTGGAAATTCCCGAGGAAAATTTTGAGCCTTAGATGTTCCTTTGAACTAGTATGCTGCCTACATTAGTTCTCACTGACACCTTCTGTGTTGTTAACTGTATTTCGTTGGGTAATTCAGATATAATTGTTGTAAATGTTTGAATGTGTGATTCCGGTTTCTTGTGGTTGTAAAAGGACATTAGTTTTTCTCATGTTTGGGGGTGTGTAGATATTTGGGATTTCTGTATACTATACAATTACTTTGAATTCTCTAACTAGTGAACCATTGAAAGATGATGAAGGGTTTGTTATCACACTTACAGGCAAGAACAGTTCGAAAAATCAGCTGCGGGGAAAGCTGCTCGTGCTCAGATGGAAGCTATGGCAAAGCAGTCTGCAAACACAAATAAAGGGGAACCTGTTTTGAAGGTATCCATGATGGACTCAATGTTTCTCTTATCGAATCATTTGTACTGGTTTTCAATTCATCTGGAAATGGTTTAGAATTCTGGTATTCAAGTCTGACAAATATTTTGTTTCTTCTATTACAGTGGCAAATGGATTGACATTCACTTATGCTATGTTCATCCAAAAACCTATATGTATAGCAAAACAAGTTCTCTCTGTTTTCGCATTGCAGAGATGAAATGTATGTAATTCATGACTTGCCTTCTCGTGAACACTCACTTTGCTTATATTACTTGCCAGTTTTTGACATCACACAGTTGCAGCAAACTAGTTTCTATTGTATATACTACACAGCTGGTTCGAAGAAAGCCACAATGTCCAAAGCAAAAGCAAGCATATGCTTACCGCAAACAGTACATGAAAGTTATTTGTTTGAGTGCTTTGCTTTGACAATTTGTAGCTTTGCTTTGACAATTTGTAGGCTCTTCGTGAAATCCTTTCCTCCGGAGGTTTCAGCATAATTATATCACCAGCTCACTTGAACATATGTTATGTATATACGTTAGTTCAACGGAGGTGATTGCACAATGATATGCTTAGACAGAAAAATCTAATGAAATAAAAATATGCTAGGTTGAAAGCCATCGTATATTTTTATCTTTAGCACCAATTTTCCAAGGCTACTAGTAGCTTGACAGGATGACTGCTATGCATATGGTTCAAGTAGAAGGAATCACCAATCTACATTAATCATCTCTATTTTGGTGAATCAACCATAGATTCATATGACTCAGCTGACCTAGCCTTTACTCTGAGGGCGTCTGCTTAGATAGTGAGGGCTGGGTTTCGGAAACTTCATTCATGTGAAGGGCTGAACCGGAGCTGACAGCTTCAATTCATAGGCTGCTTGAAAAAATTCTGCTGCTTGTTGTAATGAACCTTCCATTCTTGAAATCAATCCAAGTTTCATCCAGGCATCATGATTTGTGGGTTCTAACCTCAACGCATTCATGAGAAAACTTTTGGCTATTTCAAGCGAGTGGCTACCAAGCCTCATTAGCACTGCTGCAGTTGAAATAATGCTGGGCACGTAATTTGGATCTATTGATAGTGAGACCGAGAATGAAACCAGAGCTTCCTTGTATAAGGACTGGGCTTCGAATAATGTTCCTGCATATTAAACAAAATGAGATATCTTTTGCATCGCAATGAGCCTGCCACCAAGTGAGAAGATTATTGCTACCTGTAGTATGCCAACCCTTGGGTGAATAAAATTCTATTAACTTGGCTTTGTGTAGGCAAATTCTTGCATCAGGCAACATGCCGACTTTTGTATAAATAATAGCCAGATTCTGCCATGCTGCTGTTTCCATGTTTCTTTGGGTTGCACTCTGTAAACAAAAGTTTGCCATAAAATACAAACAGGTCAAGAAAATAGTCCTGCGCCTTCCTATGTTTAGGAGCATACAAAAGGCTATTATAATGGACACCTTAAAAATACCGCAACTGATTCCAAAGTTATTATTGACCGAAGAAGAATAGATACCTCTTGAAGGAAGTTCCTGACATCCACAAAGTTCTTAGTTAGAGGCTCTCGTTGTGCTTGAGTTAGAGCCAGCAAGACTCTGTAGGTCTCAATCGCTTGCTTCGGCTGTTCCTGAGCAATCTGAAGTGCTGCTTTCAATCTGAGAAGCTCCGAGCGGTCCAACTTCCCAGATTCATCTAAGGCAAACTCAAGGACTGTTTCTGCATCCTTGAACCGCATTTCTGCAGAAAGTATGAGAGCCAACAGCCTCCAACCTTTTCCAGAGTTTTCAGTGGCCATATTGGAGTATGCAACAACATGTTCAAAAGCCACATCCAGGTTCCTTTGAACTGCATTTTCCAAACCGAGGTTAAGTATCACTTCAGGGTCCTTCCCATTGAGTGCAGCATAATTTAGAGATATCAGAGACTCTTTTTGAAGAAGAGCTCTGTCGGAATCTGATATTGAAATTCTTGCAGCATTCCCATAGCAAACACCTAGGAACTTATGGGCCTGCTGCATAAAATGATCATTTAAGAGATGCTTTGAATCCAGCACTTTAAGACCAAATACTATCCCATCATGAGCATATTTTGGATCTTGAGAAGATAAGTTTGCTCCCAGCAGGAAAGCAAGCACATGGGGTCTGCGTTTTGCTTCTGAAGAACCTGAAACTTTCTTTAACAAATTCAAGGCTGCCTCATTTTGACCCGCAGCTGCGTAACAAAGAGCAAGGAAGTACCACCTTTCAGCTCTGTCATATATGCCAGGACGGACCTGCTCAAAATGATTTCCTAACAATTCAAACTGCCCCGTAATTGTGAGTGCGTAAGTCAGATGATCTATGATTTCTGGATCCCACTTTATTTCTCCAAATGCCACTTTTTGCATGAGTATGAGCAGCAAAAGGATTGCTTCCTCTGTATTGTCTTTTGGAGTATTATGACCAAAAACCTGCAAATTAGGAGAGAGGTTTGTTTCAACACCACCATAGAGCAATCCTGCAGCTAAGTCTTTCTGTATGCTTGCCAACCTTTGGCCATCCAGATTCCATGGCTTAATTAGGGCCCGACGATATGCAATTATAGCCTCATCAAGAAACCCTGCCTTTATCCAAAGTTTAGGGAGCAACCCTATTGCTCTGTGAAACATCTCCTGCATCTTGCAGTCTTCAGCAATACCCTCAAACATACCACTGGGAAGTGCAGATTCAACTGTATCGAAGATCATCTTGCACTCCTTTGCAGCCTCTGATGAATGAGAAGGAATGAAAACCAAGTTAAAATAATGGTCCACTACACCATGTATCATTGATCAGTGAAGTCAAACTTCTCTTACTGCATACAAATGAGGATGCAAAATTTGAATCTCCATTACTCATGACATTATTGGGCGATCTGAGTCAACTGAATCAAAAGGTTACAGAAATATACCTTAAATCAAATGAAGGACCAGAATTTTTAGTGAGCCCAAGTCTATGGTACTGACTAAAATCAGTTACCAAGTCAATTTCATTAAGTTATGATGGTTCATCACGTTTAACATTTGCTAGCACAATGTGAATTCCCCTACCAGCACCAAGCAGCACAAATCCTAGTAACTAGTGACCACTTAGAATAACATGGAAAGCTTGTAAATCAAGTTGTTCCCAAGTTGTGCCATCTTTTAGGCATACAAACAAGAACACTTTCCTCTAATCACCAGGAGAACATGATAGCAACCTCAAACATGAAGGAGAAAGACACTACCTGTAAAATGACCAAGTTTCTCCAATGACTTTGCCTTGAGATAAATTGCTTCAAGAAGTAAACTCACGGAATGCATGGACATTACACTAGGAGGGGCATGAATTGTACCATCCCCTTTCGATCGGGGAGGTTTTCGCGGGCGAGTTCTCTCTATTATGGCTCTACTCATCCTTGGGGTTAAGCCCTTGATATCAATACCCTGAAAAACCTGAAGTGCAGCATCAAAATTCCCTCTCTGGTACTCAAGCCGCCCCAACAAAGCCCTTGCTTCCTGAGATGGGAACACATCCAAATCGGAAGCTGCATTAGCACCTCTCTCACAACAAACACAAGGGTTCAAGCTCAAAATCAGATTCATCGAAAGATTTGAAATACACCAACCTCGTAATTTAAAGAGAGAGCCTCCTTGAGAGTAGATTCAGCTTCATCGACTTGAACATCATCAAGTTTGGAGTCCCAGTCAGCGGTCCGGGACGAAAGGCCACTGGCAGAGAAATCCCTCGTCGCCAGAGATTCCGGCGATCGCGGAGCATCCTCGAACTTGAATTGCTCTCCCGAACAAGCGCACAGCATTTTCTCCTCACTCACTAACAATGCCGATTCGAACTCTCTCAGTTCTCATTCCACTCCAAAACATATTTCAAATTGATACTGAACGGATACAAACAACGAATCCAGCTGAAAGTTAAAAAGCAAAACAGGAAAAGATTCCAAAAAGCAGGTTTCGAATAACCCAAACGAGACAAAAGGGAGAGGCAGAGCCTTGGGGTTACCAAAGGGAAAAGGAGCGGAACCAGAGAGAAACAGATAGTTCAAGCCACGATTGCTACCTCTCTGGAAACGTCTTCGTCTTTCTGTTCATGGGCCTGCAATAGTTGTGCCTTTTCAATGCCACTGGCTGGTGCTGTCAGAAGCTTCAGAATTCAGAAAGACACGGGAAAGGAAATGGATATATATACAAGCAGTTAGTATTTCAACAAACTGTGAGCTGGCGCTGGAGTTTTTTTTTTTTTTTCAAGAAAAAAATTGTTTCTTTTTTTGTCACATTTTGTTTGTGTTTGGAGAGAGGGTGGGGGGGAGGAAGAAGGGAAGGGAAGGGAGGCTGGTCGCTGTTAGTGTGGGTGTGGACGCAGCGCAATGGCGGAGGGCCACATGCACTCAGATTCTATTGTTTTGAAATTTTGCTGTTTGTGGGGCACCCACTACAAGGTTCAGCGCAAACAGACCAACATCTTGACCAGGTCACTAGCAAACTCTTTCCAAATTCCAAACAAGTAAAGAAACGAATTACGTCACATGAAACGCAACATGAAAGCATTTGCATCATGTAAGCTTTTTTTAAAATTGAGAAGTATGTTTATAAGCATATAAAAGAAGACCTATTATTATTCTAAGTAGAGGAAGAGAAATACCAATTCTTTCTGTATTTAAAGGGCAACAAAATTAGTTTTATGAGCATTTTTTGAGGAGGGAGTGGAGAGGTTCATGGTTTGTTTTAACTTAATTGACTCTGTATTTGTCAATTTATTTTAACTTAAGTTAACTAAATTTAAGATGACTTATTTTTATTTTTATATTTTTTTTACCCGAAATCAATTTCATTTGAAAGTCAATATTAAGTAAATATAATAATCCATTTGAAATTCAATACACCCCGACAACAAGCATCATCAATAAAAAGTAAAACCTAGCCGCACACTTCATCTCTTCCCATCATTTCTTCTCCCTCATTCTCTATGTGTTTGGCCGATTGATTTTTCACTATTACTCAATCCGATTATCCTCAATCACTTTTACCGTTATTTCTCCTCTGCAAAATCCCTTCACCACCAACAATAAGAGCATTCTTTAGTTCATTTGACGTTTTAAGACAAACAGATATAGGTTGCCCGTTTTCAAAATTAGTGGCTATGAAAAGATTGAGTAAGGTGCAGAAAGCGGTTGAGACTTAGATGATTATACATTTACAAATAATAGATCAGGATAATCGTATATCATTTTTTATTTATCTTGTCTTTTATCTGGTCTTTTTTCAGTTACTTATAAATTATTTCTCTAGGATTATTCTAGTTTATCTGAAAAGTTTCGGTTTGATCAAATTCTTTTTTCTTCATCCAATGTCGCAGCTATTCATAGCCTTTTATTAGCCAGTTTATATGTCTCTATTGTTCTTTAGTGTTCTATATCATGGGTTTGTAAAATGTCATTTGACTAAGTAATAAGTGGAATAAGGTACCCTTTTATAAAAAAAAATCCATTTTAAAGTAAATTTTTATAAATTTATTCAATTTGTATGACTTTTTCTATTTTTAGGCATTAAACAATAAAAATTTCTAAAAATTTAATAAGATTGTAAAAATTGTATATTCAATGAATTATTTGACTTACATAATATTAACTTTCAAATGAAATTAATTCCAGATAAAAAAGATATAACAATAAAAATAAATTATTTTAAATTAAATTAATTTAAGTTCAAACAAATTGGCTCCAGAATAGGAAGATTTAATTGAGTATTGTTTTTAGTTGGTACAATCGGTAACTCATAAATTTGAGAGCTCAAAGATGAGAATCTAGATTTTTTTTTTTTATAAAGAATGAACTTTGACCATCAAAGATATAATCCTAGTGCACTGAAATAGCAATTAAATAAAAACTTCAACTGTTGTTGAGTGATATTAATGAAAGTAAGACTCCTCTGTAGTTCAGGTGCATTTTCAAGCTTCTGAAAAGTTGAAATCTAACAATTGTTCCTTAAGGAAATATAGTCTTTAATATAAGCCATCACCAACCAATGCCTTATTTTTTTAGGGACATTAGATCTTTTATGGACATTGGCTCTATTGGCACTGTTAAACTCCTAAATTCTAATAAGTTAGAAGTCATGATATTGCAAGTAAGCGCTACATTGGTGATAAATAGTCTTCAAATGGGAAACAAGTTCTTTTTTAGAGTTAGAGGTGGTCATCCCTTATTTAAAAGCCTAAAACCTCTTTCACTTCATGAACTTTGCTAATTTCAACCTTTTATCTCCCAACTTTTGACTCAAGTTCACTCGCACATCAAAATTTGGAAATTGGTATATTTTACCTTTTCAGCCCACTTAAATTAGCTATTTAGGTTATATGATGATTTAAATGAAGATAAAATGGAAAATAAAGGAATAACTAGCAATTTTTACTACCTAAACATCTAGTTATATGAAATGATTTAGGTACTTAAATTAAATGAATTATATTTTGGTGCAAAATGTTGGTTGGGTTGTAAATCATATGAGGTTGGTAGCCCCCTAAATTGCTCAAATTGAGAAGATAAATGAATAATTAGCAATATTTACTACCTAAACATCTAGTTCTGTGGAAATGAGTTGGGTACTTAAATTAAATGAATTATATTTTGGTGCAAAATGCTAGTTGGGTTGTGTAAATTATACGAGGTTGGTGGCTCCTTAAATTGCTCAAATTGAGAAGATTAAATCATGCAATCAAAATAATGTAAAAGTTTGAGTCACATGGTTAGTTAGTCATTCATCTTCAGTTTTATCTTCATTTCGGTCCGCATATAACCTAACAGTCCTTTAAGGGGCCATTGAGGTAAAAGGTACAAATTTCTAAAGTTTGAAAGGTGAGTGAGCCCAAGTCAAAGTTCAAGGGGTAAGAGGTTCAATTACTCAGAGTTTAGGGAGTGAAAAGGTTGTAGCAAACTCCAAACATCACTCCTCCCTTTCATTGATGTTCCCATCCAGTAATTTAAACCAAAGTTATCAAAATCAAGATTTTATTTGGAATCATTTTCAATGTTCCATAAGTTGTAATCGTAGAATCAAACAAAATGTGTGTGTGTGTGTGTGTGTGTGTGTGTGTGTGTGTGTGTGTGTGTGTGTGTGTGTGGCTTGTTTTTTAGGTCAGTAGACCTATATGCCAATTATCGAGCATGTATGCTCCCCACTTGGGTTGGTTTACGTATGAGCAAGTTTTGTACAAGTAAGCAAATAAACACATTGATGGTCTTATGTGGTGTACCCTCCTTAATCCAAGAGAGATCATACACCTCATGCACCCTATAAATACCCCTATCGCCTTGTGAAGGGGGAGAGAAAAAATGCATTTATTACACTTCCTCCTGAAAGCTTTAAGAGAGAAACCCAAATCCTTTTGGTGTTCAAAGACCCCATTCAACCTCAGCCTCTAAATGTGCTCTTAGGCCAAACACCAAGAACTAGGATCCAACATTAGCACAGTTTGTGGGAAACACAATGGAAAACTTAGAGGAAAGCCTATCAGAGAATGAAATAGTAGATCCTTTCTTTCTAATTGCGTTGGATACAAGGCTCTTACTAGTATCTGAGACCATACCATAGATGATGGTCACTTGTGACATGTTCCAACAGCTCCAGTTGCAGTTGAAACCCTTTACCTGCACTTTTTAGATACACCATCTTTTGCCGGTCCTAAAAAGTGCTTGCTTGGTCAAAGGAAAAGAGAGGCTCACACAACTAGAGGCTTACTGAGCAAGCTAGCCTTAGAAGACTTACACTTTTAGACGCCTCAAACCCCTTTGGCAGGCAAAACCTTTGACCCTCGCACTGTTTTGATAATGGTTATAACCTCATGGAGGTAACTCCAACTAAAAACATGGAACACTCTTAGGACGCTGAGTCATCTCGGACCATAAGCCAATGAGTCACAAACATCTCTTGGGACCTAAATGGATAGGCCACCCAAGCCCCGTAGGGTAAAGCTAAACACTAGCCACTTAACACCCTTTAGGGCGTAAACTTGTGGACCGGTGACGTCTTATGAGCCAAGCTAAATAGCAATAAACAACTTCCTCCTAAAACTTAGCCCTATGTACCTCTTGAGATAAAAATGACACAAGCTTCCCAAAGGGGTCAATGAGTTTGGCTTTTACCTCTATACCAGCCGGTGGATCGACAAAACTTAGACTTGAGCTTGGGACCCATTACCACCAACCAATTCAGGCTTTTTCTCTCCAAACAAGAGGAACTGTTCACTAAACTCAGGTCAGAACTCATCCGAACCATGATGATCAAGGAGAAGAACAATGAGCCCACCTTGCCATGTCTATCCATACAACACACTCCTTTGCTAGGCAAGTTCAAGCTATTGCCCTTGGAAATCTACAATGGCACTGCTGACCCCCATGACCACGTACATGCCTTCTTTGACAAGATGAAGTTGTATAATTGCCATGACTTAGCTCTATGCCACGTATTCTTAGTTACACTGAGAGAAGCAGCCCGAAAATAGTTCTCCGGCCTACTTCGAGAATTGGTTAAGTCCTTTCTTCACTTTAAGAAAAACTTTGTCAACCACTTCGTGGGCAAAACATATTAAATATCTAATGGAACAAATATATTTGTCAAAGAACAATAAGATTAGATAATGGAACAAATATTTTCAACAAAAGAATATAAAGAATATGATGAGGGACACCTATTACATGTATAGCAAGTAGTTATTATATATAAAAAAAATAGATATATTGGTTAGAGAATAGCAAGATGAGATAATGAACAACTATATTTAGTAAAAGAATAAAAGCATTTGATAAGGAACAACTACTACAGGCAAAACAAGTAGACATTAGATATCAAAATGAATACATATATTTGTTAGGGGCACAACCATGTTCCGTGAGAGAACATGAATAATCTGATAAGAAACAATTACTACAAGTATAATAAATAGTTATTCAATATCAAAAGGAATAAACATATTTGTTAAAGAATAGCAAGATTAAATAATGGAAGAATCATATTTAGCCAGAGAATAAGGAGAATCTGATAAGGAACAACTATTGCATGCATTACAAATGATGATTAAATATCAAATGGAATATATATATTTGTTAAAGAACAATAAGAGCAGATAATGAAACAACGATATTTAGTAATAAAATATGAAGAATTTGATAAGGAACACATACCACATGCATAGCAAATAGTTACTATATATCAAAAGAAACAAATATATTGGTCAGAGAATAACAAGATAAGATACTAAAACAATTATATTATGTAAAAGAATAGAAGAATGTAATAAGGAACAACTATTATAGGTAAAACAAGCAAACATTAAATAGTAAAAAGAATCACAATATTTTTTTAATAGAAACTCTTAAACCAAAAGTTTTAAATGATAAATATAAAAGGAAGGCATAGCCATCCAATATTTAGTAAGCTTCACGATAGCATAAACAATATCTCTATTTGCTTGCATGTTGACCTTCATCTTCCTTGTCGTCCCCATTATCGTCATCCTCATCATCTCATTGTTGTCTTCCTTATCATCATCCTTCACATCCTCAACCATCACCTATCCTATTGAAGCTTCTTGAGCTCCTCATCGGCAATGGCAATGTGCTCCTATTCTAACTTGGAGACATCAATAAAGGGAGTTGGTTGTGATATATTTTATTGAAATAGAATTATGGCACGTTGGCAGTTTCATAAATAGTTTAGATGTTGGGGGTGTAGGTGTTGTGCCAAGAACATGACATAAGGACTCCTTTTATATATATACAAATACAAGAGAATAGTAGAAGAGATGACTACTAGTAATTCTCTATACCTAAACGAGCTCTACCTAAATTCACCCATTCCTTAACTGAAAATAAAGAAATAACTTGCATAATGTAAAATCTGAACTTTCATCAGTTACATGATATTCTGATTCTAAAATTAACTGGACCAAAGAGCGTTTAGAGCCCAATCAGAGCCCGACTGTCGCTTGAAAGTGGGCCGAAACCCATTACAACGCCCAAGTGACGCCATTTCTGCCGAGCGCTAGGAAACGGAAAAAGGAGTCTAGAAGCGAAGAAAGAAGACGACAGGACAGACGAAACAAACGAAGAGAAAAAGAGCTTGTGGTTGCCGGAATCAAAAGTCGGCATCCTCTATTATCCAGGAATTTATGTATATTTCTCGTCTCAGTTCGGGAGCGACGAGGATCAATCTCCGGAAACACCAGCTGGAGCTGAGGAAGGCGGTGACGTGACCGGCCGGAAGAAAGATGCTAGGAAAATGTGGAAGCAAATTGGAGACAAAGAAGCCGGTTGGATCTGCCCTCTTTCCTTATCCAATCAGCTCAAATCCCATCAGATTTCCGCCATCCAGCTCTCTAATTCCAAGGACATCGTCTCTCCTCACAGAGGCTCTGTCAACTCCCTTCAGGTGCTGCTCCTCTTCTTCGATAAACGCTCGTTTAAGTCTTTCAATTTGATGTTGAGCGACGTTTCTTGGTTCGTAATCTATGTGTTTCTTCAGAGGTGTTTTTTGTTTTTGGCACTTGACTCAGTTGAATTAGAATGTTCAGCTGTAAGCTTATTACCCGCCTTTACTATAAAAAGTTAATGTGCTGAGTAGCTTTGAAATTGATGGAATGGGAGTTTTGGTATAACCGAGAATTATGCAATTTGGATCCTCGTTGACTTATTGGTTCATGATACAGAATCATTCTCTTCTTAATTTCCTTGCGGTGAAATCAATTGTTCTAATGAAGTAAGTATTTTACCAGAATTATTGTGTGCATGACTGATTGATGATCTTTGTTATATGATTATGCAGAGAAATGGGATATTTGTTATTTAATCTAGTGATTTACTGGTTATGACGTTTGATAATTTGTTTTGATTATGCTATCAGGTTGACTTGGCACAGGGGCGGGATTTGTTATCTGCTTCATCAGATGCATCTGCTTCTGTTTTCGATATACAACATGCTACACACTATGAAGGAGGCGGAAGCACGAGAGTCTATTTGCTGTAGGCAAACAACATGAAAATGGCCATAAGTATGCCTTATTGTGAGCCATATGGTATCCAGTTGACACAGGTTTATTTATCACTGGTTCATATGATCTTTATATTAAAGTTTGGGACAACCACAAAGGTGACAAATTTTGCATCAAGCAGTGCTTCCTTCAGGCCTTTTGAGAACAAAAATGAAGTTTTGACAATTTTCTGTAATTTTCTCCCTTAGCAGGTTCTTATGAAATTTAGGATGCCTGGAAAGGTTTATCAGTCTGCCATGTCTCCACTGGCTACATCCCATGTGCTGATTGCTGCTGGAACATAATATGTGCAAGTTCACCTTTGTGATATTGCTTCTGGGGCATTTGCCCACACATTATCTGGTCACCGCGGTATGCTAAAATCTGTTCCTCCCTCGTTGGTGTATAACTACCTTTCTTTTGATTCACTTCAACTTTAGCATTATCATTGACAGTTCAAAGTATTAGTTAAGTATTAGTTGTACCCGATTGTTTCTCTGGTTATTATGCAACAGTTGTATATTGCAAATCCATCCTGTTTTTCACTTTGGTTTGTGAATTATGATCCTGCACTGAATGTCTAGTCTGACCTGATATTGGCTCTAACCAAGAATTTTTTTACACGAGTACTCTCATTTATCCTTCTGGTACTGCCTCATGTTTACTGATTATGGTAACGCTGCTAATACCAGAGGATAAGTTTATGCTATTTTCTTGGTGGCAGATGGTGTGATGGCGGTGGAATGGTCCAGATCCAGTGACTGGGTGTTGATGACAGGAGGTTGTAATGGGGCAATACGACTTTGGGACATCAGCCGTGCTGGATGTTTTCGTGTTTTGGACCAATCACAGTCTCAGCTGGGGAGATGTCCACCAGTACTAGAACATTCTGCTACAAATAAGGTTTATTTCTGATACTGTTGTACCAATTACTCCTATAGTATTTATGCTAACTATGCTCACCTCTCCTTCCCTCAAGAACCTCTAAACTGGTATGCCTGTCTTCTGCCATGGATATAAAGGACTTTCATCATTGGATCTGGTGGACCAATGAAACAGGGATGAAGCTTCCTTTTGTTGTCATGATTGGCAAGAAATGATACTTGATTCTCAATACGTGTGTCATGGTTGTGCTGTTTCAGTTTCAATTTGTTGGTAGAAGAAAACTGCATCCAGTTCCAGCTTTTTGTATGTTACATGGTCTGGGATATTTTTCTAGTATTCTCTATTTGGTTGACTTCTTGTGGTTAGGGTTAATCTTTAATGACAAGTATGTGCATTTTTCTAATCATTAGAAAACTAGATTTTCTTAGAATTCAAATATATTTGTTTCCAGCTAATTATGAATAGCTGTGATGATCCTCGGTTTTCAACATCAAAATCTTCATCTACTGGTCAAAATTCATTGGTTAAATCAAGGGCACAGCAAAAGAAATTGGCTACTGGTCGCAGGCCAGCCTAGGGATCAGTTTAGAAAAGGGTGCATCCAGGATTCTTGTCCAGTCAGGATCATGCAACTGCTCATTATGGTGCTGTAACTGGCCTTAAAGTGACTGGAGATGGCATGTATCTTTTTAGTGTAGGTTGATCTTTTTTCTTTTGGTTAACTTTCTTTCTATAAATTTTCAGCATTTAGTTTATTTATGTTTCGGAAACTTGTCATCTAGTTCAAACTGGTAGTTCTGCATTAATGTAGGGTTACCAAGGAGTTTTTTAAGTTTGAATACATGAGGAGCTGCTACCAGATATTATTCAGCTGCTTGGTTATGTTGACCAAAGACTGATTATTTATGTACGTATGTGTACCCAAGTTAATGATAAACTTATGCCAATCTGTTTGATCAATTATTAGCATTAGCAAACATGCCAAATTGGTGCTGAAACTTAATGATTGTGTTGTGAAGTTGAACTTCACTCCCACTGGCACTTCTTCTTCACTGGCGAACAGATTCTAATTCTGCAACTATCTCGTCATTTAGGGTTAAATGAACTATTAATGCTATCTTTGTAAGATCTGATTCAAGACTAAGGTTGTGGGATCTTGAATCTGGTTGCAACACTCTTATAAACTTTGAAACTGTGCTGCTACAAGCTAACAAAGCAATGCAGATTGCTACATCTCAGGATTCTGCACTTTTGTTTGTTCCATGCATGACAGTTGTGACAGTAATTGAACTTCCTTTATCTTCGGTGTTCACTCTGGTCTTACATATAAGTGCCAATCCACTAGACTCATTTCATTAACCTAACTGTCTTTCAATATGCTGTAGGCATTTGATATGTGTTCTGGGAAGACATGCCTCTCATTTCATGGTCACTATGAATCCATAAACTGCTGTTGGTTCAGTTCAGGTGATCAGGTATAACTTGTTACTACACATTTTGTATTTTTTGCCTTGATTAGCAGTTGCAATCAACAAATGAACCTACCGTGTGAACTAACATAATGAGCAAGTAGAAAAATCATATACATAGTGAAGTCATCAAACATTATACTCGACTTATAATGTGATTTTCTTACCATGCAATTTGTTGACTTCCACCGAAAATTTTCTAAATCATCCGGTGGTGACTGATTTCTTGATGTTGCTACATCACGATTGCAAAATTTGATACACATTTTTTGGTTAATGCTTAAAGAGTTAAATGGAGGGAGAAGGGTTTAAACAAGAAAATAATTCGAAAGCAACATATCTCATGTCTGAAACTTTTGTGAAGTTATATCAGAGATTCAGAGTCCCTTGGTTTTATATCTACAGTCATATGCCTTTTTTCTGTTCCTGGTTTTGTGTTGTCTTGCATGAGTTATACACTGGTGGAAATGATAGACAGATAATTGTCTGGTCTCATAGCAATTTGGTGTCTGATGAAATGGTATATGACATAACTCACTCAAAGGTCACAATTTATAAACATGTATTTTATGTCTCTACAGGCACCGATAACTTTAAAGATGCTTTGATTGGTAAACAGTGAATTAAGTGGGATCTCAACTAGCTTGATTTGATGAGTGCAGGAAGGAGGAATTCATAGCCAAGATAAGGACAACTGGAGTGACTGACTGAAATCAGCTACTGACGAATGCCTATGTGTGTTAAGCTCAAGATGTTCCTTGTGCTCCTTATTATCTCCCACAGATGTATCTGTAGAGTAGTAAGTTATCTGGTTTCAACTGGGCCGGTCTCGATTCAAGACTTTAATAGGTAGCAATCCAACTAGGTAATTTCACTTCCCATCTGAATGGATGCCAAAGTCCTTTAACATTTGTTCTCAATTGGGTTGAGGACGTTTAAAGCTGATCCTGGAGAACCATAGATTGAAACACCCACAATGTCCCAAAATTAAGATTTAATTCATGCAAAAAGTCAGAAATAACATTGAATTGTTCCCAAATTCTCATGTACACCCTGAATCCGTACAAAAAATGATTCAGTTCAGATTGGGGGCCGAATGCTTCTACTACTACATTAACCATAGGAGTAGGTCACTAACAAAGGTTTCAGTGTCTTGAGCTTGAGGTACATGTGAGAAAACAACATCACAACATCCTCTTCACAGGCTTGCTCAACTGTTTCTGACACATGGTTGTGTCTTGGAAATCCAGGAAAGTGAAGTCCAAGAAGTTGAATCTCTCGGGGTCCCCCATCGCAGAAAACCCAAATTTGCTGGTCCAAGTATTAAGCATTCCAGGCACTGCTGGCAGAACTAGCCTCTCAACCCCCAAAGCCCTCAGCTGCCTCTCAAGCTCATTCACCAAAAGCCGGCACATCCCACCTCCACGGTGGTTAAACCTTGTTGCGACCAGGGGCATTTCAGCCACCTTCCTGCCATAAACCCTCACATTGGCGACAGTTATTAGATCATCATCCTTCTCCAAAAGGATTGTATAAAACCCCTTGAAATTCAACCGCTTTAACTCTGATTCTCGGCTGAAAATCACATCTTCGACAAGCTCTCTTCCGGTGAAGGGATCCTTGATGGATTCAAAGCATTCGTGCATCACATTGAGAGCAATGCTCAACTTGCTGTGGTTTTCCACATCAGCAGAATCACCGCCTTTCGACAGCGTCCATGTTAAACCAGAACCAACTGCAACTGGCTTCCCCACAAGCTTTTGAAGACCAGAAAACACAGTCTTACAATCCCTGCTACAAAACCATTTTCCCCAACGATGCTCTGCTTCCGTTTCCTCCATCTTCTCCAAGCAGTAGACATGGAATTTGCGCTCGCACTGTTCACAACTCGAACTCTCTGCTTTTGAATCAGATATCCTCTGCCCGCAGAAACCGCAGCAGCACGAAGAGCAGAACCAATCCCCATCCGGCACACTTCTCAATCCCAGACAATCCACGTGGAAAACAGCGGGACATTGGTCGCAGCACAGCACTTCCCCGCCATAATTACAAACAGAACAGACTCTGTCGTTTCTGTCCTCCACCGGAGACACCACCGGAGCAATCGATTTAACGGGTTTCTTACTGGGATTTGCCCGCTTAACTTCCGATTGACAAACAGATATCGACCGACCATCTTCGAAATAGATGTTGGCGCCGGGTCGGTGTTTGGTACTGCCGGAATGTGCTTCGAACGCGCTGAGAGTAAAGACTCGAGAGCAACAGTCGCACCTTATCCCTTCCCGCGTCACCCGGCCCTTTTTTGGGGTCCTCCCGCCGTCGTAATGCACTTCCGCCAGCGGCGAGATGGCGCCGTTGTCGATCAGCCACGAGAGAATCGTCCTTGGCCCGGAGGCCGAGGCGCCGGCGATGGGTTTCTCCCGGACCCTCACATTCGTACGCTTGATTCGCCCCTTCTTGGGTTTCTTGATTTTCTTCGGCCCTTTTCTGGGCTTCTTCGGCGATTCATCTTCCCAACCTTCTTCCGTGATCAGCGGCGGCGGTGTCTTGCTTTTTCGCTTTCTGGTCTCTCCTTCCTCGATATAACCTTTGCATGCCATCCTAAGAGAATAGTAAACAGTGCCGGTCGGAGAAGTGTATCGAAGTTCCTTTCGGCAGCCCTTCGCGCCATACCAAAACTTCCAGCCGGTGGCAGAGAGGTGCCGCTTCGCCTTCTCCTTTATCTCCGAAAGTTCATCATTGCGCCGACTGGCTGATGACCCGTGCTGGTACCAGAGTCTGACTGCGTCCGACATTGAAGATTATCAGATTGAAATTGACGACGGTCGAATCGAACTCAGCATGCAAAGTTAAAGCTCACAATTCCCAGTTCAACTGTGATTCCCGACTCCAACTCGGGTCCGTTTCCGGTGAGCGCAGGCACGAGGTCAAATTAATTTAATGGCTTAAGATGCATTCTCCGAGTAGCAGACAGATCTGAACCGTCAATTTGTGAAGCTTTTATGTTCTAAGTTCTAACCTGCTTCGGATTGTGGGTTACGATAAAGTATTTACCAATTCCATCCACATATTAACCTTTTCGATATCATCTAGTAGTTAGGTAAAAGGGACAAATAGGCCACTTATCTTATGTTGTGTGAACAAATCACCTACTAATTTGTTTTGGTAGGCAAATATCCCACTTACGTTTTCTTTAAGGCAAATGAGCCACTTCCTCAGTCCTTAAAGGCTTAAACCTCTCAGCTTTGTTATGTTCATGTCATGTTGTTTTTTTGACTTGTCAAGCTGTTTTATTTCCAGTTAGACACATTAATATTATTTAGACAGACTATTCTTCACGTAAATAGAATATTTTAACTGTTAACCAACTCAACTGGGTATTTCTCCCCTACCCAACACCTTAGTGGTAAAATTGCATCTTTCAGAAAGTTTAGGGGGTTATTTGCCCCCAAAAATATATTAATGGGTGATTTATTCTCATGCACTAAGATGGTGCATTTGCACATTTGCCTATTGTCTAGTCGTACACTTTTAACTATCACTATCTCCCATGGAATGCCATTATTAGTTTGCTGGTTTTTAACTTCTCATCTCCCTATTATGCGGGGAAAAAGTATAAATTTACTATCTATCTTTTCTATTAGAATAATTTTATCACTATCTCTTAAAAATATTAGTGATAAATTTACAATAAAAAAATACATTAACTGTAAAATTGCTCTATGACTAAAATAATAATAATAATAATAATAAAAAAATTGCTCAAATAGAAAGCATATATAATGAAGTTGAGATGAAAAGAAAATTTGATGCAAAAATTGCTCAATAATATGTTAATAGTAAATTTCCACATTTTTGCCTATTATACAATCTGCAACGAATCACAATAAGATTTGCCCGGGACAGCGTTATTAGATCGAAGAATTAACTCACTTCGACCTTTTACAAATTTTTAAAAAAAATTATTTTTGGTGTGCTTTTATATAAAATAAATGAGTGATGTTGTTAGCTTTTTTTTTTTAAAAAAAATAATTATTATTTTAAGAATTCCAAGAAATGAATAAGAGTTGGATAGTACAGCATAAAAGGAGTAGGCCAATTCTTGCGTGCGCCCGGCGCATGTGTAAGCCATACTCTTAAAGTAATTTATTTTGTACAATATAATCCCTAAGATTTAATTTTTGTTTTATTTCCTTGAACCACCACGCCCCGCGTCCGGAGCCTCAGATCGGACCTCTTGCGCGCCGACGTAGAAACGGCCGGCGTCTGCACCAGCTGGCCTTCATTCGTGCCTACCGACCCTCCATCCGAGAGTCCGGATCAGGGCCCTCCTTCAACGGCGAGAGCTCCACCGGCCGTAGGATCCCCAATCGAAACATGAACGGCTCCGAACGCGGGGCATGGTGGTTACTCTGCCGTCGATTTCCATAGGGCTGCTGGGAGAGATGAAGTGGAAGCAGGGAGAGAGTGGAGCGAGTTAGGGAGGAGGGAGAAGGGAGAGCGAGGCGACGAAGGGAGAAGGGAAGGCGTCGGCAGTCGTTGCCGAGAGCGAGAGGAGAGAGAGAGAAGAGAAAAAAAATTTTCCTTTTCTGGTTCCAGGCCCCCCCCTTTCACGATGGTTCTCGCGTTTTCTTTTTTAATCTTTTTTTTTTTACATCCCCACACACACACACGCATATATATATATATTATCAACTAACCTTACAAAATAAAAATGCCCCTAAACTAATTAATTTAATTTAATTAATTAATTTTTTTTTAAAAAAATTTCTTTTTAATGATAATTAATAATATTTTTTTTGATTAATTAATTTTTTTAAAATTTTTTTAAGGGTCGGACGAAATTGGGTGTCAACACATGTAAAAGAAAGAAAAACAAACATTGTCTTCTAAAAGAACAAAGATGACTTCTAAAAGAACAAACATATCCTTCTGAAAGAACAAACACTAGAAGATAAAAGAACAAGAAGTTTACAAAAACAAAGTCATGTATAAGAACAAACAGTGCATTCTATAAGAACAAACACTTAAGTAACAAAAAATAAACATGTAAAAGAAAGAACAAACATTTCCTTCTAAAAGAACAAAGATGCCCTTCTAAAAGAACAAACGTATCCTTCTGAAAGAACAAACATCAGAAGATAAAAACCAAGAAGTTTACAGAAATAGGGTCATGTATAAGAACAAACAGTGTCTTCTATAAGAACAACCACTTAAATGACAAAAAATAAACATGTAAAAGAAAGAAAGACAAACATTGTTTTCTAAAAGAACAAGGATGCCCTTATAAAAGAACAAACATATCCTTCTAAAAGAACAAACACTAGAAGGTAAAAGAACAATAATTTACAAAAATAAGGTCATGTATAAGAACAAATAATGCATTTTAAAAGAACAAACACTTAATAAACAAAAAATAAATATGTAAAAGAAAGAACAAACATTTTCTTCTAAAAGAACAAGGATGTCATTCTAAAAGAACAAACATATCCTTATGAAAGAACAAACACCAAAAGACAAAAACTAAGAAGTTTATAGAAATAAGGTCATATATAAGAACAAACAGTGCATTCTATAAGAACAAATACTTAAGTAACAAAAAATAAACATGTAAAAGAAAGAACAAATATCGCCTTATAAAACAACAAAGATGCCCTTCAAAAAGAACGAACATATCATTTTGAAAGAATAAACACCAGAAGACAAAAGAACAAGAAGTTTACAGAAACAGGGTCATGTATAAGAACAAATACTTAAATAAGAAAAGATAAACATGTAAAAGAAAGAACAAACATTGGCTTCTAAAAGAACAAAAATGCTCTTCTAAAAGAAAAAACATATCATTCTGAAAGAACAAACACTAGAAGACAAAAGAATAAGAAGTTTACAGAAACAAGGGCATGTATAAGAACAAACAGTGCATTCTATAAAAACAAATACTTAAGTAACAAAAAATAAATATGTAAAAGAAAGAACAAACATTTCCTTCTAAAAGAACAAAGATATCCTTATAAAAGAACAAACATATCCTTCTAAAAGAACAAACACCAGAAGACAAAAGCACAAGAAGTTTATAGAAACAGGATCATGTATAAGAACAAACAGTGCCTTCTATAAGAATAAACACTTAAATAACAAAAAATAAACATGTAAAAGAAAGAACAAAAATTACCTTCTAAAAGAACAAAGAAACCCTTCTAAAAAAACAAACATATTTTTCTGAAAGAACAAACACCAGAAGACAAAAAACAAGAAATTTATAGAAACAAGGTTATATATAAGAACAAACAGTGCTTTCTATAGGCCTTCTATAAGAACAAATACTTAGGTAACAAAAAATAAATATGTAAAAGAAAGAATAGACATTGCTTTCTAAAATAACAAGTAGGCCCGTAAATATAAACACCAAAATACAAAAGCATAAGTAATGCGTGAAAATGTAAAAGAACAAATAAGGTTTTCTAAAAAAAAAAGAATATAAAATGAAAATATAAAACCGGAGTGGACATCTAAAGACTGGGAAAAAAAGGGGAAAAAAACGAGAATAAAATGCTAGAGTAGAAGTCTTAAGACTCGAAGTGAGACAACCTTTTTCCCAACCCACGCACTCTGACCACGTTGCTTAATCTGGAATTTTATCCAATGTCTAGAAATATTATCACACTCTCCTACCGTGGCGCTAAAATGAACATTTTCAAATTTTTTAGGGATGACGCACGGAATAAACCGGGTGCACATAATACTAACTCGTAGGACGAAAGAGCTTTTCCTTCAGTTTTTGGATAAGAAAATTATCTATAAACAGAGGTATAAGTCAAAAAAAATTAAATAGTGTTTAATTTTTTTAAAAAAATATTAAAACTAAAGATTTTTTTTGTTAGAAATTAGACTAGTAGGACGAAAGAGCTTTTCCTTCAGTTTTTGGGTAATGAGGAAACAATTTCATAAAAATCATAGCGCATCTGTCGAATGATAATTTTTAATAAGTATGGGTTGAAGTGATAGTAGTTATATAATAGAAGGAAGGCTTATGGCATAAGCCAGGTTTACGCAATCAGTACTCAAAGGAGTATATCTGTATATGTAAGGAAAATATCGACATTCTGATATTACCTGCGGGAAACAATAATTTCCTAATTTCATGACGTAAGTAAAAATGGAAGTCTAAAAAACAATAATAATCAGGCACAAGATTTACTATACATAGGGAAAAGGACAAATATGCCACCCATGTTTGCCTGCAAGCAATTTTGTCATTGTTATTATTGTTATTATTATTATTATGACGGGGGCATATTTGCCATCAAAGTTACAGAACGAGCAAACTAGCCATTCATACACAAAAGTCTCAATAAGCGAAAATCAATGCCTTCTCCAATGGGATCAGTAACTTTTAGCAATGAGTAATGACAACGTTTGAGGGCTAAGGTGATGAGATTTTTAACAAAATCAAATATGAATCGAATTCAAAATTTTTTATTTTTCTTCATCTGATTGCCATCATCCGTAAGTGGTGAATCTTATATTGGTGTCATGAATCAATGAGAAGCAGCATAAGTTATAAATAAGTTACATATTTGGAGTTATGTTGCTTTTACGGTTATTAGACACGGTGAAGACGGTGGCAAGAATGAGAAGTTTAAAAACTTTATTTGGGGAACTATGGTTCTAGAAAAATAAATCTTTGGATAAAAAATGAGACCTTTCCTTACTTCCAAGTTTGCCACATTGACAAATTTAAAGTTTAGTGGTAAATTTGCTCTTATAACTTGACATCAGTGACAAATTTGCATCAATAAAAAACAAGTGTAGCAAAATTGGCCCCTCAGGAAAACATGAGTTGCTAAATTTGTTTATTTTCCCTTATATATATAGTATTAAATTTTAAATCACATTAGTTTCTAATAAAAAATTATAAAATTAAGTCTTTAACTGGTTGCAAGAGAATCTACTGAGTACTAACATATGTAAGAAGCGTAGGTTTCGCTGACTGTACACATATATATATATTTACTTCTATTTTTTGTATGAATCAGATATTAAGAAGAGAAAAAAAAAAAAGAAGAGAAAAAATAAAGGTTTACCTACACGTACGCTACAAAGCAAAATTACTAGAGGATATCAATTTAGCCTTTGTAAAATGTAAAGATTTTTTTTTTTCTCTCGTTGAATAGTTTAACATAAGCTATTAGTGACTTGTTATATGTTTGGCTAGCTTTTAATAATGTTGCTATTGTCATCGGCAAACAATCGAATATTCTCATAATGCCCACACTTATTAATGAGACTCAATAAAGTAGTCTTCCATGGTATGAGATTGCTTATCAACACTAGCATCGGACTTGTGTTTTATAGAAGTACTCTGTGAAGAGAGGATTCTTGTCTCCCAAGAAATGCTTATCTCGACCAATAAAGGTAGAATCTACAGGATTATTGTTAAGATGTTTTCTTTGAGATTTATTCTCTTTCATCTTCTGTCTATGACTCTTGGGGAGTACGAGATATAGAACATGTTTAAACCTAAACAACATCAAACTTCTAAACCTATGACTGACAAAAATATTTACCTACAAAACAAAACGAAGTTTGATCATTGTTCGTTGGTTGTTGTGTTATAACAGTTTGTATCTCCAGCACATGATTTAGCATTCTTTCTATTCCCCTAAACTCTCTTATTTTGCTTTTGAGTACTTCTAAAAAACAAAAAAAAAACTGCGCACAAGACAAAAAAAAAAAACACTCTAAGAGGACTGAACTCTAGGCTAAATTCACATAATGTACTTATGCTCTTCAATTTGGGCCAACCAAACACAACTTAAGTCACGCCGAAACATAAATCACATTAAATTAGGCAAACAAATCATAAACGAGCACAAATATCTGACTTGCTTAACAAGAAATCTAAATGACAATCAGATCCTAAACTTCTAATATTGTAACATAACTTGGCTTTTTATAGATCAAATAGAGCTAGGCAAACAAATCTTATTAAATCTGCTCAACAAGCCATCCTAACTCTAATATATTACAAGTACCTCTCCAACGAGACATGCACATCACAATCAAATCGTAAACTTAATCAAAAGAAAATGTGAGCTCGAGCCAAAACCTCAACATTAATGACTAGATGATTTTCTATTTCAGTTTTTCTTTCTACTAAGCAAAACTAGCACAAAAATCATTTATGTTCCTTAGATAGCCCAAATCAGCCACAATTACTTTTTTTTAGTAATTAGAAATAGTAAAAAGAGAAATTAAGAGAGTAAAGAAGTAGCAAGTTGATCAGTGATATGGACACTTTATCTAGGCACAACTACCATCGAACAACGCTGCAAAGATCTAATCAATTAAAGGATTTGGCAGACCACCTACTGTCAGGATCAAAGGTATTCAATAAAGCCTGCGGAATTGGGGAATAATTTGTTAACGAAGTTACTAAGGTAAGGCATTGGTCTAATGCAAGTGACAAGGCTCCATGGACTGCATGAAGTTTAGCCCCAAATGCAGATTCGCAATGATATAGGACAATGCCTTGTTGCCAACAAGGAAGACCATTAGTTATCATCCAAGTCCATGCGGCAGCTCCCAACACAAATGCTTTACGCCAAGCACCATTATTGATGAGAATATCAGGGCAATAAATGGGGAATAGATTCCGATCACGTCCCTAAACATGACACAAAGGAAAAAATATGGTTATATAAGTCTAGCTACAAATTCTATTAGAGATCCCTTGCTATAGAGAGCTAGTTAATCAGTTCATTCCTCATAACAATCAATGACAAGCCATGAAAAGTTGCATTTCGGAATGTACATTCATTACAACCAATCCAAATTATCCAGAGCGTGGAAATCAGAAATCGAAACCAATCTGGCGAATGGCTTTGCATGTTACTAAAAAAGGTTATGAGTCATTCCTCAAAGGATGAGTATAAAGTAGGAGAAGGATGAGAGCAAAAGTTCCCCAAAATATCCTTCGAACTTGAACAATCCCAATAGAGATGGAACATAATTTTTTATGGGGCGTGACAATGAGGACAATGTGGATCAATCAAGCCACCATGGTTAGCAATGTCCTCTGCTATTGGTAAAGCTCTTGATAAACACTTCCACAAAGATATCTTAAACTTTTGGGGAAGGCTAGAGGCCTAAAGAAATTTGACAACTATTGTAAATTTAGAATGTAAGAAGCACTACAAAGAATTACCTGTAGGATTTAAAAGAGCCGCAAGCTTCTTTCAGGGTTCAAGATTATATCCTTACTTAACAGAGAAGGAACTCGAAGAGTTTCCAAGTCAATAGATAAAGTGCTAAGAATCCACGTTTATGGTGAGGATAATGTTTAAAATAAGATCAGCAACCTGCTTAGGAAAAGATTCTGGAGTAAGGGGAAGTACCAACAACACCTCTCATTATTATAGAAATCCGAAACTTAGAGATTGGGATCCTTAAACACATTCCCTATAAGTGTAGATAGATGAGCTAGAGAAATATTGGGAATCAATGATTTTTCCCAAACCTTGATTATATAACCATTTTGACATGGCTGCCTTTGGCCCTGCCCAGGAAGCCTGTGAAAACGTATCCCACGATGGTTGCAATTGGCTAGTTATATATATATATATGCACGAATTAAAACTTCATAAAACTAGTTGATTAACCTAGAAAATGCAAGATGCATGCTCATTTAGCTTTGACTTGAGTTATGAAAGCCATAAAACATTCCCTTGGCCAAGGCCCCTTTTATAGAAATCAAGTTGAAATAGTCAAAGCACATATAATCAACATTTGTATTATCATTACTATACATAATAACCATGTGAGGCCACTCAACAAAAGTAGACTAAGGCCCCTCACCCAAGAGCAACCTTAGAGTCTAAAGCTCCAAATAATGACACGAGAGGTAACCAGGCATAAACATGCACAAGCCTCTATAAAGATCCTCCCAACTAACTCTCACCTTGGAGATCAGTCCTGGTGGCGAGTTGCACAAATCTATCCACGTACTGTTAGCCTTTAGGGCAAAAAAAAATATTATAGTTAGTACTGTTACTTATCCGACAGGTAACTAAGAAAACTAGAATCATAAAGATTCCCATAACATTATACCTATAACAAAATACTACTGCGACAACTCTTAATAGTTATCGGGCTCAACACAGTCAGAAACTACACAACATAAGATAAGGGAGTGAGAATTTGCACTTCTCAGTAAGGGATCTTCACCTGCAAGGAAAATGCCAAGGACAACACATATATATTATCATATGCAATCTACTGTAAGCTCGTACAACGTGAGGCTAAACCTATGCGCATACGTTTCAGTCCTTTGGGACTTGTCCTCTACCTAGCCCTTGAACTACAAGGCATTGCCTTGTCCTCTAGCAAGCTTAGCTTGTTTGTCTAACTAGTGATAAATCACCAATTGAAACTTTCCCTTATGTTGTACAAGGGTACTATGGTGGGACTATTGTAGCCCAGGCTATAAAGACCTTGTAGACTAGGTGTACTAATTTTTTACCTTGCAATCTCATAGCTAATTGCACGGCTAGGTTGCCAAGGGTACTAAACCTATCACCCAAGCTAGTGATATCTAGTTGTGATCATTTGAAAACTTAATTCCTTGCTTATGGTGCAAGTAACTATAAGACTACATAAAATTTAAGAAAACTTATAGGTCTCAAAGGAGTTTTGAAAGCTTTGAAGTACTCTCGGAATATTTTGACCCCAAGGTACCTTGAGAAACCCCCTTAAACATCCCCTTGAACCTCCTAGCAAAATTTGAAATATTCAGTCACCAAGCCTGTGGCGACGTGTTGCCGCAATTGTCGACGTGTTATGAGTTTTTGTGGTAGTAGCAACGCGTCATGGGAGTTGGTATCTATTGGCAACGCATCATTAATACTGTAAAAACCCAGAAAATTTCAGGTTTTGCTGCTATGAACTTTGGACACTTACCAAACATATCAAACATTCTTGGTTGGCCTCCAAACTTCACATACATGTAAAACATGTCGTATAGATTGTAACCAACTATCACAAGCCAACCTATGATGCATTTAAACATCATTCCATTCATCACAAACCTCATAGTCCACCATTATCTACCCTTGCCAACAACTAATGCTATTGCTAGAATTACTTGCATTCATTAAGCAAACTCATTCCAATAGCATCAATTAAGCTTGAAAATATAACTCATTTACCTCAAATTCTAGTCACAAGCAAGATTCAAGCTACTCTTCCACACAAACCAAGTTCCACAAGTTCTACTTAAGTTCCAAGTAATCAAAGACATGTAACACCAAATTACTAACTCCTAACCAAAAGCCAAGCTTCCAAACAACTAATAAACAATAAGTCACCAAGAACACACTTGCTACCTCGTATCAAAAACAGGGGGTGGCCGAAAATGTGATTCCAAGCTTCAAAAACATAAAATTCTTCTTGAATCAAGCTCCTTTTAGCATATATATCCTTGGTAGCTTCAAATTTTACCAAGAACATTTGATTTTGGGCATGAATTCATGGAAAAATGGTAGAAGGAAGGATGAACTCGGGTTTGAAGATAGAAATGGCAGCCATCCCTCACTTTTACCAAGTTTTATACCCTTTTTAAAACCAAGCCACCAAAGTATTGAAAAAGTTACAAATAAACCTTTTTCTTTTAGGTAACCTTAGTCCACCTTGGTCAAAGCTTGTTTATTTTTACTAATTTTGGGTTGAAGTTAAAAGTTAGATTATAAAACCTCATTTTTTAACTCCTGGGACATGGCCCAACACTTCAGAATGTGAATATTTTGCCCTTGACCTTTCTTTGGTGTCATGACTCCTTGGAACTCAGTGAGCTTGTCTAAAATGTTTTAATCTTGCTTAGTTAACTTGAAATGAGGTATTAAACCATGAATTTAATAAATTTTACCTCCTTCAGTTGAGTTTTCCACTAAGAAGGGGTAACACATCTTCCACAGACCATTGAGCATGATTCTGAAGAAGAACTCTACGATAGAGAAGACTTTTCCATATAGCAGATTCTTTCCCCGAGGGCTTGGCCGTCCAAATCGAGTGAGAATATCCATACATAGCCAAAAGACTATTACAAACTAGAATGTCAGTACTACTTGTAAAAATACCCTAAAAGATTTTGGCAAGTAAAATTTGATTAAACAAATGCAGGTCTTTAATTCCGAGCCCACCCAAACCTTTTGTTAAATGTAGGAGCCCTTGATGACGCATCTATAGACTATGTTAATCTTGAGACCCTGACCACCAAAATCTAATAAATTGTTTTGACATATTGTCCGACAGTGTCACAAGGACTTTCACTAATGACATCTAGATGTCTTCGTCAAGCTGGGGTATAGGTGTGCTGGGCCTAACCCAGGCCTTGGCCGAGTTAGACCTGGGTCTGCTTTTTCTTTTAAAATTTTTTTATTTTTAAAAATTTGATTTTCACATGAATATTTAAAGACTAATTATTTTAAGAGTGAAACACCACCACTAGTGTAAATTTTATTAATTTTAAATCCAAATAAAACTTACATAAGTTAGAACGAGCCTTACATGAGTTAATAGCAAAACGTTCCAAAAAATTAAACTTAAAAAGAAAAAAATATGATTTGTGCTAAACAACATAATCAGATCTAATACAAATTAGGAAGATAATGAACAAACCTAAGATCTAAACGTCTACCTTGTCGGGCTTTTCATCGTCAGAATTCTTGTGGTCTTACATTCGTAATGCAGCAAGACCCCAATCACAGTTGGAATTATAAACCTCAATTGCATATGGTGACAACCTTACTCGTCTCTCTGAAATTACATGTTTTTTTATGTTGAAAGTTGGCTCGGATAAAACGGTTGAGATATGAACAACTAGAACTTCCTTGGCAATGATGAAGAGTATTGGAAATTTGTTGTTTCTTATTTTCCACCATTCCAAAATGTCAGTCTAACTATTCTCCCAAACCAAGTTAAGGTACGAGTCCATTTCACTAAAACTGGAAGCTATAGCTCGGAGTTGTTTGGCTAAATTGAATATTGATAAGACCGATGATGATGAACACTTGATGATAGAGGAAGTAGTGTTTCCTACCTTATTTTTATGTTAGTTGGCATGAATTATAAATAACTCCTGCAAATGCTCTTCAATAAAGGCAGTTATAGTATGAACAGAAATATGCAACATTTCTAAAAAACTATAATAACACTCAAGTAGCTATTGTGTGCCCGTGATTCTGACAGTCGGGCATAGTGCAGATGCAAGTAAATACATGAGGGTATATTAGTGAAATATAAAATCCATTTTTCTTTCATGACCTTTACTATGTCTTCTAAGAACTCATCATCTTTGTATTAGTTGAAAGCTCATGTAATATTGACAAAATGTATTAAAACCTTATGAGAGTAGGATAGTATACACCAGAGCCAAAAATGGTGGCCTCATAAAAATATCATAGCACATCGGCTACTTTTGACAGTTGATCCCACGTTTCTTATTTTAAAATCATTTTTTTTCTTTCACATTTATAAAATATGTTATATGCGCAACAAATGACATTGCATCCACCAACATCTTGTAAGTCAAGTTCCATCAGGTGGGGCAATCAAGTTTAAAACATTTCCTGCTAAACTCGAGGCCATTTTCAAGACAATATGCCTTAACCTTTCTGGAAACTTTGTTTATTAACTTCAAATAATTGATTGCCTACCGAATGAAAGTAATTTAAGTGCTTAAAACTTGAATACCTTTTTAGATAGCTAAGTTTAAAATATGACATACACATCTAATGCAAAAAATGTAGCTTCCCGGACAAGTTTTAAGGATTCCATCAATATTTTAGCTCTAACATCGTTGTCGGATGTATTATCAAATATTATACTAAAAACCTTGTCATGACAAAAAAAAACTCTTTAAAATTTTCAGAAATAACTTGGAATATGTTCCAACTAGTATGATCGAGCTCCATCCACTTAAATGCAATGATACACTATGGCACAACTCAACTATCATCAATCCAATGTGCGGTGATATAATAATAATCTTGTCCTAGTGGTAAAGTCCACATGTCAATAGTAAATGAGAAAGAATGATCAAGAGTAGTATGCTCATAGGTTTGATTTACTAGCTTCATCAATTTTAAATGTTTTTCTTCTAACAGTACTTCTAGATATTCTTTTAAAAGCCAAGTTTAATTGTGGTTTTATCCAATTTTTCATGTACTTATCTTCAATTTGTCTAAATAGTTTTTTAGTCAACATCATCCATACTACCATGTCTTCTCTACAATTTTGTTGATTAAATTTAAAAATACATATTTCTCTAGCAGTACTCCTTAGTTGTGTCTAACTGCCAGTACTAGTTGCTATATCTAGATAAAGATTCAGATGCTTATGTTCCATATGCTATTTGAGTGTTCCTATGCCGAATTTTTTTTCGTGCGTAAGCTTCATCTTGCAATGTTTACATTTTACAAACCTCACCTTCTTACCATCTCTATCTTTCTCGAACAGTTGATCGAAATGTTCCCAAACTCAAGCGTTGAGCTTCAATGATTTACCTTGTGTTTCAACTTTGGCTTGGTGGCTCATCAGGGTAGGTTGGAAGCCATCCTCTCCACCAAGATTCTCCAATAGAGTGGCCTTTACCTCTTCGACGTCGTTGTTAGAAAATTGATCATCAAACCCCAAGTCGTGTTATGCCATGTTGAATTGCTCATCATTATCAGTTTGTTAAATGTAGACCCCATGGCTCATTGGTTGGGAAACAGAACAAAAAAATGACCTTAAGCCAGTGCGAGATGAAGAGCTAGAGGCCGTTTCATTTCCCTTTGATGCCATTTTTCGGAGAAGAATTAGAGAAAATGAAAAGATTTGGAAGTAATTAAGGAAAGAGTAAGAAAATAGTAAGGAAATAAGCTTAAGAGCTTGAAGAAATTGAGAGAATGTATTAGAAGAGGAGAAGAGATTGTTACGATTGGTGTGAAGAAATGGTGGAAATGGCATCCCTATTTATAGGGGATATTTTTTTTTGTTACCAAAAAGCCATAACAATATAGTTGTTTGGGAGCAAAAATGTAAATTTGGAGTCCAAAAAAACACTGCAAGCCATTGGAAGGACCTATAGTGTAATTTAGCCTATTTTGAATTCAAAATGTTACTGACCGAATTGGGACCATTAGGCTTGGTCCCTGGTTGGCGAGCCGAGTTGTGTCGAGCCTAATGGCGTCCTGGGGCGTGCTGATCTAATTTCAGGCCTTCTCCTTTCTAAGGCTTGTAACCGTCTTTCCTCACTCGTGCCTCACCAGGGCCCATGCCAAGTCGGGTTTTGACTAGTCCCGTGTTAAGTTTGACTCGTGTTGATCCCAAGCTGGGCCGGACCTAACTCGCCTCGATGAACATATCTAATAACATCGCATAGATAAGGACAGAAGATAGGGCTAATTGGATAAGTGTGAAATGCCTAGCTAGGTTCAACAGATTTCATTTCTAATTGGCTAGATGCTTACAAATTTTATCCACAAGAAACTAATAAAAGAAGTACTAGGAGAAGTCTTGGGAAAATAAAAGACCCAAATATGTTGGAACCCCATTACTAACTGAAAAAGGTAAAACTTGGAGGATCTTATTTTGCATAATGTTGGAAACATTACGGCTGAAAACCTATTCCGATTTTTGGATATTGATACATTGACCTGTCGTTATCTCAAAATCCTGCAGAGTCTGACTAAGAGCATGAATGATCGCCATAGTTGGTTTAAAATTGACAAAACAATCATTAACAAAAAAACAAGTGACTAATTTCCGGACCAATTATACTAACATAGAGTCTATTTACAATGCCCATATATTGGAGTTTTTATAGCTTGCTGGAGAATGTTTTGGCACAAAGAATAAAAATATAAAGGGATAGTGGATCACGTTGATGAATCCCCATTGTTGGGAAAAAAAACCAATTAGTAGTATAGCCATTCACCAAAACAAAGTAAGACATAGTTGTCACACACTGTATAATAAGATGAACCTACCTCTTTACGAATTGCATAGCATAAAGAAACTTTTTGATGAATGACCAATAAAGATTGTCATAGGCTTTCCAAATATCCAATTTGAGGATTACTTTAAAAGCCCATAGGTCTGCAGATGAGGAAGTATGTGAGACGGCATGTAACAGTTCATAGGCAATAATAATGTTGTCTTGAATATTGTGGCCCGAACAAAAACATTTTGGTAGGGGGAGACCAGAGACTGCAAAACTAGTTTCAAATGATTGGATAATACGAAGTGGAAAGAAAATTTGCTACATTTATAGCCACTAGACATATGCCCTCCACCAAAAATGCCTCTAGTGACTTTATCACCCATCATCAAGGCCACATGGCTGAAGAATTCCTCCTGTAAATTTTAATGATTATGAATACAAAAAAAAAATGTTACACTTTTATTTGCAGTTCATTTTAATTCGGTCTGCTCTCATATAATTAGGGGTGAAAGTTTCGGGTTTCGTGTCAGGTTCAGGCCCAAACCTTAAAAAACTATAAGACCATTCACAACCTCTAAAAGGTGGCCCAAACTGATACGATTTAAAGTTTCAACCTAAATCGACTCTAACCTGAAAAAATAAACTAAGGTTAGGTTGGATCGATTTTTGCCTGATTTGGGCATCTCCCCCCTCCTTGACTGTTTCAACTCGACCTCCACGCCTAGCATGCCATCTTCAACTCAACCTCCATGTCTGATCTACTGTTTTTTTTTTCCCAAATTCCAAGGAAATCGAAGTAAACTTGAATTGATATTTAAGTGAGAGAAGAAATGTATAAATGACAAATTAGGATGAGGGAAATAACATACAACAACCGGGCAAGGGAAGGGGCCAACTAAGTAGGACGACGGAGCGAAGAGTGATGGGTGCATGATTGATGAGGAAGGCAACAGCAAAGCAATGCTTGATGGGTGCAAGGTTGACGATGAGGCCGATGGAGGAATGATGCGCAATGGGCAAAAGGTTGATGATTAAGTTAATGGCAGAGTAACGAGTGACAAGTGAAAGGCTGAAAAGGAGGCCGACAAGCAAAGAGCACAAGGTTGGCGAGGAGGCCGACAGCGGAGCGATGAGCGAGGGGCAAGGAAAGGGCGGTTGAGGGAGGTCATTTGAAAAGTGAGGACGATAAGGTCCTGTGGACTTTGGATGAAGGCAGAATGAGTCAATGAACATGAAGGGGGTTCGGTGGGGAACTTAGGGTTGTTTGTGGTGGGTTAGATTAGGGTAAATAGGCCGGACCTGCAATAGTTTCAAGTTGAACCCGAACCAACCCGATTTCTTTACTTTTAGATTAGGTCAGTTTCGGGCCAATCTAAATAATAATTTCCCTATTCTTTAGCCTGACCCTAACCTGACATTTAGGATCAGGTTTCAATTCCGGGTTACATTTTTTCATCCCTACATATGATCCAAACACATAAGCAAAGACCAATTATTGTTCCAAGAGCGCCCATTGAGCTCCGAATTGTGATGCCCAATAAGACCCAACTTAGTGAGCCCATTCTTTACCAAAACAAGACAACGGCTCGACCGTCTAACAGTCTTCTGGCTGGTTTAGTTCACACGTATTTTCAGTTCAATAAATAGCCAAGTCATTTCGTTTACTTCATACTCTCACACACATCAATGGCTCCAAAAGGCTCGAACTCGCCGGTAATGGATCCCGGTATCTGGCGCCGGCTGCCGGCGGAGATCCTCGAACTGGTCCTCTCTTTCCTGCCCCTGAAATCGTTCTTGAGTCTCCGATCAACTTGTAAGCACTTCAACTCCCTTGTCTTCTCTCCATCCTTCATGTCCAAATACACTAATTCTTCGTCGTCTTCTTCTTCTTCCCCCTTCTCTTCTTTCCTCCTCCTGTCTCACCCCCAGCTACGACGCCGTTACCCTCTTTACGACTCCTCCCTCGGCTCTTGGCGCAACATAGCCCTCTCCTTCTCTTCCCTGCTACCTTGCGCCTCTGCCCCTCTTCTCTCTGCTTCAAACGGCCTTTTTTGTTTCTCTCTCCCCAATTCCTTCTCTTTCCTCGTCTGCAACTTGTTGGCCAAATCATGGAGGGTTATCGAATTCCCATGCCATCCATTTGCCTTCGAATTGCTCACTTTCGTTTCGACCCCATTTGGGTACAAGATCTTCATGATCTGCTCCAAGTCTTCTTCAAACTCCACTTTTGTTTTTGATTCTAAGGTCCAATCTTGGAAGAGATACGATCCTTTCGATCCACTCCTCTCAGACAATCACCATCAGGAAGGTGTCCACTTTAATGGGTCGTTGTATTTCATCACCCCTGAGCCCTTTTCCATGGTTTCATTCAGATTGGAGGAAGGGAAATGGGAAAGACCAACCATAGGTTTCCCAAGAGAAGTGACATTTGGGAGGCTGGTGACTGATGTCAGTGGTGGAAAGCTGTATTTGGTTGGAGGGATTGGAAATAATGGCATTTCAAGAGGCATGAAATTGTGGGAACTGACAGGCCTTGATTGGGTGCAGATAGAGAGCGTGCCTGAGCTCATGTGCAGGAAATTCATGTCTGTTTGCTACCACAAGTATGAGCATGTGTATTGCTTCTGGCATCAGGGGATGATCTGTGTCTGCTGCTACACTTGGCCTGAGATTTTGTACTATAACGTCTCTAGGAGCACCTGGCATTGGCTTCCAAAGTGCCCTTCTTTGCCTGAGAAGTGGAGCTGTGGCTTTAGATGGTTCTCTTTTGTTCCTGAGCTTTATGCCTCTGTTTGAAGTTGGACTCACTACAAGCCATGTACTGAAGTGTGTTCTTTTGTTTTTCTGTTTTTTTTTCTTCGTCTCCCTCTCTCCCTCTCTCTCTCTCTCTCTCTCTCTCTCTCTTTTGATATTTGGTTTTGTTTGAGTTGTTGTACCAGTTGATAGTTGATGCAGGTAGTTTCTTTATTTTTTGTACTAATCTATGAGTTCAATGGAGTTCTTTTTTAGCTGAAATTTGCATATTATTCGAAGCAGGTAGCAGAGAGCTCTAGAATATTGCTTGAATGTGTATATTTATTGGGATTAATTCTATGGTTTGACATTTTGATTGGTAGATCGCTAATTTGGACTTAGGTCAATCGTTTATGGTAGAAATATAGCAAAAACGTTGGGCCTGTCATGACAAGCTTGCAAGCAATTTTGATGTCTGTCATAAGTTTGTGATGAATTATGAGGAGAGCCTAACATTTTGTACTAAATTTTTCTTATAGTTTCTTTTAGTATTAAATCATTTGATGATATTTTCTCTGTTGGTTTTTTTTTTATGTTTGTTTATGGCACATGCAGGAAGCGGCATTATTCAAATTGGTTAGATCCCCTTCAAAAATCTATATTAACTACTGCCAAAAAAAAAAAGGAGGAAATTGAGTTCTTCATATAGCTTTAATTTTTTTTCGTAGTAATTCATGCATATGTTTATTGCCTTGACGCAAACTCTAGAAGAAAATGGTAAAGAATTTTTTTTGTTTTAGTTCTGAGGTTATAATTTTTTTTTTGTAATAAATTATAGTCATCTTAAAAGCAACTTTTAGAACAATCTCAAATACCAAAAAAAAAAAAAGTTTGCTTCAAATTTGTGAGATCTCTCTTACTTTAATCAATAAATAGTAGTCTCATAAAGAACCTGTGAATTAAATTTTGATTTACGTGGTGTAAGTATTTTTTATATTAATTTGGTAAATGATCTCATCTTTGATATACAAGTTTATTTTGCCCCTACCTAAAATATTTTTTGTGGGCTAATATTTAGAATTGATTGGATGCTGAAAAGAAAATAATTCCTACATACTTTTTAAATTGTCAATCTTATGTAAAATTTATAAAACTTGAATAAAAGACTCTTAACCTATGTATCACTAATATGTGTTGTTGTTTGTCATTTCAAACTGAGAATCCTTATAAAAATATACCAAAATTCGCAAAATGGCATTTACTTAAAGTTGAAAATCTTCAACCTAAATTCTAGATCTTTTTTTAGTATATTTTTTTTCATTTGTTGTGACCAGAAGTGGAGATCGAAATTTACCAACATTAAGGGCTTTTAGATCAGTGTTGGGCGAAGCCAGTCCATTATTCTTAACAACCGCTGACCATATGGCCGGCATAAAAAGGCCTCTTTTTTCCCCACAATTCCTCAGTGGTTGAGCATTGGTAGCTTCACCTGCCTTCTACCTCCTCTACTTTCAGTTCTCTCTCCGTGTGTGATTTCTTTTATACCCAGAATCAAGTATTATAAGTTTAGGATGTGGTTGCATTATAGGAAAGAGGAATCTCGCTCGTTTGGACGACCAAAAGGCAACCAAACCAGCATCGAACAAATAACATGTGTGATATTGGGAGAAGGAACTACGGGACCTCTATCTATATATACGTAAGCAGTGCTATGCTTAAAAAAAAAATTACAGACACAAATCAATTTATAGATTAAATGGATTTTACATGTTGGGTGAAAATGGCTTTGTTTCAAAAAATAAAAATAAAAATAAGAAAAACAAAAGTATTATTTGCTGTGGCCATTACATTCTCTCGGCGTAGGGATATGATATGATGCCACCGTGGACCGCGTGGGGTGTGGCTTTGAATTTACAACCCTATGAAAGAAACATTTTTTTGTCCCTATACACATCTTGTAATTAATGACCAGAACATGTTAAAGAGAGGGTCATGGACAGGTTTGATCGAGTTAGTAGTCATGGAACATGGGAAGACGGCAATAGACAATTCTACTAAAGCTTTGATTTGAATTAAAGGACGTGCAAAAAACGACGTGAAGATAAAAATCATGGTTGCAGCCTTGGGGCTACATGGGATGGGACACTGTTTTTTTCTCACTTATCTTATCTGCGTGCCCTTTCTGGTTTCCGTGTGCAATATAAACACAAAGGTGCTTTTCTTTTCCTAGATGACATTATTAAAGTTTTTCTATGCAGCTAGCTACGTTGGCGTTTAGTTATGAATTTCCTCTTTTTTAAAAAAAATCTTTGATAAAAATTTGAATTCATATAATGTTTTATGTGTTTGAAAAAAAATCTTTTTTTATATATTTTAAAAACTCATTTAATAAAGTGAAAACAACTAAAAATATTTTTTTGATTTTTATATTCCAGTTCTCTTAAATTAAAAAAAATAATGTTTTTCTTTTGTTTTATTTTTAGTAATCAAAAGCAACTACTACTATATAGGGTTTCAGAAGTTATTTTCAGATAATTTAAATGAAGTATTAGACAAAGTGTACGTTTTTTAAATTAAAGGAGTTAAAAGTGTTGATTGTTAGATTAAACCAAAAAAGGTTTTGTAAGTTCCCTGGAGGTAAAAATAAAAATCACAGCCTCTTAAATGAGTTGCTTCTCGACGTTCTGTTCCTCTTAATTTATAATTTGTATTCTGTGACTTTGAAGTTTTTGAATGGGATTTGTCTAGAAGGTATAGAGCCTCCAAAAAAGTCTTAAACCGACAGCAATTGGGAAAATGAGGCTATCAAAATTCAACTGCCGTAGCCAACCATCCGAGGAAAACGTTTTATATAATTATTGTCAGAATTTTGGATAATTTATGAAAAATATAAATTAATTATTAAAATAAAAATTAAAAATTACTCTCAAAATACTTCCTAAAATTCTAATAATGATAATTAATACTAATGTGTTGTTGTTCATGTTGCTTGGATGTCCCAATGCCTTAACCTCCACGCCGTATAGATCTTTTCATCAGAATCTTGTTAAAATTATCTAACACTGAGGTACAATGATGGATTTTTTATTTTTATGAGTTAGAGATGATGAAATTGGGAATATGATAAATTTTAAAATAAAAGATAGAATAAATATAGTATTGTAAGTTGACTATAAAAAAAACTTACTAAAAAATAAAATGGTAAAATAGTTTTTAGATATCAAAAAAGGAGAATGATACAAAAGTTATGAAATGAAAGGAGTAATTAGTATCGTGATTAACAAGACTTGAAAAAATTGGACTTCGATGATGACGCTTAGATCAAGGGGAGGATGTCAAATTCAGTTCTCTGACTTTTGAGTACTTTTTCATTTCAGTCTTATAACTTATTAATTTTCTAATTGAGTCCTAAAATTAACTTGTAAAATTTTAGCAAATGTTAGTCTTAAAATTGGTGCCTCTTGGTAAAAAACTAGTTACAAACTTACAAGCTTGGCCTTTTGCAGCCCTATACGATAACTTCTTTAATAAAAAGTGGTATCAATGGGCCTATTCACATCGTGACAAGAAACCATGATTTTATGTTGGTTAGCCAAGTTTAAGACTCAGTATCGCTAAAAAATTTCTCATCTTTGCATTGGAAATATGGGGTTAAATAGAGTTAGGTGGGATATATGATAGAACTTATATGAGAATTAATTTCTCTTGTAACCCATCTTAATATCAAGTACATATAAGTAAAAAAAGACATGCATACAAATGAAACTTATTTACATGTATTCTAGGTAAATGGTGCTAAAATCGACCTCAAAACTACATAAAGTACCGAGCTTCTTTAAACTAAAATTTGTTTCCAAACACCACTCAAACTCTTAAATTCATGCTAAATTAGGCACTGAATTTAGAGGACAATTTAATTATGAAGTAAAAATTAGATTCCCTAACAATGAGGCTTAAGTGTACAAACCTATCGCGAGACAAAAGTTATAAAAAACATTCTTAACCTTAACTCCAATCTCACCTGCAAGTATATGATGTCAATTGAAGTTGTAATGAGTCAGGTGTCGATTCTATAGGGAATTGCATGACAAATAATTTTATTAAAAATTAAAGTGCGTTGACCTCACTTTAGCTAGAATCACACAAATCATGAAAACAAAGAATAAGAGACTAAACTACTAAACTTGTGGGATCACCCAACCACTAAATCAAATAAACATCACAATTATCCTAAACACATATTTACAAGGTTTCTAAGGAGCTATAACTAAATGGTTGCTACATAGATATAACTTTGACACAAGTACTTATCTAACCCAAATCACAACTTCCTAAAAGTTGCAAACCAGAAAACATTAAAGTTGATACCCTCTTCTCTCAAGGCAAGACCAATTAGCTCTTTAGAACCCCGTTAGGTATTCTCATACTAACTAGTTATCTTAAGAACCCTTAAGCTCAAGTTCTCTTCTAACACTTTATAAGAACGATAAGTCAACGGAATTTATTGAATACCCATGCTCTATTAGCCCTCTTCTGAACTAAGAAATCTTTCTCAAGTCTTTCTTAAGTCTAGCAAGTTATTCAATACAAGTGACCAATAAATGAAGAACACATTCAAGCACACGTTAAAAGGACAACAAATCATGGAAATAATTAATGAGTTATGTATTTGCAAGCATTAAATCATCCCAAATGGTTCACAACATGCATATAAACAACAAATTTACACATATTTACAAGAATCTAAAACAAAAGAAAAAGATGAGGTAGGGTTAGGGGAACCAAATCCAAGTAGAAATTCATGTTGTTGAAAAGCTCACACTCCAATCCAAGCAAAAATCTCCATAAAATTGGCTTCCTAGCTCCCAAATACACGAAAACCTTAAGAAAACTAGTTAAAAAATGAGTTTGGAGTGTTTGGGGTCGAAGGAGATCTTTTTTCATAACTGTTGGCTGAGGATTTTTATAAATAAAGTAGGTCTTGGGGTTGCGGCGCTGTGTTGCCAAGACACAACAGCATTGACGCTCTTCAGTATTTTGACTATAACTTTGTGGACAAGTATCCGATTGAGACAATTCAAGAAGCTAAGAAGAAAGGCTACAACTTTCATTCCTCATTTAAGCCTGAATTTTCTAGGAAAAAGTCCAAAAATGGCTTGCAATTTACCCTTCTTTTCCTCCAATTGCCTTCACCTACAAAAATATAAGAGTAACACTAAAAGGACCATAAATTTTAGCAATTTTTACAATGAAGTACACTAAATGAAGGTAAAATGATAAACATATCTTGCACTTAACAATGCAAAATATGGATTTCAGCCTACTTAATCATATACCTTATAAGCTTTAAAATAATTAGCATGCTAGTGGTCAATAGAAAAAGTGTATGTTGTTTTGCTTTTACCTTTTTTGGGAAGTATGAATGGCACTCTTTGCCTCTATTCATGCCTAAATAACGATCTTATTTTGCATCTTTTCTTGATCCATCTTAGCCTTAGGCCTTTACATAGTGACTATTTTCATCCAAGTCTAAGGCAATGACTCCTCCCACCTAGTCACATCATCCAACTCTAGTATTACAAGGGCAAGTTTTAGCTTGAAAGGTCACAGATTTTTTTGGGCCTTTAACAAGGAAAAGTTATCGATCGTCGACCCTTTGACTTATTGAGCCCAAAATTGTATGAACAATTGATGAAGCACTTATATAAAATTGAAGACTCGTTTTAGAAGCTCGGTGAAGAGGTTGTATCATAACCTTACTAGTTATTATATAGATTGAGAAATTTAATAATTTTATGCATTGATTTTTAAAAATTGATCATAAAGTGATAACTTATATAGGTGAAATTCACCATGGGTCACTTAGCTTATTTTTGTGTCTTAAATAAGTAATTGAGTTTCATCTTATCTTACCAAGGTACCTTTCCTATTATTACGTGTCCTATTCAACTACTTTCCGTCAATTTCAGTGTTAAGTCTGATGAAAAATGCTAATATGGCATAAAAATATTAAAAAAATATAATTAAAATAACATTTCCAATCCTCTAACTTTTCCTATCAACATTTATAAACATTAAACTTCTAAATCCATTGTTTATGCCCCTAGTGTAACTAAATCCCCCATTTCTCTCCTTGTTCACCCCATCCCCGCCGTACCCTATTCATCCCTTCCCTGAAGCCCACACTGCCATGTTCGCTGCGTCTAAACAACTAACCCTTGTCCAACCTACCCCTAGGAGATGACCCAAACTCTTTTATCTAGTCCACTCCTTGTCCGATCCTTTCCCATCATCACCTGAACTTGTAATTTACCCACCTTCCCTAGCAAACTTCAACTAGAAATTTAGTATCAAAATGTAAAACCTACAGCGAACATCAATAAAAAATCAACCAACCATAAAATTGAACAACCCAGAAGGCAACCAACCATACATTTAGCTAACAATCGAACAATCAACAAGTTAATGACCGATTTAATGAAAACACTGATAATCTGCCCCCTAACTGTAGATTGGCAATGGTGACAAAGTCTCCGGCATCTAGTGAGACATAAAGGTTCCTTTCCAATGCTGCCACAAGACTAACTATTGAACCTGGTCAGTGAGTCAGTGACTGATTTGACTTTAAAGCTGAAACGTTACAATGTGATGCAAAGATCGTAAACTAGTGCCAAACAGAGCTCTGTCGTTACTGCTGATAAGCCCATCTCCAAACCAAAGCCAATGTTGTCGACGTCGAGGCTCTTTTTAGTGGATGTGCAAGGTTAGGGTTAGTTGGAAATTTGATCAAATTGCTCATGCAAGGTCAAGCATCACATGAGGAACGTTGGAGACACAGAACCATGTGGGGTGGGTCACGAGGTTGCTGGTGGTGATGGCTATGATGGTGAGGGAAAATGAGCAATTGGTGACAGTAGAAGGGTTGGACCAGACGGTTCTGAGTTTTTTCTATGTTTGTTTGGGTTTGTTTTATGTGTAAATTGTGTGAGGTAAATCTAGAATTAAATATGTAAAATTATTGATTTAAAATGTTAGACGATTAGAAATGTTATTCTATAATTTACTTTAATCTTTATTTATGCCACATCAGCATTTTTTGTCTAGCTTAATGCTAGAATTGATGAAAAGTAGCTTATTAAGATGTACAATAGAAATAAAGGTACATTGCTAGGACAACATAAAGTTTAAGTACTCATTTATGACAAAAAAAAAGCTAGATGACCTCTCATAGATTTTACCCTAACTTATATATTTGGTGTTCAACTTGTTTACTAATTGAAACTACTATTGAAACATCTATTTTCAGAAAAAGAAAGTATTTTATTTTATTTTATTTTTTATTTCTTAAGCAGGTAATGAAATTAGTTACTTTTTCAAAAATAATTTTTTGTTACAAAAATAAAATATACGTTATTGTTAAACAAATAGAGTATTACTTTTAAATTACATTGATTTTAAACAAATTGTGTATTCGATAGTGATTTTTAAAAAAGGTAAATTTTATCGAGAGTCCTTTAACTTATTTTTTTGTCCCAAATATATATACTACCTTAAGGTTATCCTATTAAAGTCCCTTATTTCATATTGCGTGTCTCAATTTGGTATTTTCTGTCATTTTTATTATTAAGTTTGATAAAAAATGCTAACATGATAATGTTTAATACTAAAAGAAATACAAAATAACAAGTTTAGTCTCCCAAACTTTTCCAATTAATAGTTCTCTACCCTAAAAAATATAAATAAACTATTTAGTCCCCCAAACTTTATCCAAAACCAAGAAATTTACCCAACTCGTTTTAATTTAAGTCAATTGACTTCAAAATGACTTATTTTTATTCTTACATATTTTTTTCCCTGTGTAGCAACGTGATTTTTAGGAGTCGCCATCAATCAGTTTTCCTAGGTCGATTGGATACCTGAAAAATGGTCTGCGAGAGATTCTAAGATCGTGAATCGGTTACGCTAAAATAACCCTATTAAAGCGCCCGGGAATTGGTACCATGGGGTTCAGTTTCATCTTTTCCTAACCATTTATTTCTTGATCTAATCTTTGATTTAAAGTGATTTTTTATGAATTTTATTTAATTTTTAATTCCAAACCGGGGATCTTATTAGACCAACCGAATATGAAATAAACAATCCGTCTCGGGATTTTATCAAACCAACGAGAACGGACATCCTGAAAAATAAATGTCAAGTACTAAAAATATAAAAAGAGTTATCTTCATTTGATTTCTTGCTAATGTCTATGTAATGAGAAAAATAAGAAAAATCTAAGTTTTATGGGTGCCCAAAACAAACAAACAAAAAGAAACAAAGAAAAGCTTGCTGTCAGTGATTGATCTGCAAAACATAAGAACATTAGTGACTTTTATGAATGAAATAAAAATAACAGGAGGGCTAAACAGGGGTTATACCCAAACTGGATGTTGATTGGGTTGGAACCGGATCGGATCGCGGGTCGGAAAATGGGTTCCTTTTCGATTCTTCGTTCACTGGCGATGGAAGACGGAGCGGTGGCCTGGGCTTTGGTCGGTGGGGCGGAGCGACCTCAGGGGCAGGAGAACGGCGGCCGGAAAAAGTCGGAGGCGCGGGAAGTGGAGAGAAGCCGCGGCGGGCTCCCTTCGGCTTGGCACGAACGGCGACGGAAGGAACTCCTGGGCTCGGCGGTGGAGTGGCTGGAGGCGGCGGGAGCAGGGGAGCGCCTGGCCGACGGTGGAAGGCGACACGACGGTGGTCGCGACAGGAGGGAAAGACCAGGGGATTGCGGCGGCAAGGATGGGAGGTTAGGGTTTCTGGGAAGAGTAGCGAAGAATCAGGGGCTGCAGAGTGCAGTTTTCTCTTTTTTTCGAACCAAGCTTAGGGTTTTCTTTTTCTCTCCCCATTTTCTCTAGAAATCTGAGCCATATTTATACTAGTGTGGGCTTAAAAAGTGATTAACACTGCTTTTTAGAGTTTAAAATCCATCCAAATCAAATTTGAAGAAGTTTAGTCCAATTAGGATATAATCTGGTGAAATTACTAGTTTCAGTCCAATAAAACTCCCAATCTGCCTATTCTGCCCTAAATTCTGTGCGAATGTCAATTTGACCCAAAACTTTCAGGAATTATCAGATTAGCCCAAAACTTTGCAAAAACCCCAGATTTTTCCTGAAATTCCATAAAATCGCCAGATTTGGCTCAAACTCTCTAAAATTGACATATTTACCCCAAACTTTTGAATTTTGCTCAAAACTTTCTAAAAATCCCCAGTTTCCTCCCAAACTTTTTATTTTTACCCAAATTGACCCCACAAGACTTTTAAGACTCCAAATTAGTACCTAAACTAAATTAACTCCTATTTCTACCCTAGATGACTACTTAAAAAAATGTCAATATATCCTAAATGTGACTAGATTAACTAATTGTGCAAAAAACCCTAAAAATGATAAAAATGACCCAAATTTCTAACAAATGACCAAATAGTCCCAAAAAATGAAAATGCCCCCTAAACTAATTTTCCTAATCTAAAACTTAACAAAAAGTCAGTACCCGGACAAAATTGGGTATCAATACCCTGCAACTAATTTTAATTAAATGCCAATATTATATAGCTATAATAATCCATTGAAAATATAATTTTTGTAATCTTACTAATTTTTTATAAAAATTTCTAGTTTAAGTCATTAAAAAGGAAAAAATTATAAAAATTTAATAAAATCATAAAAATTTACTTTCAAATGAATTTTTACATCTATATAATATTAACTTTTAAATAAAATTAGTTTCAATTAAAAATATGTAAAAGTAAAAATAAGTTATTCGATTTAAATAGGAACGAATTGACTATTAAAATTGGGGTCTCTTTCTTCCTCTCGGTGTCTGTTCTCTGATCTGCACAGCCCGCTTGTCTATTCTCCTCTGCTTGGTCGCCACCACGTGCCTCTTCACTGCTAGCCTTAATGAATAGAGACTGAGGTTCTTCTTTTGGGTCTCACCGATTTCACCCATTTCCTCATCACCTTCTGCCGCTCTCCTCCTCGCCGCCTTTGCAAGAGTGAAATCACAGGACAGTCACAAGTCCGACTATCTGACGATCTCCTTTTGGCTAGGACAATTTCCGTTGGACAATTCCGATAATCTCAGCTCGCAGATCCGACGATTCCGAGTTCACTCAAAGCTTGATCGAAGGGTTTAGGGAAGATGAACAGATGTGGCCATGGGCGATTCTTATTCTGGTTTAGGATTCTTGGGTTGAAGACGAACAGACGAGGCAGAAATCTGGTCACCATAGCTAAAGATGTAGATGAGATAATCGAACAAATTGGCTGAAGCAAATATGGGAGCAAAGAGATAGGTTTTCAAATTGGATTCTAATTTGGACTGATTAACGGCCAGATAAGTTTGAGAGTCGATTCCTTTGCGAATCAGCGGCTAATGTGCCCGGCGAAGATGGCAACAGCGGTAGGATACGGAGGGCGGGGATGGGACCGAGAGGGAAAGGCTGAGAGAGAAACGAGGATGTGGAGGAGGAGGGCACAGGCGAGGGAGAGGGTTTAAATTGGGGCTGTATAATCACCATCGATTATGACCTCATTTCTGGACCACGACGGCAGCGTTCGTTAACGAGGCAGTGAAGCTTCTGGCAAAGAGTGGCCAGAGGAGGTTGGGTAAAATTGGGGAGGTTGGGGAGGTTATGAGTTAGGTGTATAATTATTATGTATAAAAATATAAGGTTTAGAATAATTAATTAGAAAATTTTGAGAATGAAAGTTGTTATTTTATGTTTATTTTAATATTAATTAATGTAACATTAGCAATTTTTGTCCCAATTAACGGTGTAATTAACGGAAAAGATTTAATTGGGACATGATAAATGAGGTAAAGTACTTTGATTGAATAAACTTAAGGTAGGGTACTCATTTAGGACAAAAAAATAAACTAAGGGACTTGGCATCAATTTTACCCTTTTTTAAAAATGAGTTATTAATGATTATTTTTTATACATAATAATTATTCGTTTAACTTATATATCAATTAAAAGTTCATAGGTAAAAGGGGCATAGCGGGCCCCTGGCTAGAGGACCACACAATGCACTATTAGCTCAGTGGTAGAACGTGCCCAATCTCCCACTTATGTTTACAAAATAAATAGATCAGTCACCATTATTTTTTTTTTTCCAGCTAAGTTCTTCATCAACATTATCATTTTGGAAAATTTAATGGATGAACAAGTATGGTTTGTACAAAAAAAAAAAAATCCACCATGGCCAAAAGCCAAAATTGGAACTAGTATAGATAGCTAACCTGATATTTGGCACAATCTAAAGGAAGTCAAATGGATTAAAACCTTGAAGGGCGCTTGCCTTACCGACAAAAGGAGAATGCACGGGGTAAGACTGATCTAGGGGCCTTGTGAATGGGGAACAATGAGACAATCACGTATCCTTTAGGCCGGCACAAACTCGTTAACACAGAGATGCCAATGGTGTGACATCCGACCAGGAAAATGGGCTGTCAATGAATAAGTTAGGGATGTATGTATTCACACAATTTTGCCTCTTAGGGCAAAGGTGGGCAGTAGGCCGATCTGGGCCATGTAAGGCCTGGATTGGGTAGGCTATCGGGACAATGCAGGTTGGCCTTGGGCTTGGGCTTGGGCTGAGTTTTTTTAAAAAAAAATTATTTAATAAGGTTTAAATAATTTTTTATGGAATAGGGAAACATTACAGCCGATGAATATTTTATTAATTTAAAAGCCAAATGATATTTACAATTAACTAGAACATGTCTTATAAGAGAAAATGGCAAAACATTCTAAAAATAACTGGAAATTAGAACTTAGGATCTGTGCTTAACAGCATATTCAAATTAAATACAAACTAAGAGTAAATAATAGAAGGAAAAAAAAAATCAAGTCTCATTACCAGATATTATGTCATCATCAGAACTTCTTTGGTCTTACTTTCGGATTGCATCAAGACTCCAATCACGGTTGTATGCACATACTTCCCTGCCTTTAGTGTCAAGCTTCTTTGTTTCTTTGATATTATCCATTTATTGACTCTAATCTTGACTTTTTTTGTTTACACCGCTCGAATTTTTCAACATCGCTTGGTTTGAATGATATGCTGAGGTAGTCATCCATTTCAATCAGACCCGAGACAAATCATTTGGGGATGTTCTAACATTTGGAGTACAGGATTGAACCTTGTTGATGAGGTAGACATTGTAGGACTAACTCTTTGTGGAGTTTTGGATGTTATATTATTCAAATGCCGCTTACAATATAACTTATGCAAAGCGTGCAAGTGATTGTTAGCGGTAGCAAACATAGCTAGGACATTAACATGGTTCATATTCAAGTAAGTGTGAAAAATGCCTTCAAACAATGTGTTCATATCCAATAATTTGACATAGGGTCAAGCAAAGATGCAACTAAAAAGATTTGGGGGATGTTTTCCAATTATTGAAGCCAATTTTCACTCATGGCTTCCATGGTGGGTTTCAAAAACTCATTATTGTTAAACTAATGTAATGCATAAGTAATGTATACCAAATGCAACAGTACGTGATGGATAGTGAGGTAGTAAACATTAAAGAAATATTTGGCTGCCTTGTAAAAAAACTTTAATGATTTACTTGCTTTGAAACATTTCTCCCACATTTATGTTGTGAGAAATTCAAAATTCATCTTCATGTTTAAGAAAAGAGTTAACATATTTGCAAATGAATGTTTATTTATCAACATTAAGTAAGTGGAGTTCCATCGAATTAGCTAATATAATTTAAACTGTTTTCAACTGAAATCTTTTTCATTTTCAAGACAAAAATTTTGGAACTGATAATATTCTTTGGGCTTTGATTTCAAATACTATAATGCATTTCTAATTGGAACAATTTCGTTTTGCAAAACTTTCAACCCTTTTTGGATGCACAAGTTTAAAAATATGGCATATGCATCTCATATGGAATAATGCACCATCTAGAGGTAGTTTTAATTGTATTCTCAAAAGTCAGGCGGTGACATCATTGTTTGAGACATTTGTCAAACGAAATACACAAAACTTTGTTTACACAAAAAAATTCATGCAAAGTATCTAAGATGCAGTTGTAGATACAAAAACTAGTATGATTAGATTCAATGCACCTAAACGAAAGAATTTATTTCTACATGACCCAATCATCATCAGTCTAATAAGTAGGGACACAATAAAATGATTGTCTTATTGGAGATATTCACATATCACTAGTGAATGCCATACACAATGATCTAGACATGAGAAATATGCTTGCAAGTTGGATTTTTTAGCTTCAAATAATTTAAAGCTCTCCCTCCTAACGATACTCCTAGATAATTTTCCAAATGTAAAGTTCAATTGTGATTTAATACAATATTCTAAATGAACATCCATAGCTTGTGAAAAGGATTCCTCAGTTAGCATTATCTAATTAATCATGTCTTAATCATGTCTTCTCTACAAGCTTGTTAGTTAAATCTAAAAATAATTGATCTACTAGCAGTGCTCCCAGTTTGTGTGTATCCTCCAGAATTGGTGGTCAAATTGAGATAGAGATTTGTATAGTGATTCTCTATATGATACTTAAACATTTCTATGCCGAAGTTCTTTTTATGCGTCAACTTATTGTTGCAATGCTTGCACTTCCTATACTTCAATTCTCCTTCCCAAATGAGGTTTCAATGCTTGCACACCCATACGGTTAGCCTCTTAGATTTTCCTTGCATTTGTGGATCCTCGGGGTGATGGCTCATTGGTGTCAGTTAGGTCTCATCTCCTCCATCTAGGTTCTCGATCAGGGTGGTCTCCACTTTTCAACATCATTATTAGAGAGCTGATCGCCAATTCCCAAATTGTAATTCGAGATGTCAAATTGGTTATCATCAGCCACATCTTGGAGGTGGACCCATTGGTCGGCCGACCAAATCGGCAGTAGGAAAAAATATTAGCTCAATGGTGTGGGATGAGGAGCTATCCACACCCTTGGCTTTATCCTTTTTTGTTGATGCCATTAGTGAGAGGATAATAATATAGATGAAGAAGAAATTTGGAAGAGATAAAGAAAAGACTAGCAAAATGGTTGAGAGCTTGAATAAATAAAAAGAGTTGTTGGGGCACCTATGTGTAATTTGCCCATTTTTAAAATTAAAAAAAAAAATAAACCTGCCATTCGAACTCCAACAATTAACCCAGCTTGGCCCAGGACCGGAACCTGCATACTTGGGCCAGTCCATGCCTAGGCTTGGGCTCCAATACTTGTTGGGCCAAGCCGGGTATACATGTCACATCTCCTTTTCCAGACCCATTAATGGTCCACCACTTTCCGCGTCTCTTCCTGGGGTAGCCCAAGCAGTGCCTTGATCGGATCTCTATCTTAGGGAGAATTCGACCTTTTATTAAAAATAAAAGAAAAAACAGGAGAGTTCGACTATTTAGCCAGCCGAATAGTATTAATCACATGGACGTAAACTAGGTTCATTAATTTTTAATTTATTCAAATAACTTACTGCTACCTATATATTATAGGTAGGATGTCGGAGTTTTCTCTTACGAAAATTGGAGGAAAATAACGTCCTTGTTTGGGGCGCTACGGTTTAGGGGAATTGGGCTCCCATGCCCTTACGAAGATCTGCTGCCGAATGCCGACGCGTATATGGTCCCTAGCTAACTACCGCTTGCGGTCCCCAGATTCTTCGTATCGCTCGGAAAAATATTTGTCTTGTGAAGAATGTGACTATACATTGACCGAATAAATTAATAGCTTGAGTTGACCTAAACTATCGCCGTCAACCACAATGGCCACGTCGCCCCACTGCTCCCATTCTACGTCAGTCCTTGTCAATGACCAATTCAACTTATCTTGCCAATAGATATCCGTTTATAAACACGTTGCTTCCGTTTATGGCTTTAATATGTAAGTATTAATTTGTTTTTGTTTTATCTTAACGTGCTAGTCTTATTCATGGACCAATTAAAATCGTTGCTTCCATAAATACATCAACATTCAATTAAAACTGAAGTCCAATGAGCATTTTATTTATAAAATGCCCAAAATTCAATTTGAAGATTAATTATTTTCTTTTAGAAATCTGTTATATATAAATCCAATTATATGAGGAGCTCACTGTGAAAAAATTTATAAATCTTGTTCGATCATAATCTATTTGCCAACAAAAGGTATATACCAAATTTAAACTCTAACTAAACATGTGACATAGTGGTATGCATATCATTATTATAACAAAGACTTGGTGCTATGGTTCTTCTATATAAATCTCATATTTTAAATATAAATAAATAAATAAATAAAATTACACTATATGTTTTAGTGATTTTTCAAATGATGCTTATAATAAACAAAAACAAAAACTGAAAACCCCAGTGGGCTATATAGCTGACATATATATTACGCTGCCGCTTACACAATCGACCAAGCCTTTGGCTCACAAAGAATCATGAAGTTTTGTAATTTTATGTTGTGCAAGCTTGTGCTAGTTGGCCCTGAAATGCCTGTACTAAATCAAGTGAAAAGTACAGGAGATCTCATTATTAATTAAAATAGTTGCGGATAGGCTATGGGTGGTGGGGGCGCTACACTTTAAGAAAGGTTAGAATATATGTTCACTCGCTTCACATAACTGGTGAGTTTGTGAAAGTGGTTTTGAAAATTTTGGGAGGTAAGTTGAGGAATAAGGTTCGAGTCTATTATCGCCCTCCATTTTGCATAAATTGTTCTATTTTTAAACTCAAAAGTATTTCTCTTCTAATTTTTTGGTTTAAGTATTTTTCCTCATGCCCAGTGTTTTTCTCAGTTTTCCCCTTTTGAAACTTTTTTATTGTCAAATATTTAAAACCAACATTCTTTTATTTTTTGTTCATTTTAGATATTCTTTCAGAGGAAAATAAAAGCTTAAAATAAATAAATATCTAAACTCTCATGAAGAACATTTATATGTTTACAAACATGTATAAAAGAACATCTAAATGCTTAGAAATAACATGTCAACTTCACTAAATAAATAAAGAGAACCAGTAAATATGTTGGGGAGTATCTAGAACAATAAATTATTAACAAGGAACGCTACTACATGTGTATCAAGGAGACACTAAATAGCCAAAGGAACATATAGATTCATTAGGTAACAACAATATGTGTCAAATAAACAACTAAATTCAGTAAGAGAACAAGAACAATTTGATATGGAACAATTACTACAGCCATAGTAAGTAGTTATTAAATATAAAAAAGAAAAGATATACTCCTTCTGTTTCATATTCTTTGAAACACCAACTTTTTAGCAATTAATCTATAATTTTTTATTTTCAATTTTTAGTATATAAATAAAAAAAATTATATAAATGATAAATAAAAACCTATAGTTTCCAAATATATTTTTTTTAGTTTTTTTTCTAACAACCAATAATATAAATAAATTCAAGTCAAACTATACCAAAAAAATCAACTGTTTCAAACAATATGGGACGGAGGGAGTATTTGTCAAGGAAACTAAAGATTAGATAAGGGAACAACAATATTCGGCAAAATAACATAAAGAATCTGACACAAAACAACTATTACAAACATATCAAGTTGTAGATAAATTTGTTAAGGAAGAACAAAATTAGATAAGAGAAAAAATATATTGAGCAAGAGAACAAGAAGAATATGATAAAGAACAACCACTACAAGTATAGGCAAAATAAATAGTTATTAAAGATCATATATATATATATATATATATATATAGAGAGAGAGAGAGAGAGAGAGAGAGAGAGAGAAAGAGACAGAGAGAAAGAATAACAAGATGTGACAATGAATAACTATATTCAAGAAGAGAACATGAAGCAATTCAAAGGGAATAACTACTATAGTCAAAGGCAATCAGACATTAAATAGTAGAAGAAATAGTAAGATGAATCAATGAAATAACTAAACTCATCAGAGAATATAAATAATCTCACAAGGAACAAGTTCAATGCAACAATCGGTTGCGTGGTGGTGGCATTATCATAATTTATAAGAATTTGGGCAATGTTGTATAATAGAGAGTTGTAGCTCGGTGGGATGCTTATAATTTGTAGAAACTTGAGGTGTGGTGACAATTTCATAAATAATTGCATGTTAGGGTGTATGTCTTCGCTTGGTGCATGGTATAACCACTTTTAATTAAAAAGCCTAAATCTATAAAGGCATCAAGGAGAAACTAATTAAGCTTTAACGACATGAGTGTAAATGGGTTATGCTTTTATCTGGAAGCTTGAGCCTTGATTTAAGACTTATCAAGTTTAAGCTCGAGCTTGAACTTGAAAATGAGACTGATACCTTAAAGGGTTGAGCTCAAGCTTGCAAGTTCCAGACCTTTTTTGTTAAGGGGCCTAACAAGCCTTCAAGAATAACATATATAATACTTTAATTGTCTAATTAATTAAAGAGTTATCGATTTAAATTTGCTAAATTAAACATAGTAAGTTCCATAAATAGTTCTTCATTTGAGCCTCGCAGACTTTCGAACTAAGCTCGAGCCCTTCTTAAGTCAAGCTCAAACCTAAAAATTTAGGCTCGAGTAATTCGAGCTAGGGCCCAGGTACTACCGATAGCTTAAGGGGTCGAGCTAAAGCCTAATGGACTTAGCTTAGACCCAGCTCCTTTACACCCTTAGACTAGACCATAGAGCATTCCTATAAAAGAAATATGTACATAGACACACACATAACAATCAATGTTAGGATTCGCACCAAGCAAACTTCTCAATCATAATATCAAAATCTAGCAGCTAGCTAGTTTCCAATCCCATCCCATCTCCATTTAGAAGATTACTTCATGCACCTTGTATGCTTACTTTCTCCCTTGTATTCTTTTTAAGTTTGATTATGAGCACCAACCAAAAAAAAACCCCCCATTGTTGGAGTTGAATCTCCAATAAGCAACCTTGAACCTCCACTAATCCCAAGTTCACCCACTGCTATATAAGCCCGGTCAGTTAAGAACTTTTGTTATGAAGGTAGTGAGATATGTTAAATATGAGAATTGCTTACACTTATGCCTAAACTATCTGTTAATTTAAAGTTCTATAAACCAATGTTGTTTGTATGTGTAGAAATATTGGTCAACTGAAAAACGGTCAAACATTTTTTAGGAAATAAAAAAATATATTATTTCTGTATTTCCTCAACAAACTTTTTTAGAATATATAACTAGGTAGGCTTCTTAGCAAGAACCTAGCCACGAATAGTACCTAGGGGGCGGGGTGAAGGCATTGGTCTGAACATGTTGTCCGCTTGTCGTTTGTTATACTCAAGTTTGGAAAACTTACAATTATCTCCCTGAAGTTTGCCCTAATCTATACTTTGCCCCCATTTATTTTTGAAAACCTACACTTTGCCCATTGTTACCTTTACATTATTCAATAACAACTTCTAAAATTGTACTCTCTCCGTCCCAATTTACTTGAAACGTTTCTCTGGGTACGGAGATTAAGGTGTATGTAATTTGTGTTTTTTTTTTTGTAGTGAAAGTTTAAATAATGATTAAAAAAGAAAATATTCTTTTTTGAGTTTTGTGCGGTGAGAGATTGAGTGGAGATTAAAAAAAGAGTCTTTATTGGGTTTTGTGTAAAAGGATAATTTAATTGTTTAAATTTTTCTAAAAAATGAAACGTTTCAACATTTTTGGGACATCCAAAAAAGGTATACGTTTCATCTAAATTGAGACGGAGTGAGTAATTTAAACTATATGATAGTTATCTTCCAATAATTTCAATCTCCCTAATATTTTTTTTTGTAGTTAATAGATATTATAAATCATATATTTTTTCTTTTTGTAAATATATTTTTCTTCTTTCAAATACATATCAGTATTTTTTTACGGTCACTTAGTTGTAAAAAAGAAAATAAAAAATCTTGAAATTTTTGGAACATTAATATTAGTTAGTTTAAATTAGTTTCTGAAAATAGAGGAAACAAAGTGTAAGTTAGACCAAACCATATGAGGAGTTTTTATAATTTTCTCACTAAAGTTTATGATTTGCGTAAAACATTTAAAAAAGATAAAATACACTAAAGCCCATCATTAATTTTATAATTTACAAGTAAGTACCCAACTTTAAGACTCTTACAATTTTATATCATATTAACTACTACTAAATAATTTTGAAAAATCTAGGGGCAGCACCCCCATCTCAACATAGCTCCGTCCCTGCTTCTTAGTTCTATGCGGCCTTTCAAATACAGATGACATTTGTCATAAAAAAAATGTCTAGGGCGGGGGCATCAGAGATCTCAAGGGACAGTGAAGGAAATTTTGTGGAAAGATTTGTGAGAAACTTGGGGAAAGTGATCGAGTAACGTGGTTGTTGAGTTCTGGGCTCATGCTGAGGGGCTCCCAAACTTGCCGAACATATTATTATTATTTTTCCCTCACTATGAAGTTGTTGGATTTTCGAGTTGTGGCACGGGTTGGGAATTCAAATATATGTACAAATGCCTAACTAATGCCATTATTCAATTATTGCTGGCTCATGGTACAGAGAAACACATGTTATTCGTAAAGCAAATTTAGTGGCCAACTTGATGGCCTAAATGGAGATCGATCTTAGCTAAAGAAGGAACAACAAACTCTTGGAGATGTCTAGATTTTATATCTACTATTGTACTTTAGGGCTCTGGAGATCACTTCCCCACACTTGCTGCTCTGCTCGCCATGTAGGCCTGGGCCGAACTGCTTGTGTGTATTTTGTTTTGTTTTTTGTTTTTCGGGTAAATGTCATATGGGGTCTCATTCTTTATTTTATTTGTGTCAACTGCCAACTGGGTTATATAACTTCATTTTTGTCCTAATAAGATCCCTTAACTTATATTTTGCATTCTATCTGGGTCATTTCCCTTGGCTAGGCTGTTAATTTTAATCACTCATGCTCTACCCGTCCATGGATCTTCATTTGGCCGCGAATTGCAGATACTTTGTAGGTGTAATTCATTGAATGACTGGATGAGTGCGCTGGTGGAGAAGGTGGAGGCTGCCGTGAACGAGTACTTTTTTTTTTTCCCTAATTTGGGTTTTGTATCCTTCTTGGGTTTTTTGTGCGTGTGTGAATGAGGCACAGAGAAGCAATTGATGCATGAGGGAGAGAAGTAGTTGATTTGTTAAATTTATAATTTTTTGGGTGTTAGAATCAAGATGAATAAAGACTAGAGTGCTAAAAGCAGAACCAATGAATTTTAGGGATTAAAGTTATTATTTTTTACCAAGATTATATTAAAATTAACAGCCTAACTGATAGAAAAGACTTAAACAAAATGTGAAATATAAGTGAAGGGATCTCGCTAGGATAAAATGAAGTTATGTGACTTGATTGGGATAAAAAAATAATGAAGGGATCCAATATGGAATGCCCCTGTATTTTTCTGGCTATTCTTTGTTGTTTTTGGTGTAATAAACTCTCATTTACCAAAAAGAACAAAAAGAAAAGAAATAAAAAATTATTGATTCAATATAAAACAGTGCTCCTGAAAGATAAATGACCTGTTTAGTGGGGGTTACGTAGACAGTTGCCATTGCCTTTGGTTGGCTCCTTCATTAAAGAGAAACTAACTCATCTTGATTAAGGACCCATATTTTTAAGGATATTTTAGTGAAGGCTAGTTAATTGGTCCTACACAAAATTACTTAATTAATTATCGCCAAAGTGAATGCGATGTCACATTAATAATTAGCTAAAGCTCCTGTTTAATTAGTTACTAAATTTAAATAAAACTTTTAATTGCGTTACTCTTACTTTAGTCCTTTCACTTAGGCCACTGAACTTTATTTTCTTTAGCAGCATAGGTTACCGAGTGTCCAAAGTTTTAAAATAAAACAATTCCATTTTACTCTATTGTAAGATGTTAAAAATAATTTAGAAATTTTTGCTTGAAGTCCTAAAATGACATGATGCATCCGTAATTTAGTGATCTAAACCAATGTGAGTTGGGACCAAGTATCTTAAGTAAAATTTCCTTGCGTAGATTCAGAATATTGAGTATCACCCCATTTGGACTAGCATCAGCGTTAGTGATTATTGTCAGAGATTTAAATAAGTCATTTAATGATAGTTTTTAATGGTTTAATTTTTATTATTAATAAATTATCTAAAGCTGTAACATTAATCCTAAAAAATTATTCTAAAACAGGTGCTCTATGTGAGGGATTAGCATGAGAAATTAATTATAGTACTTCAATGAATTATTATACATATGAGGAAAAAAGTATCTTTAGTGATCCCGTGTCATGTGTACATTGTATCCATAGTAATGCCTTGAGCATTGCTCTTTTCTAAAAAAATGAAAATAAAAATAAATCTGATCCAAGCAATGTTGATTTATGCTACCAAACGCGCATATTTAAGGATAATCAACAGCTAACGAGATGCATTAGTTTTTTTCAACAATTCCTTTAAGAACGGATTATTATTTTGATTTGAAATCTTAAAATTCTCTAACAATATATAACACAGCCATGGCGAAATATCTAAGAGTTATTATTATTATGATGTTAAATAACCAAAAATGAAAACTAAACTCTTATCTTCTCACCTTCTGTAAATATCAATTTATTTCTAGTAAACTTTTTTCTCACTACATAATGAAAATGACATGATTTACTTCATAATTGGAGAGACAATAATATAGTTTTAATAAGCATTTCTTTGTTTGTTTTTTTTTTTATATTGAGAAGTATCATATAAATGTGAAGGATATACTATTATTTCAAGTTAGAAAAAAAAAAAAGAGCATACGTCAGCTTTTTTAAGACTAAAATAACAACAAAACAAGTTTTAATGTGAATGATTCCTCATATCCACTCAACACCTATTCAAAGGTGGGGGGATTTTAATAAGAATTTCAAATGTTATATTTTGGTGCATAATCATTCAAAATATCACACGATTATATTGTAGATAGAAAATGACATTCCTTTGAGGTCAAAGTACACGGTTGGTTCCTTAACTTTGTCAAGTCGCACTAGTTAGTCCATCAACTTTGAATTATGATGACTTAGTCCTCAAACTCTTAAAAATGGTGCAAATTAGTCCGTAAAATTTGAAAAAATTGAGCTTGTTATTCCTTGATTAGACGGTGACTAAATTGCAAAACACGAAATAGTGAATAAAATGCAGAATAGATAAAACTTAATGTCCAAAGTTTATATATATAGATATATTAGGAGAAACGGATGACTAAATTGATTGTTTTACCACTATTTATTATTGCGAGACTTGTCTATGATTTTTTTTCTTTTTGGAATATGTGGAAAGTAAACAAAGAAAATTAGATCAACATACAGACAACTATTTACACACAAACGTCCTAATGTTAGACAACAAAAGTAGTGAAGATTTTCCTTCATTCATAATATTTGCAAGCAATTTGTTTTAACTTAAGTTAATTGATTCTAAAATGACTTATTTTTATTCTTATATCTTTTTTACTCTGAATTAATTTTAATTAAAAGCCAATATTATGTAACTGCAATAATTCACTAAAAATATAATTTTGTAATTTAACTGAATTTTTACGAATTTTTGTAGTTTAAGGTATTAAAAAAAGAAAAATTTATAAAAATTTAACAACATCATCAAAATTTGCTTTCAAATAAAGCATTGCATCTACTTAATATTGGCTTTCAAATAAATTGGTTTTAGGAAAAAAAGATGCAAAAGTAAAAATAAGTTCGTTGACTTATGTTAAAACGAATTGGCTTTTAGATTTTTATTGGCTATTTTGCGGATGATAGATTTTTTTGTCATTATTGATTCTTACTCAACCAATTCCTCATTATCACTGCTATAAAACATTGAGAATATATCGCTTGAATAGGTTACAATTTACAAAGTTACAACATATAGGAATTTTTTACAAATATGTAGAATAATTTTAAGGCTAAAATGCATGACTTCTTCATCCTCACGACATTTAGTAGTCCCATTGTTACATGGCTACATCCCTCACCATCACGGCGTTCTTCCTCCGTTCTTCATCAGCAGCTGTTGCCAATACTGACCTCCTTCTCTTTCTAGCAATAAATTCTCTTCATATCGCTGCTTCTATTTGTTATATGTGTATAGTGTGTTTCAAAATACTGCATTCCAAGTGGCTTTGGAGCTAAAGGATTATGGTGTTTAAAAGTTACTATGCCCAAATGGGCTAGATAAGAAAAGATTTAAGTAATGGGTTTACACACATGAGATGAGCTAAAATAGTTGGTTGAGCCCAATTTGCACCCCTTATGCATGAAGTACCAGTTTTTCACATGTTAAATTCAATTAAACCCAATGTTTAAGAAAAATCTTAATTAAAATTTTTTGTATCCTTCTAAATTTACCTCTAATGTTCACTTCAGCCCCATACTGCCTATTGATACCCTACTCATCATCATTTGCAATTCGCCCCAAACTCTTAAGTTCTCTATTTGTCCTTTAAATCGTTCTACTCTCTTTATTGGTTTTTACATTTCTGTTGATTCCTAAAGTATCTCGATTGTGAATGTATGTAGTCTGAAAAACCCTGTTGTATCCCAGGGGATTTTCACAGACTTGTTCTCTTGCATCATTTGGAGAGTCACATGCTATAATTCTTGAGGATAGTGTTTACACGCCTCGGGTTTGTGTTCCCCTCGTTCATGCTTGTTTTTACATCAACATCGACAACGATCTCACGAATTATATCATGGATCTAACCTATGCAAATCATGTTGCCGCCATTGATCCTCTCGACATTGTCCGAGAAAAATTTGCCGATATTGAGGCTGCAGTCACCAATTGTGAGAAGGCCCTTACCAATGCAATTGCAAATATTGATAGAGATACAAATCTTGACCTTGCTGTTGGTTGAAACAAGGCACTTGCTAATGCCATGTTCTACATGAATGCTACAACAGCTGCCAACACTATTACTACATTGCCTCTGTTGCCGCCCTATCAACATTGGCCAAACTGTTCTTTGACATTTCAAAGATTGAAGTATTTGATGGGAAAAACTACAAAAAATGCAAAGAATGTATCTACATGTTGTTGGACGTGTATAGAGTAGCCTTTGAATCAATCAAGTCTAAACCGTCTATCCTTAAGCTGCAACAGTCCTAGACCTATGCTGACATGGTATGCCAACACACAATCATTTTAACTTTATCTAATGAGTTGTTCGATATCTATTTTAAATACAAGGAAGCCAAAGAGATATGGGAGTCCATGCTGCTTAAGTACATGGTGGAAGATGCGGGCAAGCAAAAGTTTGTGATTGACAAGTTCTATCAGTGGGGGATGGAAGATGACAAAGATATCAAGTCATAAATCAATGAGTACCACAAGATCTTAGAGGACTTGGAAGGTGAAAAGATCCCGTTACAGGAGGAGTTTGTAGCTGGATTTTTTATTAAGAAGCTATCACAATCAATGAGAGATTATAAGTAACAATTGAAGCATAAGTACAAGCAAGTGCCCCTGGCAGATTTAATCACTTACATCATCATCGAGGACACCAACAGGAAAGAGCAACATGTTGCCAAAGGGAAATAGTTTACATCCAATACTAATTTAGTCAACTCTAAATGGTACAATCCAAAACAAAAGTCCAACAATAATTTTAAGCCCAAGTCTATACTTGCCAATAATGATGACGAATGGGTACAACCCTACTTCATCAGTGGAAAGAAAGGACATTTTGTTTGATAGTGCCAGAAGAGAAGGCAATGTGAAAATCCTCCTAAGCCAAGAAAAAAAAATTGGCTCATGAGGATGATGATGATGATGATATCAATGTTGCTGTGGTTTCAGAGTCATATCTAGCTACTAACTCAAAATAGTGATGATAGATTTTGTTACTGCTAGGCACATCTATGGCAACAGGAATATATTTTCCTCATATACTCCAATAAGGAAAGGTGATAAAATAGTGTATCTCGAAGACTCATGAGGTACACCATTTATGAGAAAAGGAAATGTGTTTTTGAAACTAACTTTTAAAAAGACATTGGCTCTTGGTGATGTGCTGCATGTTCCCACCATGAGAGCCAACTTGATTTCATTATCTCTACTCATGAGGGTGGACTTCAAGGTCACATTTAAATATCATAAAATAGTGATAATAAAAAATGAAAATTATGTGGGCAAAGGTTATTGTAACCAGGATTTTTTTGTACTGAATGTTTCTGATGTTATCAATAATAATAATACATCATCTTCAGCTTACTTATTTGAATTTTTTAATACATGACATGCTAGATTAGGACATGTTAACTTGTATTATTTGAAAAGATACAATCACTTGGTTTAATATTGTGCCTTAGTAACTCGAGTTTTGGTAAATGTGAAAGTTGTGCTAAAACTAAATTTAAAAAAAAAATTGTGTTTCTGTTAAAAGAGAACCAGAGTTGTTGAGTTTAATTCACACTAATCTTGGTGACTTGAAGCAAAACATGACTAGAGGAGGTAAAAGATATTATGTGATTTTTGTAGAAGATTGTTCTAAATTTAAAAAGGTTTATTTGTTAAGAAATAAAGATGAAGCTTTTGACACGTTTTTGTTGTATAAATCTAAAATAGAAAATCAATTGAATAGAAAGATTAAATAGTTAGATCAAATAAAGGCGGTGACTTTTTACTGTTTAACAATTTTTGTGAAAATAAAATGAATAATTCATTAGATAACTCTACCTTACTCTCCAGAATCAAATGGCGTAGCTAAAAGAAAAAATAGAAATTTGAAAAAAAAATGATGAATGTTGTGCTTATTAGTTCTTCTGCTCCTGATAATCTTTAGGATAAAGCTATTTTTCTACTTGTCATTTATAAAATCAAATTCCTTATAAAAGGATTAGTGTAACTTCATATGAAATATGAAAGGTTATCACCCAAAATTAATGTACATGAAAGTTTTGAGATGTCTTGCAAAGGTTATGCTTTTTGAACCCAAAAAATGTAAAATCGGATCAAAGATATCTTGTCGCATGTTTATTGGATATTTAGATCATAGTGCTGCATATAGGTTATTGGTATTGAAAAGTGATGTGTTGTACTACAACACCATAATTGAAACAACTTAGTTTTTTTAGCATATTTTTCATTTAATGTAAAAAGAAATTTTTCATGCTTTTATTGTTAGAATTGTATCTTAATATTAAATGGAAGAAATGAGAAGAAGTAAAAGGCAAAGAAAGAGAGCTAGTTTAGAATTGACTTCTACATTTACCTTGTAGTTGATCCCCTAATTTTTACACATGCAATTTCTTCAAAAAGAATTTGTTTTCTAGAAAGAAGCCATTCAAAATAAGATTGACTTTATTTTACAAAATCATATTTAGGATTTAGTTGATTTATCCTTTGTTGCTAAACCTATTAGTTGCAAATGGATTTTAAGAGAAAATTTAAACCTGATGGTTTAGTTTACAAATTTAAAGCACGATTAATAGGAAAAGGTTTTACACAAAAAAAAAATGTTGATTACTTTGACACTTTTGCATTAGTTTCTAGAATTTCTTTAATAAGAGTTTTATTTGCATTGGCTTCTATATAGTAACTTTTCATACATCAAATAAATGTTAAAACTGCTTTATTAAATGTGGACTTACAAGAAGAGATATACATAGTTTAGCCATAAGGCTATGTTGTTTCTAGACAAGAAACACAAGTATGTAAGTTGTGAAAATTCTTATATGGATTAAAATAAACACTTAAACAGTGGTGTAAAAAGTTTGATCAAGTTTTGTTAAGTAACTATTTTTCAACTTCTGGAGTTAATAAATGTGTTTACACAAAACTCAATAATAGTGAATGTGTAATAATCAATCATTATGTGGATTTTCACTTTTGGTGTTGGTGGTGTACCTTGAAGATCTTCCAAGCAAACCATCATTGCTAGATTCATTATGGAGTTAAAACTTATAACCTTAGAAATGACTAAAAGTAAAGCTGAGTTATTAAAAAACTTCTTAGTAGATATACCATTAGACATAAAACCAATACCTTTTATGTTTATACACTGTGATTGCCAAGTTACAATAGTAATTGCAGAAAATAAGACTTACAATGGTAAAAATAGACATATTCATCTGAGACATAATGTTATAAAACAACTACTTAATGATGATGTTATATCGATCGATTAAGTGAAGTCGGAAGTAAATTTGGCCAATCCTCTGATTAAACATGTGGGGAGGAAAATAATATATGAAACATCAAGGGGAATAGGACTGCTATCAACTTGAGTCAACAATGATGGTAACCCAACCTATGTGATTGGCGATCCCATGAATCAGGTTTATATGGGTAATAAAAAGTATTATTAGACTTGAAAATATTATTAAATTTCTTTAAAGTCCCTCTTATAGTATAGATAATGTTAAACTAAATTTATTGGTAGATGAACAAAAGTTCTTAATAATTTATATGGTCCTTTTCTATTTTGGGTGGTGTGTTAGTGCGGTATAAATTTAATGAACTCACTTATATGAATGTATAAGTGGAGCCACTTCTATGAGATTTGTGGTGAAATATCTAAAGTACTCATGAAAACCAAGACACGCGCATGATCAATAAGTGCAACACCATGATGAATAATTGAAACTGTAGGGGTTCAATGTGATCAATAAACTTCTTAATTTGCAATAAGGGTATTTAGTTCATAGAAGCTATAAGCTTCACTAAGTACTCTGTAAGTTAAGTTTCATTGACTTTAGAACTGATTCATAGTCTAACAGACATCAAGCACGATGTGTTGCATTCTTGAGTTTCAAACCAACAAATTACTTTGTGAATAGCCTTTTGAAATATGTAGGGGATTGTTGAATATGTATAGTGTATTCCAAAATGCTACATCCCACATGGCTAGGACAAAAGAGGATTATGGTGTTTAAAAGCTACCATACCCAAGTGGGCTAGGTAAAGAATGAAATAAGTAGTGGACTCGCACGTACAAGATGAGCCAAAATAGTGAAAAAAAGGCTAATTTGCCCCATAAGGCCTGTTCCAAGTTAGTTTTTACCTTTTTCTTTTTTGACCTTTTTACCTTTATTTGGAAAACCCATTTGTTCACACGTTAAATTCAATTAAACCTAACATTCACTTCAACCCCTTATTACCTATAAATACCCTACTCTTCTTTATTTGCAATTTGTCCCAAGCTCTCGAGCTCTCTCTTTCTCCCTTAAATCATTCTACCATCTTTACTGGTTTCTGCATTTCTACTGATTCCTAAAGTATCCTAGTTATGAGTACACATAGTCCAAAAGATTTGCTGTATCCTGAGGGATATTCACAGACCTATTCTCCTATATATCTTGAAAAGTTAAGAGCTATAATCCTTGAGGACAGTGTTTACACGCCTCGGGTTTATGTTTTTCTCATTCATGTTTTTTTCAGCGTCAACATTGACAACACACCCCGGGTTTATGTTCCTCTCCACTATCCATAATTTCCATAGTTTTCATCATTTACCACTACCACTGTTGGCTTTCATTTGCAATACTGGTTGGGTTATGATCATGGATTTCTTTGCCTTACCTCAATATCTACCATCTATAGCTACTTATTGTTGATTTTTCAACCATAATCGTAAGTGCATGGAACGAGTGTAGATAGGGTGAATAAGATATTGTTCCCATGAGGATTGATTTGTAATGTTTGCCGAGTACCACTACTTTAAGCTAACTCTAGCTAAACAATCAAAGTTAGATGAAAATGTAGACAAATCAAACAAGTGACTAAACTTAACTAAGTGGAATCCTATTAACCTAGAATGCAAAAATGCAATGTAAAATTGTAGTTTTTATCAAATTATGAAAGAACACTTCCTATGGGTTAACTACTTGTCTTGATTAGTTGGTGAGCTCAAGTAAGTGAATTAGTCTCCAATGTATGTTGATAAAGTTACTCAATTGAATTCTTACTTTTTGAAGTGAAAGAATTAATCTCTTAATCTAAACTTAATAAAGATTTTCATTCGATTACAAGCTCAGAAAGAGGCATTATAGCTCAATTTACCTTTACCTAGTGACTTTGACTAATTTCCCAACAAGTTCATAGTCATTAAATTTTTCTCCTATGTATAATAGCTTCTAATCTTTTCCAAGAGTTTAAAGGCAATTTATAGTGCAACTAATTGTGGCCATCAACTAGCTAACACAACAATAAGCTCAAGAGAAGAATAAAAAAACATTTAATAGAAAATCAACATTACATAACCATAAACTCATCCAACATAATCAATCAAGTAACTACAACCATAGAAGGTGCTAAGGGAGACTACTTTATAACTAAATAAAACATAACCATGAAAATGAAATAAAGAGCATTCACGTTCAAAGCAAAGAAAAAGAAGGAAAAAATAAGCCTAAAACCAATAGATGCTTAATTCCTTAAGCTTCTAGAGGTTTTTAAGTGCTCCAAAGTTTCTTCAAGTAATGCCTAAGAATGCTTCACATAAAATGATGAAAATACAAACTATGGTGGCTATGGAAAACCTAATTCTAAAAATGAGAAGATGAAGATGAAGCATGTATTCCTTAGCTAAGTTCTAGATTTTTCTACTCTTGGATATGTCATTTTTACCCACCTACCAATTTGGATAGAAACCATTAGCCAATAGTAAGCCTAGGTTCAAAATTGAGGTAGAGGACCATTTTTCCTAGGTGCAGGGGCACCTAGGCCTCAAGAAGGGGCTTTTTGGCGCCTAGGCCTCTAGGCTCGAAGGTACCTGACGCCTAGGCCTCGAGAGGATGCTGCTGGTGCCTAAGCCTCAACTAGCATTTAGGCCTTAGGAGGTGATTTTTTAGGCCGGAACACTTTGAGCTGTGGTACTTATGGCCCACAGTTATAGACCCACTTTGACTTTCGCATGCCTGTTTTCCATTTTGCTCATCATGGTGTCATTCCAATGCTACGGTTCACTTCTCCAACCTATAAAATGTGAGAGAAAAGTAAGAATTGGCTAAAAATGTTGGGTGGTGAGGTAAAAAATGATGGTCAAAGTTGACAAAAAGTTAATATGTTTGACCACAAAATTAACATCTATCACTACTGTAAATGAGTAGAAAAAGACATTGACTTATTGGATTCCTTAAAATTTGTAGCAATCGAAGGCTGGCAACCATCTAAGGCTTTGGCATATTGATGGTTGAGCAGCTCAGTAATGGATTTGTTTTGGTCAATTTCAATGGGCGTCAAAAAATTCATGAAGCAACCATTAGCAAGTGTGCACAGTTGGGTTCATTGACTTTGACTTTAGTCCTCGTTGGTGTTAGCTAGTATTGATGATGAATGGCATAAAAGCACTTAAATGATGGAGATAGAAAGAATCCGGGTTGTGTAATGACAATTTTAAGTTGATTAAGGATTCGAGAGCTTAACCTACAGCCATTGACAGCCTTGATGAAAGTTGGAGTTGGTGAATTTAATGAGTGGGAGAAAGAGTATATATATATATGGGGAGAAAGAGAGATGAACGAGAGAGGTTAACAATGACCTAGATGGTGGCGGCTGTGCCATTATGGTTGGGAAACAATAAAATGGTCAGAGGAGCTAACCATGTAATTTGGTTTCATGTTTAAATTACAAGTATATAATATCTATATAAACGTAAACCATTAAATAACGTTCAATATGTAATAGCACAATTTTACCTTAGTTAACTATTAATGTCATAACTTATCCGTTAGTGGTCTCACTAACTTACACTGTTTTTAAAGTTAAAGGACTAAGTCATGTTTAGTCAAAGTTGAAAGATGAACTCATGTGAGTTGAAAAAGTTAAGGGACTAACCATGTATTTTGGTGTTCCTTTAATGAACACACAACCATTTTTCCACAAAAAGAAATAACACAAAAATTTTTTAATGGGATTTGACACTATCCTTCCTGTGTATATACATCATTTAACAGCCGCTAGTAGTTTTACAAGATAGGAAAGTATGAGAAAACTGAAAAAAAAAATCAAATTATAAAGATGATCTTCCTACAATTCATGTAATTCCAACATATAGTAAAGAACCCATAATCTCACAAATTTACAACAACCATGATTTCGCTAAAAACCTTAGACTACAAGTCTCTTGTCATTCTTTCTTTTGTTTTGTTTGATTTCGCACAACACTCGATGCCATTATTATATAGCATCATCACATTCTCATTCACTAATCTACCTTAAACAATGTCATTCTCATACGTAGTTGTAGTCCAAATTCATAGTGGTGGTATTGCTTCCAACTGTGTGTTTAATTTGGGTGATGGGTTGATTTTCATTTGAGATTCAATCAACTTGTGGCTAGGTTTAATTTTTTAAAGATTTACAAGGCTGGATTCTTCCAAAAATCATTTCGTGTTATAGTTTCTCCCATTTGCTTGAATTTATAGTATAAATGATTGATTGATTTTGAACCTCAGATTGTTTAGTTCTTGTATGAGTCTATGTACTAGTTGAATCTGGGTACTAGTTATATGAGTCTAAAGTTTTGGAAGTGGTGCATATGTATGATCGAAATTGACTTGCATATGTATGAAACTCGGTTGGTAATGTATGTTTATGAAGTTTTATAAGTGTAAAGTTTAATGTAGGAAACTAAGTTCTTATTGTATAAAATTTTCTGTATATGTGACCCTTTATTCCTATTGTATGAAATTAGGTTACTATTATAGAAAATTGAGTTACTATTTTACAAATTTAGGTTGTTATTGATATTAGAAGTACACTAGTGGTATGTGTAAGACGTTAGGGGCCTCAGAGTTGTGTGTCTGGAAAAGTCCCTCCAATGCTTAATTCAATATAGGTTCAAGAAGAGTGTAACTAGCTCAGTGAACGGTATTGTTTAATCGGCGAAAAATAGAACCTGGAGACAATTTACAGTTATAATTGAGTTTTTATTATATGAAATTTACATGCTATGTCTGAAAATTGAGTTTTTATTATATGAAACTGGTTACCTGTTATACGAAACTAAGTTTGTATTGTAAAAGTGTGGAGTTCTTATGATATAAAATTAGAATGCTAATTTACAAAACTGAGTTTTTATTATATGACAGTGATATGCTAATATATAAAATTATGTTCCAAATGTATGAAATCGAGTTTCTATTGTATGAAATCAAATTCTTATTTTTTGACTTAGATTCTTAAAGCATGAAACTGAGTTCTTATTTTAATGCATGTCCCCAGCTTATGATCAGCATGCCTTTGGTGAGGGCCAATGGAGGGGATGGGGGAACAGGATGAGGTCAGGTTAGTTGTGACAAAAATAGAGCGTGGATCTGGTGGTCACAGGAGGGATTGAAGCGCATAGGATACAGACACAGCTTGTGGTGGGTAGTTGGACATTTGGGTTGGGTGAATGTTAATGTCTGCTTATGTGTGGGAAAGAGGTGTCGTTAGAAGTACAAAGTAGGTGGCTAAGGATAACGAGTATGGTAAGAGATGTAATAAACACCAATTTTGGGGTTAACGAGCAAATGTCACATAGGGGTCAAACTTATTCCCCCATGACTTGCGTGTGACCAAGGATTAATGGGGTCTAATTAACGGGGTTAATAGGAAACGAACTATCTCTATGTGTTTGTGTCAATTTTAGCATGAAGTTTATTGTTTTCCTTGTATAGTCATTTATTATTAAGAAATAAGAGGCCACATGGCAGTATGGGTGCCATATAGGCAAGTTCTATAAAAAATAATGATTCAATTGATTGAATGGACTGAAATGAGATATGCTAATGGAGATAAGAGACTTTAAAAGACACTTTTAAAGATTAAAAAAAAATCATTTTAACATGACAAAAAAAAAACACTGTGAATGGATTTTGCCTTTATCCACATGTATTTCAAAATCAATCCTTTCATTGAAGACGGAAAAAGAATACATTCAGTCTTAAAATTTTTATCATTTTTCTAGTTAAGTCATAAAACTTTGCAAGTTTCTATTTGAGTCATAAAACTTAAAAAATATGTAAATAGTTAGTCTTAAATTTAACCCTAGAATAGTTGGCTAGTGGTGGGCTTATGTGGCAAACGGTTGGGCTTTTGTGGCTAACTATTTGACATGACAAATTGGGGTACTTTCACAGTGGACGCCCTTCCTATCCTAGATCTAAGTTCTACTCTCACATAGTCAGGGCTCTAGTCACTTTCCGTTTGCATTCCCTCCCTCTTCTATTGACCCCTCTCAATTCATTAAGTCTGTCAACTCTTACCATTATACCTTCTTTTGTCCATCCCTTGATAGCCATCGCCACCATTGCCGCTACCCCCCTTCCACCATTGACTCCTTGACATCATCCCATCTTCAAAGCCACTCTCATGTTTTGATGACCTTGATTCCAATGAAACCTAGGCCATCATCTCATCCATGAAGATGTCCTTTAAATCCTTCATTGATTCCTAGAACCTGGACTTCAATTCCCTTCCATCTTTTCCTACAAGAATCTTGATTAAAGACATGTTTGTCAACTTTTAGGGAAAGCTTGATCTTGGATTAGCCCAATTTTTGGCTTGTTTGGTGGCATCTACATTTGCAATAATGAACCAGAGATTTGCAGCTATATCTCATCATTCTATTTTGGTAGGAAACCTTTGGGTTTTCAAATGGAGGCAGTGGGCAAGAGTAGTTGTTTTGAGTTCGAGTTGGGTTAATTTCACTATTATTATTTTGTAAGAAATTGATGATGTTTTGGCGCTAACTTGAGATTGAATTTGGGGTCAATTTGCTTGATTTTCTGCAAGAAAGTGTTGTTGTTGTTGGGTCAATTTGAGTTTAGATTGGATCTACTACTATTTTCTACAAGAAATTGCTCAAATTTGTGATCAATTTTGAATTATCACTAGTCAATTCACGTAAGGAAAGCCCACGGGAATTGTGGGAGAACTTCTAGGAATTAAGATGGAGTTAAGGCCTTCAAGATCGGAGTGACCAAGTTTTTGAGAAGAAAAACATGTCAGGTTTTGATGAATAGTGGATTAAATGTTGTAGAAATTTAGGGTAGATGATTCGGATGCCCAAAGTAAATGGAGGTTTACTGCCACACATGGTAAACCTTTATCCATATCTTCTAAAGTTAAGTTTAGGACTAATTGTTTATACATTTTGTAAGTGTTGTAGCCCAAATAGAAACTCATAAAATTTTTGGATATATATAGAAAAGTGATAAAAACTTTAGAACTAAATATGTTCTTTTCGCTATTGTAGCCAGAACCTCCTCACCTCCGCGCACGCGATTAAAGGTGCTGTGTTTCACATGCGCCTTATCATAACTTGGGAATTTAGTACGGTAAAAGTGTAAAGGCATACGTGTCAGCCCAACCGGCCCATTTCACGGTCCACGTGTAAGCTTCCTTCGCTCCTTTATATTCCTTCGTTCCAACCGCTATCACCCGATCCAGTTCTCCCTGTCCCCCAACGCACTGCCCGACTCTGCTCACTTTCGGATCCCGTGACCCGCATCGACACACTCAAGGAGAAAACTTTGATGCGGTGACGGTTGATTGCTCGTCCATGGAGCCAGAAAGTCCGGTGGAATGCTCATACGTGGGGAGGAGAATCAGTGATTTGTGTAACAGCGATGATTCGACGGCTTTCAGTGACTGTAACAGCGACCGGTCAGGGGAATTTCCGACGACGTCGTCCGTAAGCCGGAGACTGATTCTGGCTTGCGCGTCGGAGAATTCGGACGATCTGATTGAGCAGCTGGTATCGGACCTCGAGTCCTGTTCAATTGACGAGAAGAAACAGGCGGCCATGGAGCTCCGGCTTCTGGCGAAGAACAAGCCGGAGAACCGAATCAAGATCGCGAAAGCAGGCGCGATTAAGCCGTTAATTTCGCTTATCTCATCATCCGATCCACAGCTTCAGGAGAACGGTGTCACGGCGATTTTGAACCTCTCGCTCTGTGATGAAAACAAGGATCTCATAGCTGCGTCCGGAGCAGCCAAGCCGTTGGTTAAAGCTTTGAGAACGGGGACTGCGACTGCGAGAGAGAACGCTGCCTGCGCTTTGCTTCGCCTGTCGCAGAAGGATGAGTACAAGATCATGATCGGACGGTCCGGAGCAATTCCCCTGTTGGTGAACCTTCTAGAGAACGGGAGTTTCAGGGGGAAGAAGGATGCTTCCACGGCGCTCTACTCCTTGTGCTCGGTGAAAGAGAACAAGATCAGGGCGATTCAGGCTGGAATCACGAAACCGCTGGTGGAATTGATGGCGGATTTCGGGTCGAACATGGTGGATAAATCAGCGTTCGTGCTGAACGTTTTGATTCCAGTGGCGGAGGCAAAGACGGCGCTGGTGGAGGAGGGAGGGATCCCCGTCCTGGTGGAGATTATCGAGGTGGGATCGAAAAGGCAGAAGGAGATCGCGGTGGCGATTCTACTGCAGCTTTGCGAGGACAGCGCTGCCCACCGCACTATGGTGGGGCGTGAGGGCGCCATTCCGCCGCTTATTGCATTGTCACAGTCGGGGACCAGCCGCGCCAAGCAAATGGTGAGTGGACGAACTCCCTCTGAAACCGCCGGTGACATGTGTCGCCGGCGAGCTGACGTGGCAATCGCGCTCCTTTGCGAAAGGTTCGCCTTTGCACGTTTTACGGATGCTTTGGTGGGCAGAAATCGGAGTGAGTGAGCAATATTTTGCCACGTCAGTCTCTACTTCGTTTTCTGTCTTTTACCAAATCAAAATGACGAACGTAACCGTACGACATGTTTTACAGGCATTCTCAGTTCTAACAAATCGTTCTAAAAACTGGGCGCCTGGAAGGTTTTAATTGAATTACTCAAGCTGTGAAAACCAGAGTCAGTCCCCCCAGAACCGCAAGATTTGAAATTTTAGTACCTCTTTATTATTATAAACGAAATTAGTCAACCTATTAGTTTACTTGAGTTATAGTTTGACGGTATCTTCGATAATTAGTAATCTACAAATTTGGTTCTCTTTTTACCCAATGGTTGAAATTCACTTCACTCTGGAACTATCAGGAGCTCATGTTTGATGTTAGAAGTTGCTCAGTCTAGTAAAAAGTAAAATAGATGGATTTAGGAATTTGAAAGGGACCAACTTTTGTCTACTGTTTTACTTTTACCATATATTGTCCATGATTGTGTTTTGGTTGATTTGAGGTGGGGGATGGGGCGAGAGGATTGATTGTCGTGTTGTATGTGAAAATGTGAGCAGGCGGAGACACTGATAGAGCTTCTGAGGCAACCAAGATCCGGGAACGGCGCTGCTGCCAGGCCATCTGATGTGTCTGTCTCAAGATGATGATTAAAAAAATTATACGTCTCTCCCACAGCCACATGACATGTCGCTCGTGTCATCCAACACTAAACACAACAAGCTAAGGCAAAGAGGAAACAAAAAAGCAAAATTGTACATATCCTTTTCGAGTGCGAGTCTTTTATTTGGTTTGGCTATTTTGGGCATCTTTTTTTTTTTTTTCCTCCCTACCTATCTTTGAAAAAGAAACTATATACATGTACGTAATATATAAGTCTTGGTTCTTGATTGCTGGATTTCAACGACTCCATTACGCTGCTGCTTTATCTTTTCATACATTTCTTTATGTTTGGGTGGTGTTGTTTATCAAGCAAGATTTGGAAGTGAAAATTGAAGGGGACGTAACGAATATTGTTGTTCGAGGGTAGAAGATCGGAACTAGCCAAAAAGTGGGTTTGAAAAGATCGCTGGTGGGAGGCCATGTTTCCTTCCAAAATTAATACATAGTCCCTGTTTGGTGCGACGTTTTTCTGCTCCAAATTGTTTTCCTTGTACTTGTGATCGTTTAACATATCGAAACTATTTTTAAAACATTTTTTTTAATAAAAGTTAGTTATTTTCTTTCGATTTTTCTCTCTCTTTGTTTGGATATCAAAAAAGTCATAAAAAATTAACTAGCTTCTAAAAGAATTATTTAATTGATATTAACTAGATAAATTATTAATTTTACATGACATTGATTCTAAATAAAAAAAATTAATAAAAATGAAAAAACTGCATTGTTTTTAGGGGAAAAGTAAAGCTATCTGTTTATACTGGTATAAAGTTCAAAAATTTTATACACTCGTTCTATTCCGTTATGGTTGTCACTTTTTTCCTTAGAAATATGTATCACTTTTTTTGTAATTATATGTATTTATATCAAAAGCACCGTTCACATTAGGTACAAACACCCAAAAAATCACTGAAGTTTGCCCTCAATCTCAGTTTATGCCACTCAGCTTTGATTTAGGTCAATTATATTACCAATGTTATTAAGTTGGTTCAATTATCCATTAGCGTTAATAAGATGGTCCAATCCAACTACTTTCGTTATCAAATTGTGCAATCCACTTCGTCATTGTAAATATTTTTATATTTTGTCCTAAATTGTATGACTAAATTATCACTTTGATCAATGTTAGGCCACTAGTTAATCCAAGTTGTTGCTAACCACTAGTAACGTTGACGTACGGAGAATCAAAATGGAGAGGAAGAGCCACTCCAAGTAGCCCCGGGCTTGTCACTATTCGATGCCCACTTCTTGATATTCTTAACGTAAACCCCAATAATTTTTAATGACAATTCAGTCAAAAAAGAAGCAAATTATGCAGCTTATTAACGACAATGTCATAACTGGACCAGCCCAGCAACCTTGGTGGCATAATTGGCTAAAATTTAAATTGAGTGACGTAATTGAGCCAGAGGGAACACAATAGCGGTTTTGTTGGTGTTTCTGCCTTCACACTATGCAAAGCTGAGTATTGTCAAGGGTAATAATAGGTAACATGCTTTAAGTTGAAAATTTTATGGAAACCATTTGGGGACTTCGTTTTTGTTGACTAGGCGAGGATTTTCTGCTCATCAATTTCCATTTATTGGAAGATTTGTGAATAATTCTACCCTTGAGCAGCTTAATTAGAAATTAGCGTCCCCTGCGATTGCGCCATTCCAGCGGAGGACTCAGACTTGGGTTATGACCCTTGGATGGAGGCTTTGATGTGAGTTGATCAATAACAGTGCTCCTTGCAATTAACTGCATCCAAGGAGACAACTCGGATGAATGTATCAATTATTGTTGCTGAAAATATAAAATCAAGTAAAATTATATTGTTTTATTGTTGCTGAAAATATGAAATTAAGTCAAATTATATCAATTATTGTTGCTGAAGTGCATATATTTTACTGAAATAATATTGTGTTGTTTATTGTTTGTCGTTGCTGAATTTATGTAAATTCTTTGAAATATTGTGAAAATAAAAATTTACCAAAATTGTATCAATTATTTGAAATTTAGTGAAATTATGTATTCCTGAAATTATATCAATTGAATAGTTATATAGTACACCAGATGTAACTTTCTATTCCTGTACTTTCATACTATTTACAAAAAATGTCATTACATCCTGAATAACACATCTTATAAAATGAATAACACATTTTACCAATTATTCCCATGTCTTGGATAACATATCTTACAAAGATGAATAACATTTTATAGAACAGTACATTTCTATGAATTGAACAACACTTTTCATTGAAATGAACAACATATTTTATGAAATGAGCACATTTTTTACAAGATTGTTACCATATCTTGAACAACACATCTTACTAAATAAACAAAACCATAAAGAACAACATGTTTCTCTAAATGAAATGACATTTCTTGTTGAATCGAATAACATTATTTATGAACAACATTTCTTACGAAATAAACAACATCTTACATAATGACACATTTATAAAAAAAAAAAAAACTGCACTTTTTTCTAAAATGAACAACATTTTATAGAACAGTAAATTTGCTTGAAAGGAACAATATTTCCTATTAAAAGGGACAACATATCTACGAATAAGAGATCGTACGAAATGAACAACATTTTACTTAACATTAAATTTGTATGAATAAAACAATCTTTTTGACTAAATGGAAGGACATAAGTTACGGACAGTATTTCTTATGAAACTAACAATATTTGGCAGAATATCATATTTGTGTAAATTAAACAACATTTTTTTCTTAGAAGAATAATATTTTTTATGAAACGACATTTCTTTTATTTTACAGAATAACATATTATTTATGAAACATCATTTCTTACAGAGTGAATAATATATTATTGAACAACAAATTTATATAAATGAAACAACAATTTTTATTGAGTAAAACAACATTATTTACGGAACAACATTTCTTATAAAATGATATCCTTCCTCTCTCTCTCTCTCTCTCTCTATTCTTCATTCGCAACAACCTTCGAATCAAGAACTAAAGAAAAGTTTTGAAATGAAAACAAGATAGACGACATTTGTGGAACAAAATAGCTGAAACCAACGCTCCTTTTTTTGGGAACAAAATTAATGGAGAAAAGTAACAACAAAAATGATTACTGCCATATTATTATCTAGCAATTTGTTTGAGGTTAATAGGAGGGTGTTAATGCGTTAATGTTGAGTTGGTAAAATGGGAGGGTGGGCCTGTTATTCTTTGCCCTCATAGTTGGATGTAATCTCCAATTTGCCATGCCTTTATAGATAACAGGTTCTGCCCTTCGCACATCATCTCGGTTCACCTTTACCCAGCGCATGGCCTATTCCTCACACCCCCCTTTGCGACCATGGGAACTCATCTGAGCTGCCATTACGAGGGATTATTTCTCATTGTTGACGCTTATGTAGAGTAGTTCCTGGCCCATATAGCTACCATCATCATATGGAGGTTAATTAGCTGGTAATGGTATGCCTCTGATCTGAGTTGTGGAATTGCTTGTCCAAAAGTTGCAGCGGGTTGAGGTTTCCCGCACCGACGCCATTGAGAGCGTTGTTCAGGTTCCCTTTCGATGGCTAGATTACATGGAATCATGAGTTTCATCGATTCGCCTGTTGCTAGGCATGATGGATTGAATGCCATCCACCCAATATTTCATAAGCGAGCGGCAAAAAACTGGTGGTGGCCAATCAAATTGGGACCGTCGGGCGTGTAGGCGAGTAGGCTTGCGAAACCAATATCATCCAAGAGGGATTGATTTCAGCTTCTACCTTGGGGTGGCTACAATGGCCGCCCTAGCTTATAGACCCATTTCAGGAAGGAGAAAGTGGAATTTTTTGCAATTAACAATGTGAAGAATCGCGCGGACTTCTGACGGATACAGGGCATTCAAGGGGAGCTATAGTTGCTAAAAATATCGCACATTAGCTAAAAGACATAAAGATGCCGTATAAGGACAGATGGGTTGGGCATTGCTATGAAAATAATATCAAACAGCAAGGGCAATTAAGTCAGAAAAAAGGTTGACCCCACCACACTTGAACATATCTGAGGAGAAAACATGTTAACAATGATGTATTAATTCCATTTGAACTGAGTAGGATTTGACTCCTTTCTCTCCTTTTTTTTTCCGTCCCCTACTTTATCTTTATGCTACGTGTCTTATTTAATTGAAACTTAATGTTGGTGTTAAGCAAAAATGGATGGACATGGAAATTTTATTCCCGTCAAATGCTAAAAAAAAGGTGGAGCAAATGAAAAGAAAAACAACGATGGTGGGTTTTGCTCTGCGGAGAAGATGAACATGACCGTGGCTAGGGGTGTAAATGTTGATCCTAAACCCGAACTTGAACCCAAACCCGAACCTGATCCTAATTTTAGGGTTCTGGTCGGGTTGGAAGAAGAGAAAATGTAAATTCTGGTTGACCCGATCCGATCCGTGTTCAGAATTTAAAGAATCAGTCCGTGGCCTAGGTTTTTTTTTTTTTTAATCTATGCTTCGATATCTTTAATTGCTCAGTTGTATTTTTTTTCTATCTGAAACGTCCTGATTCTGTTTTTCTTTGATTGATATCACTTTTTATTTAGGTATAGTCCTTTGGTTATATCTGGGTTTTGTTTTTTTTTTATTTTTTATTTCCTCGTATTGGTCATGTTTCCTCTTATTCCCTTTGTTTTCTAGGTTTTCATGTTTCTTTGGTACTCAATTTGATTTGCCTCTTAATATAGTTCACTACTTTTGTTCGGCATTGTTGGTTAATTCCATTAATTTTTTCGCATAAACCCTTACATTTGTTTTTTTTATCATTTTCTCTTGATTGGTTGTTTTACATAGTCCAAACTTTAATTTCCTTTGTTTCGTTCTTGTTTTGTTCTCTTTTAGCTCTTCTAAGATGTCCTTTCTTCTGATTTTGTTCTAGTTGTCTGTTTCTCCTTCCATGTGTAGATATGTGGTTTTTTATTTTAGTCCTTAGTGCTTGTTACTGCCCACGACTCAGCGTGAAGTCTCATGGAGATAGATTTTAATTTTTCTTTTAGGGTTTGTTTAATGGGAGTAAAATTCTCGTTTCCATCCTTTTGTGTTTAAGAACAATGTTAAGTTTCAGTTAAGCAGGATACGTGGCATGAATATAGGGTAGGGGATGGAGAGAGGATAGAAAAAAGGCGGGTAAATTTCATGAATAATCTCTAACCTTTAGTCTTTGGTTTCATTTAGTCCCTGACCTATTAAATGTTCTGTTTTAGTCCTGAACCTATTAAAACGTTTTGTTTTAGTCCTAAATCTATTGACAGCTTTTCATTTTGGTCCCAATTTAATAAAATTTGTTAACTTAAAGTATTTATCTGATAACAATGTTTTAGATCATAATTTAAATTATCCGGTAATTGTCTTACAATAAATTTAATCTGTAAAATAATTTTTTATAATTAATAAAAAATTTAAGTCACCTTTTTTTCCTCTCTATAAATTGAACTTATTTCATTCAGGAAGAAAAAAAACTATTAATTTAAATTGTCTATTTACTGTTAAAAAATATTAAACTGTTTAAATTTACTGGAAGACAGTTACCGAATATTTAAATTAGAATTTCAAAAGTTTCTATCAGACAATTATTCTGAGTTAATGAATTTCATTTTGTGAGGGACCAAAATGAAATAATTTTAATAGGTTTAGGACCAAAACAAAACATTCGATAGGTTAGGGACTAAAAGGAAACAATAACAAAAGGTCAGGGACCATTTGTGCAATTTACTCAAAAAAAGGCAGATAGAGGAGTTTATCCAATTGAGTAGTCCTAAAAGAATGAAAAAGAGCTCTTAGAGTAGAATTACCTTTTAACCATATGAAAGATTAGGGAGACTTCCACCTAATAATAAAGTTCCGGCTCCAATCCAGGTCATCTCCTTGGTCAAGTTCATCTACTCACAGCCCTTCATCTTTGTTTTGCAAAATTTCCAGCATTATAATTTTGGCCGAGTTTAACAAGATCAACACCCCAGCGGCACCACCACATTCAAGCCATGTTCTTCCACCGTCGAATGATTCTGACTTCTCACCACCCATTTCATATTTGGAAGTAGGGGCATCAACTCCGATGTTGAGTGGACTAATTTTGGAATAGACCAGTCCAGCTGCTGAGGGCCGTAATGGGAAATCTTATGCCATAGCTATGAGTTTAGGGAAATTGGAGGTGGGTGTTGGGTTGTTGGCATGGTACGCTTAGTTTCTTGGGATGATTTACTAGTGTTTGATTGAGGGCAAAATTTTTTGGAGTGATTCAATTGAATTCTCTCCTTCAAAGTGAAGGTGAGTTGAAGGTGGGTGGAGTGGGGCTGGTATGCAAATTAGACATAGGAATAGAAAAATGGTAAAACTGTAAATAATTGTAAAGTATGAGTGTAAAGCAAACTCCAGGTATATTATATCCTCAGTCATGTCAATTATATGAAATTTAGTGTTTGTTGAAAATTTTCTTCATTTAAAATTAAGATTTATTTATCTAAATTCATAATATTGTCAATTTTTTGTATATTTTAATTTTTAGGTGTATATTAAAAAAATTTTAATTTAAAATTTTTTGTATATACCATAGCTTTTGGGTGATGACACGTAGGACCCTCTACTAGCCAGGGTGGTGATTAGGACCTGTCACATGACCAGTCTAGTCATACGAGGGGTTTGACCATGTAGAAGCAAATATTCGAGCATTACACTTGAGATGTGCTTGATTCATAATAGGCCGCTCATAGAGGGATAAAAACTGGTGGCCATTATATTTATGGGGCAGATCCTACGACCATTGCGGGTTCGTACACGTCAGGTGATCCATCTATGGTTTCTTGGTTCTAGTACTCACATCTAAACATTTCTTGGTGAGACACCTACTTGAGTATAAAACTCTACAAACCAACCTAGTGGCATAAGTTGTCATGAGGGCATTCGAGAGATGCAGTATGAGAGCCAATAAGATAGTTAACTTGTTATTATTCCATTTAGTAAAATTTGTATAATAGTTTTATTTTCATTATTATTTTGACAAAAGGGCAAATTTGCGACTAAACTACAAGAGGTAGAGTGGTTTTGTCACTAAATCTTTTTTACAGGCAAGTTTAATATTAATGTTTTCGTTATAGGCAATTTTTCCACTAGTCATTAAACGGTAAAATTTTTTCATTTTTTCAGAGAATATTCCATGATACAATTCTTAAACTAATCCATGAAAATTTTCTTTTTAACCCTTAGCTACTGTTGTAAATCCAAGAGTTTTTCAATTTGTAACCCTTAATTACCCACAAGCGCACGGAGTTGTTGTGTACTTTAAAGTAAGTATGAGTATCGTCTCAAGGGAAATTGGTGTTTTTACCAAGAATGGAAAATCTAATTACTCAAGTTTCTTAATTGAAAACGGGAAGGAATTAAAACAAGAAAAGGTAATTGTTCCTAGTAAGACACTTGAAGGAATTAAACTAGAAGTGTTCACTAGGTGCTAAATGAAACTTGTTAAAAAAAGCTAGAAATAAGGAAATTATCTCTTTAGGGCTCCACCTCCTCCCCTTGCTACCCAAGTAACCTTAACACCTAGATTGGTTTCCCTTGTGTGATAATGAGGATTTAACTTCAAAAACTCCTTTCTCAAGTTGAGTCATTGCTCACCCTTAATTAAATTAGGCATTACTCAAGCTCTAATGTTAATCTAAGGTGGGTTAAGAGTTGAACCTCTTTTAAATACCTAATGACTATCTAGATTACCTCTAATCTAGATTGCCACTATGCCCCCCGACTTATCTTGACTCACCTATTGATCCTCTCTCAAGGACTAAATGAACTAAATCATTGTGTATGGTGGCCTACCATCACTCAACATTAAGCACAAGCAAAGGGCAACACAAGATGAAACACATCCATAATCATAATATAAATTCATTGAATAACAAGGTAGGAAATGTCATCCTAGAAAGATAAATCAAACTACTCACAATCCATAATATGCATTATCAACAATCCCATAACAAATGTATCCATAAACATCCAACAAATAGAAAGGGGGAAAAATAGGAAACCCAGAAAAATCCTTAGAAGACTAAGCTTCATAGATTGATGACACCTTCTTCAAGCTTCAACACCTCCTTCAATGGTGGAAAACCTCCAAAAGTGATGATGGAAGAAGGTGGCAAAGTAGGTCCTCCTTTGCTCTGCCTTCCTCTTTCCTATTTATACCCTAGTGCTTTATCCCCTTTGTTCCTCTTCCTAAAACCCTACAGGGATAAGAATCCCTCATCAAGGCCAGGTCATTAGGTGAGGAGTGTAGGGGACCATTAAAATTTTGAGTTTTCAAAGAAACAAAGCAATTTTGACAGAATGTTAGCAATGTGGTCAACGCGTCGCCAATTGAGACCCCATTCTGGCGACACGTTGCCAACCTGAATTTCAGCTTCCACCACTTCAGTTGCCAAAACTCCATCTCGCTTAATCCCGCTCCAGTCCACGATGTCCTCAACACCACCTAACCTGTAGAAAGCCCATGAAAACACGAAAACTAAGAAAAACTGGAAGAGATGCAAGAAATTGTCAGTCAAAGTTACTGAAAAGTCAACAATTTTGACCGTGGATTTATGCACTTAACAGCTACCCAAATATTTTGACACAACCTAAATGTGTCAAAATCTTGTGTTTGACTGCACACCCTCATTACTGAGTTTTCTTGTTTTCACGTTCCTCATTGTCGCGAGCAATCCTCCACTACCGCAGTCAATGATCCTTTATTTTAGAATTACAACACCTTTAGATTTTGTCCAACTTACATCAATCAAACCTTGTTTGATCAGGGTTTGTTTTGAGGAGTGCTGCTGGGATGTATGGAAAAGTCGAGGTAACGTTAGTGGCGAAAAGGGTGAAGGGTGCTGGAGGATACAGTGGTTTACTGGAGCAAAGATAATAGTGAAAATGATAGATTCAGAAACTTAGAGGCCAATGTGTTAAGTAAAGGAAACTTAGAATTAGAACTTGCCTTTTCTCATTTTTTTCACATTCGCCACGTTAAGTAATTTCAATGGCTAGTGACAGATTTACTCTTAAAACAAAATATTGATGGCAAATTTATACATTTCAAAAATATTAGTTGTAAATTTGCCTTTAAAAAAACTTTAGTGGCAAAATTACATTGCTCTTCATAGATTAGTGACAAATTTGCCCCTTTTTGCTTACTATTTTCATTAATTCTTTGTTTCTAACAAATTGCATTACATTTAATAACAGATTTTTCTATAGTAAGTAGGTTCGTGATTAGGCTAACACCATTTCACTATTTCTTTTTAAGGGGTAAAGTTGCAAAGTTTAAGGACCTTAAGAATAGCCGAGGACAGAAGTATCTGGAAATGCTACAGGCAAATGTAATTCTAAAAAAATTATTTTTTTCCCTTTCAACTTGTAAATGTTTGTTATATCAACCAAATTGTTTGAATTGTGGAAATTTCAACAAACACATCGATAGGTGATCGAGGATGACTTAGCTGTCAAGAATGCTTATTTTGTGGTACTAATGAAAAGTTACAAGAACAAGCTAAGGAAATTGAGGACTGTAGAAATAGAAAAGGTGGCCCTGATTTTTATCCAACAAAGATTACCTGTGGCTCATTGCTCACTGGATAGGTTAGATTAAATATGCAGATTGGATGAATTATGTGAAACTTGGAAAACACTCAAGTAGAAGTAGAGGTTTGTTTAAGGGAATAAGAATTAAAAAAAAAAAAGATGCTCCACCAGGTGTTGAAGGGCCAAAGCATTCCATGGTAGTTTAACCAAGCAAATGTTCTTCGGTAAGATGGCAAGATTTTAATTCTAATTCGTCAATTTAATTAATAGTATTCTAAATTCAACAATGCAACATTAAACATGTTATTTGTAATGAGCTATTAAGATGAATGGCAGTCAATATGGCATGAGTTCTATGAAAGGAAACATAAAAAAAAACAAAGAACCACTTAAAGCTTTTCTGAGTCACAGAGAAAGTTGCATGTTAAACTTGTAACGTTAAACTTGTTGTCTTTTTGTATATTTATTCTACAATTCATTCTTGGCACAAACTTCTTTAATCTTCTAAAAGGACTATATGACACAGGAGAGATTGTGCCATGGGGATATGATATAGAAGATCATCCTCAATTTGACCTGGCGGCATGGCACACGGTTACTGGCAGACTCAACAAAGGAGAATAACATGATGTCCCAAAGTTCTTTGCATTTCTAAACTGATATTGACAAGCACTATGAAAGGTATTATTGAAATTTCACATAACAGGTGAAATTTAATGCTAACATGCGACGAACTTTCCATTTTTAGTAGGTTAATAGCGATCTCCTACACGTGGTGTACTAAATGTGCCTCTGCCTCTCTAATGCAATATAATGATGACATGTGACTATGAAGCTGTGATTTTTTCCTTACATTACACCTAAGATCTAGTATCTTATCCGTATTTGAATTTAGATTTTCAATTTTAGCTGTTATTCCCATCTCCTCTCCTCACTTGGCTTCCTTTCCTTCTGTCCCCCTCTTTTTCGGCTCTGAGGCTATCATTATCAGCTTATTTTTCGTATCTTTCTTGTTTTCATGTTCTATTTCTTCAGCATGCCACTGTTTTTGCTTCTTCTACTTTTCTTTCTCTGTCATTGCCCAATTCTTCTTCCTTTACTTCTTCAATGGTTGCCGTTTCACCATATGATCAAATTCAAGAACTTTTTTTCTTCACTGTGGGCATGTGGTTTTCATTTGGGTTCACTGTGGTTTCCTTCACAGGAAAGTTTCTTGCAGTTTGTTTCTCATCTTATTTTGATTATGAAACCCTAACCTATAATCAATGGATTTGGTAATTTGTTGTCCATTTAGCCAAATTTTCACTAGATGAATAGAAAAAAACCTTTTCTTGCAATCTAGGTCAATAATGAAATATGCTAGGGTCGCTTAGTTTTAGTAGAAAATGGCTTTGTGGGAAGGAGTCCTAACAACCGGCAAATTGCATGTTTAGAAGCTCATCCTAGTATATCAGATTAAGACCAGAGTGTTACTCTCAAAGCCAATTGTGCTTATTTATTTACTGATTTATTTATTTATTTTTATTTTTTTCTCCCTTAAATTTGTTAAAATGAACTATAGAATGAGTTCAATCTTTGATGTTCTCTTTTTTGTTGTCTTTAGAATCACATGTTAAAATTTCTAGACTTGAGAAAATTGTCTCTTCCAGAGCTTTAGAACAAGTTTCATGACAACATGGTTTTAGTTGAGGATATTTTATGAAATCATGATGATGTCCGGCACCTTTTTCAACATTATAACCATATTTGTATTGTGATGATGGATGATGTTATCTTGATTCTGCCACACCTTTTCGTTTCAGCCTCCCTATTGAGCTCCAAGACAAATAGAATAAGAGGTTATCAAATGGAAAAACTAAACACAATCAACCCTAATAATTGAAATCAGTTTTTCTCTTATCAGTTGAAATCTTTTTTGCTTTAAAAACAAAGGATTATAATATGGCTATTCATTCTTCCAAAAATAAAAATTGATGGATGAAAAAGATGCTTCAACATAATTACAAGATCAATTGTAGACATGGGTGATATACGAACTATAAATTAACAAATTATGTTTTTTTTAAAGGGTAAATTTCACTGGGCCCCCCTTAGTTTATTTTGTGTTATCCTAAACGAGTGCTCTATCTTAAGGTTATTTTATCAAAGTACCCAACCTTATTTTTCATGTCCTAATTGGGTTTCTTCCATCAATTTTAATATTAAATGGTAAAAAAATTGCTAATGTAACATTAGTTAATATTAAAATAAATGCAAAATAACACTTTTGATCCTTTTATTTTTACTCTCAACAATTTTAAACATTAAACTTATATCTTTTACCACAATGATCCACGAACCTCCAGCCCATCCACGGTGGCAAAACCACTACCCATTTGGTCATCCATCCTTCATTGTCTGTTGCTTCTCATTATTTGGCATGTCTTTGGGTAATTCTATGTCCAGCTCCTCCCTCCCACTTTCTGAGTTCAAAAACCATAAGTAGATTTGGAAATTGGTTCGATTTCACCATCATGCACGATGATCTTTGGACAACGATCTTCGTGATCTTGGCACTGCAATCTTTGAGATTTCATGGTAACAGTGATCGTACGGCTAGGACAAGAATGTGCGACTGATTTGGCAGCGATGACGAGCAAACCAGAACTCTTAAATTTCATGCATCCTCATGATGGAACGACTGGATGAAAGAGGTCTGGGCTGGGTTGTTTATTTTTGCTAGAAGATAGGACAACGAATTCAAGATCTAAGTGAGCCTTGAGGAAAATGGTGGAGAGATAAACTTGTTCCAGATCTGGAAGGTCTTGAAGAAAGTGGCAAACCAGGGCAGGCTATTCGAATGTCAGGACTAGGGCAAAGGTATTTGGATTTCAAGACTAGAGTGGAGGCATTTGAATTTTAGGACTAGGGTGGCAATGTTCGAATTTCAGGATTAGATTGTGAGGTTTTAGTGAAGAGTGGCGAGCGAAAATTGGGTAAAATTGAGGAGGTTTTCACTTAGGTGTACAATTAGTAGATTTAAAAATTTTAAGGTTTAGATTAATTAATTGAAAAAGTTTGAAGATAAAAATTATTATTTTACATTTAATTTAGCCTGAATTAATGTCACGTCAGTAATTTTCACCCAATTTAATTCTGAAATTTACCGAAATGACCCAATTGGGACATGATAAATGAGGTAGCGTACTTCGATAAGACAACCTTAATGTAAGATGCTTATTTAGGACAAAAAAAAATAAGCTAAGGGATCCCTAGTAGAATTTACTCTTTTCTTTAAATTAGTTATTACATTATCTTTTTATTTCCAACCTTTTTACCTTGTGGCATCAACCTAACATATTTGTATATATTAATCATTATTGTAGTACATAGAATTCAGACAAATTTCAAGCAACATATGCGAAAAAAAAATTTGTCTACTTGAATTTTTGTGATTTTTAACATAAATGATTTTTAACATTTGTCTACTTGAATTTGTTCATGATACTCAAGCCCATGTTCTGAACAATTTGATACCTTTTAAATTTGTGTCTCGATGGTAATAATTTTATTAATATTATTTGTTTAGAATTGAAATATATGTTGTTTTTATGCTTAATATACTTTAGAATTTTTTGGTGATGTTGTGTATGTAAACTAGTTTCTATTAAGTTTGTTACATATATTTCTTCATGTGTTAAGCTTAACAACTTTCTCTTAGTTATATTACATTTTTACCATATTGTATGATTCATTTAAGTTGATAAACATATTATTTGCTTCCTTCATAAACATAATAAGGCTTCCTTGATTTATGTACTAAGCAACATTTGTCCGTTGAAAATCCATCATTACGAGCTTACATTGAGGAGTTGCAGCAAAAAATTTATGAGACACAGCTTAGTGGCTATCTATCACAATTGGAGAATATTAAAGCCTTCTAGGTTCAATAGAGAGTTATGGAGGATCAATTCATGCAAATGAGGGCCACGCAAGAGAGAACGTAGAGGATTGAGGAACAGCTGATAGAAATCTTCAGGTTGCCTTACCTAACGCCCTTGGGAGGATGTAAGCACTTGGGATCATTCCACCTAGTATAGACTCGACTTAGATTATTGAAGGATCCAACCAACACATGGCTTGAACTTTTCAAGTAAGGGTTGAGGAGGAGGTGGGTGGATAATGAGGAGGAGGAAAAGGATGATGAGGAGAAGCAGCATGATTAGGAAAAACACTAGTATTAAATAAATTTAAATATTTTTTTAATTTTATATTTTATTTAAATTATTGATATTTTAATTAATTAATTAATTACTATATATATTCTCTTTTTGGAGCATTTATTTTCTTTTATTAATTTATAAATAGTAATTAGTTTATGTAGTACTATGGTAAAATTAAATTAAATTATTTAAAATAAATGGATGAAATAAACAGATAAAATTAAATTAGTCATGACAACCGTTAGAGTTGATCAATTCTCGTTACTGAATCCAACGGTCGACATTGAAGACCATTCATAATGGTCACTTCTAACAACAATTGTGGTGATTGTTCTTTGTGGTTGCCATTTTGGCTACCTAATGGTGGTTGCCCTTAGTGACCATGATTTTGCCCATTGTTTGACAATCATTCATTTATGTTGCCCAAAAAGTAATTTGGCCAGCAAATGATTAGTCTGTCATGAACCATGTATGGATATTACCCCACCAAAATTAGTAATCTATATGTTGTTTTACGAGGTGAGCTTTTGTCAAGCATTTTTTAATCTGTAGCTAAAGGGGAAACTGATAGTGAAACTTGTTGATTGTGAAAGCAACAAAACTAAAATTTACTCATTCTTATTTTGGAAATCATGTTTAATATTAACTGTTTAGTTTTAATTTTAATTTTAATTTAAAATACTTAATGATAGCTTAATAGTAGTTGTCTCTCATCCTAAGAGTTAAGGTTTGTCTCTCTTACTGAGAATGTCCACGCTGTTTTGTTTGGGCTGATTCGTCCCCTGTGTGTTCGACATAAGGGGTCTAGTGGTGATGCAACACAGACAAATTTGAGGAATTGTGGCAATGAATTTCATTAATAGAGCTAGAACAAGTTATGATATAAGAGGATATAACCGGAGGTAAGCAGAAGGCGGAGATGTGGTGGTTTCTTATGGGATATTTGTGGTCAAATTGATCTTTCAACAGCCAGGTGTTGTTTTCCACAATGAAAGCAATCTGGTAGCCAGTGAAAGGACTAGACAGGGATGTCCTTGAGGACAATAAGTTTATGTTCACTTTGTACGCAAAAGGTGATTTTGATTGAGTCCTGGAGGGGCTCCTGTGGATGTTCAATAGGCATATGTTACTATTGAATGAGGTAACGACCATGGACCAACCGGCACAAATGGTATTGAACAAGGCAGTTTTCTAGGTTCATATGTACAACATTTCAATTGGAATAACAAGGCCAGAAATTGTGGAGAGGCTACGTCAGTAAGCTAGAAGGGTCATACAAACAAGCTATCGACAAGATGGCTATATTGGAGGGAGTTATGCTCGAGTTCGAGTGAAATTAGATATGTGTAAGCCTTTGGTATGAGGGGTATTGTTCAACATGCAGGGGGGAAGCCAAGTTTTTTTGCATTTCAAGTATGAGAGGCTACACCAATTTTGCTTCTAATGTGGTCGATTGGGGCATGTGGAGATCATGATTGTGATGTAGAGGTAGTGCCAAATCGGGCAATCTAGTGTTGGGCTTTCCTAAGAACCTTTCCTATTACCAATCGGATGAGGATGATGTCGGTTGAGCAGAGCAACCGAACTAAGCTTATTGGTTCATCTTTTTTAAAGTACAAGTAGAGAGTCAATGACAATGATTCTCTAAGCACAGGTCAAGTGAAATGCCTTTGGTGAAAAGGAATCTGTAACTGGACACATTGGTGGAGATCGCAAGTGAAGAGGCCACTTTTTGTTGCATTAAAAGAGAACGTCAGAAAGGAGGATTAATTGCAGGGAAGAGGTCTGGAGGGTTGCTCCCGAATAATCATAAGGAAGGAATACCGATTTTAGAGGGGGCCAATAGTAGTGGAAGTAATGGGAAATGAGGTACATGGAAATGGAGGTCGGGAGCAGTGGGGACTAGAGTGAGACACACCATGCAGAGGATTCAAAATAATGGGGAAGCACCAAAGAGACCAGGTCCTAAGTGTGCAGATGTTGATATGGTGGATAAGAAGCGACAAGATGTTTTGGGTAAAGATTTTTCATCGGCAGAGGTTGCGGCGTAGCCCCTTTAAAAGCCATGACTATGTTATTTGTGAACTATCATGGCTTGGGAAATCCATGGTTAGTTTGAAATTTACCAAATCTCCACTGAAGAGAAAATGCTTCACTGGTGTTTCTGAGCAAGACTTGGCTCTCTTCGGCAATGATGAACTTGGTGAAAAGTTCTTATGGTTTCTAGTATATGTTTACAGTGAATAGCACTAGTAGATTGGGTGGTTTAGCCTTTTTTTGGAACAACGATGTTGTGATGAGCTTATTTAGTTTCTGTAAGGCCTATATTGATATGGAGGTAGAATTTTTGGGGAAAATGAATAAGTGGCATATGACAGGAGTTTATGGTTAGGCAGATAAACAAGGAAAACATCTCACATGGAGTATATTACGAGAGTTGAGTTGGTGTAGCTTGCTATCGTGGCTATGCGGAGGGGACTTTAATGAGATTCTGCATTTATCTGAAAAGCAAGGAGGGGACCCTTAGAATGATCATCTAATGAAAACCTTTGCCCATTCTCTATGGTTTCATGGCTTAATGAATTTGGGTTCTTGGGCCTACGATTTACTTGGTATGGCATTAGAAATGGAGGAGAAATTATTTGGCATCAGCTTGATAGGGCCATGGCTATTAAGGGTCAACATCAATTTGTCTCGGAAGTGAGAGTGGTAGTTCAGGATACAATCTTCTCAGACCATTGTGCAATTCTAGTTCATCTTTGGCCCCCTTTAAGACCATAAAGGGTGGATTGGCCTTTTCAATTCGAGGTGATCTGGCACCGGGATGAGGAGTGTGGGAGGATTGTTTCTGATGCATGGGGACAAATAGGTAATGGGGTAAACTTGCAAAGGATGATTATGATCGTCTAGGGTGCTTTCAAGAGCTGGAATGAATTATTCTCTAGCAATGTCTAGGTGCATAAGCGGGACTTGTTGAAGTAGATAGGAAGTGTCAGTTTGTCCCTTCTAGACTCAAAGCAACATATGTAGTTGAGAGGCTTGAAACGAAAACTAAACGAGATGCTGCATTGGTAAGAATTAATGTAGAAACAGTGGCCTTGGGTTCAGTGGTTAAAAGAAAGGGATAGAAGCTCTACTTTCTTCCATGCTTATGCTTTCAGGGGGAGATTGAATAATTATATTCATCGTATTCAAGACAGTAATGGGGAGTAGAAGGAAAGCATGGTGGAGATTGCTACTGTCATGGTCGGGTATTTTGCTATTCTATTCTTCACTAGCTTGCTGATGGGTATTAAAGATGTGACATCTTGCCTGGAGTCGAGGATCATACAAAAGATGAATGAGGTGTTGGATTGGCTTTTTACAAAAAAGGTGGCTAGCGGTGCTTTGTTTTATATGCACCATCTAAAAGCATCGAGTCCTGATGATCTTGTAGCCATGTATTACCATAAATTCTGATTAGAAGTGAGCTCTTCAATGATTGAATTTTGTCTTAGTGTTCTTAACGGCCCTACTGGTGTGGAGGACATAAATCACACTTTATTGGTCGTAATTTCAAATTTCAATGATCCAGAAAGAATGTCTAGTTATAGACCAATTAACTTACATAATATGGTGTATAAAATTATCATTAAGGCAATCATGAATTATATCAAGCCTTTAATGAAAGCCATTGTAACGGACAAGCAAAGTGCTTTTTTGAAAGGTATGCTCATCACTAACAACATCTTAATTGCATATGAACTCTTGCATGCCTTGAAGAACTAGAGAACTAGTCATGATGGCTTTTGTGCATTAAAGCTTGATATGGCAAAAGCTTATGATCAGGTAGAGTGAAAGTACTTAGAGGCAATCATGTATAGGCTTGGTTTCTCATCTCAATTTGCCAATTTGGTGATGAAGTCTATAACATCTGTATTCTACTTAGTGTTGGTGAATATGCAACCTTATGGGGAAGTCCGATTTGAGAGGGGTTGCACTAAGGAGAACCGATCTCACATTACATGTTTTTTTTTTTGTGCTGAGGGACTATTTAGTATTTACTTTGCTTCATTGAGGAATGGCAAAAGGGTTGTTTGCTGGGGTGCGAGCTAGTTGAGAGTGCCCAACCATCTCACATTTACTTTTTGCCGATGACCCCCTGATCTTCTGTCAGACTAGGGTGGAGGAATGTGATATGCATAACTCAAACCTTCAGCATTATGAAGTAGCCTCTAGTCTGATGATTAATTATGAGAAGACTAGAATCTTTTTAGCACCAACACAGATGTTGGCTGTAGGCATACTTTTGCGTGTTTTTTTCCAGCAGATGAGTGTCGGAAGACAGATAAGTATTTGGGCTTGTTATGCTTAGTTAGAAGACAAAAGAAAAAGGCTTTTGGTTTTTCTGAAGGATTAAGTGCCATGATTAGTGCATGGGTAGAAGCACAAAATTCTATCACAAGCAAGGAAGGAGGTGCTTATAAAGTCGATGGTGAGTGCTATCCCGATCTATATTATGGCTATCTTCAACATCTCAACCAGCATCTAAGACTCTATTCAGGGATGTCTTAACAAGTTATGGTGGTCATATATAGATAAAGGTTGTGGAATAAATTGGATGGGTTGGGACTGTCTCCTTAAAATGAAGGAAAGTTAAGGACTAGGGTTCCAAAACTTTCCATTTTTAAGTAGGCAATGCTTACAAAGCAGGGATGGAGACTGATTCAGAACAAGGCAACATTAGTTTTGAAAACCCTATAAGTGAAATGCGTCGTGGACTCTAAGGGCCAATTCGTTTAGTGTTAATAAGGTGAGTTTAACACGTTTTTGCTGACTTTGTAATTTGACCTACCAAAATTATTTGCCATAAAAGAATAGACAAAATTACAAATGCCCAGTTGTCTTATTCACCTTAATTATACCAGCTCCTATTGTTGTAGCCACACTTAGAAATCAGTCCATGGGAATCCAACAATGGCAGATATATGACGGATGCATGGCAAATGAGCGGTCAATGATCAAAAGCCTTCAGTTGCTGCCAGAAGGAGGGATGGATCATGGAATCAACTCCCTAGTTCAATTTAAAAGAGCAGCATCATGGATGTGTTTTCATGATGATGGTCGATTAGATGAATGAGCTCCATTTGGGCATGTTGAACCGACCCATCATTGATTGAATAGTTTTCAATCTGAGTTTAGAGTTTAAATAAGGGATTTGTATGTTTTGATTGATTGAATAGTTTTCAAAGAAATAGGGATTAATTTCATATCTGATTCCTAGGAAGAAGTATTCCTAAATCCGATTGTAAAATGGTAATTGAATCTAAGCTAAACTTCTATTATTGTATTTTTTTTCTAGCCAGGCTTGGCTACTTTTCCAACTAAATCTGGCTTATTATCTCATATTTTCCAATTCTTTCATTCTCTCGCTTCTGCTAGCACTAATAATTGGCGTTTTCTAATTATGCGGATTTCTTCTGCAATTGTGTTGCTTGTTATCAATTTCAATTGTGGGTTGGTGTTGGTTGCTCGGCAGTGGTTCCTGGAGTTAGGATCGCTTGAGGAAGGCTGTAATTGCACTTAACTTTGAGGGCAAATTAATACGGGAAGTAAAAATTGGCCCCACATTGACTCAGGCTGCCTGGGTGCAAAAATATGTTAATCCCATGGTGTTAAATTGAACCGAACAAGCAATAAATTTCTTTACTGCAAGGAGAAGGACAATTCTTCATTGACTCAGCAGAGCTTATTACATGGCCGGGAGCTCTTGAAGCTGGGATTGAGATGGAGGCTAGGTGGTGGTGTGAATGTGAATGCCTTCCAGGATCCTTTGATTCTGGACATGCCAGGTTTTCGATCGGCCACGACGATGAATAGAGTGTTTCTTCCCTCAATAAGTGTTTTCATTGATTTCCAAAAAGGTCGATGGAACCCTACTGCCCTTCGATATTGCTTCTTGCTGGCAGATATTTCCCTTATGGCACTTCAACATTGATGGTGAGTTCTCAGTGAGTAGCGGGTACCATGTGGCTATGCGGCTTATAAAAGGTATTGGAAGAGGAGTTCATAATGCACAAATCTGGAAGAGAACCAAACAGGTGGGATAGTCTTGGCTGGAGGTCACTGCAACATCGATGAAATGGCTGGAGCAGCTGGAACTAATCAATGAGGCTGAACGTGAACTGGCTTAAGGTAAAGGTGGTGATTGCAGTTTTATGGGCACATCAACGTGAAGTAGTTTTTGGAAGCAGTGACGACTATAGGAATTGTATCATTTGGGTGTAAGTTTAATGCTTCATTTATTTAAAAATTTTTAATATTTTTGACACAGTTGAGGTTGATTTTTGTTTCAATTTATATCTAAATGACATACAATTATAAAACACACTAATTCTATGCATAAATACAAACTATACATTTTTTCTTTGATAGAATGGATATTTCTTTTATGTGAAAATGCATTGACTTATAATCAATAGGCTTGTTTGTTCTTTTTCAAGTTTCTTTTTTCCAATATTATTGGTATTATTGCTCCTTTTGCACCTGATATGTGTTCTAAAATGTTGTATTTTACAAGATATTTATCAATTATTAACATATTACAATATGAGCTAAAAAAAATTAATTTTTATCTTTTTTAATTTTTTAAGAAGTAAAAAAAATAAAGAATTATATATTTATAACCTAAAAAGAAAAGTAATTGCATGAATTGTGACCTGATAATTATGAGAGCGATTTAGAATGTTTTATTGGTTGGAGTTCTATAAGAGAAATATGTCTCTTTTTAAATAATAATTATGAAATTAACAAAGAAAAGAGCAAATATATTGGAATTTACATATATTAAGTACAAGAGGATTGTTCTCTATGCAGTCAAAAAGATTAATTTAGATAGGATGAAGTAAGATATATAGTAAATTTACAATATAATTCTCTTGTAACTATCTCCATAATTTTGAGTTAAAAAAAATATATGGATGAATTAATGAAGTAACATTTAAATATTCACCCTTAGATAAAAATTAAATAAAAAAATTGTAGCATATAGAAATAAATAACAAACAATACAACTAATCTCCTAAAAAACTAAAGAACTATTACGGGGAGAGGATGGGTAATTAGACATAAAGTAAATGAATTTGTTAGAAGCACTGAACAGTTGTGCAACAATACAATATTTTTTGTCAAATTATAAGTGATGTCCTTAATTTAATATATATTAGTCAATTAAAAAAGAACTAAATGATATGCTAAGGGCCCAAAATTAGTATATATTTGTGTGAGACTGTAAGTGTCATATGCTTTCAAAAAGCCTAAAGAATTTAATGGGATAAATCATAACTAAAAATTTATACCCTCTAATTGTGGACATATATAATCTAAGATTTCAAAAATTCAGTGGGACCAAGCGCCCTCATTGCCCCCAATGTGGAGCCGCGCATATTTTGAAAGGGAAGACCCAAAAGGCCTTGAATAATGTTGAGCTACGGAATCTGCTATCTGATCCGGGGAAGATTCGGCAGACATGGAGCTCACCTCCAGTGGGTTTCATTAAGCTAAACTCAGACGCTGCAATCGGGGAGGATGGCAAGCTTGGCCTGGGGGTGGTGCTGTGAGATCATGCTGGAAAGGCGCTTGTGGCTGCATCGGCCAAGTACGGGGGACTCTCTGATGCCTTCTATGATGAGTGCCTTGCTGCGAAGGAAGGGCTGGAACTGGCGCTTAGGATGGGGTTGTCCAAAGTTATTCCGGAAATGGACGCTATTATAGCCATTCAAGCTATACTGGCAGATGCAGAGGGCGAGTCGGAGGCTCTCTCGCTGGTGCGAAGCGTTCGATGGCTATTGGGCTGTTTCTCGGCGTGGCAAGCGATTCATGTTGGAAGGGAGGCCAACGTTGTGGCGCACGCTTTAGCGAAGCACGGTCTCTCTATCGACAGTAGGTGCGAGTGGCAGAATAATTTCTGATTTGATCAACAAAGATTGTCTAGTGCATTGAATACCTTTAATAAAAAAAAATAGTAGTTAACAGGAAAAAATTTTATTTTTCGTTCCTTGCAGCAAGAATTATTAATTGTTTTACGATAATTATACGATCACAAAACAAACAAATAGAAATTAAACGACGTCAGATGACATGAAACAAGATCGACCGAATCTCCTTAAGCATTGCTGGAACCACCTCAAAGCCTCCAAGAACTCGGCTTCTTAGAAATCAGGCCACAGTTGATCCATGAAGTAGAGCTCGGCGTACGCCGACTGCCACAGCATGTAGTTGCTGATCCTCTGCTCGCCGGTGGTCTGGATGAACAGGTCCGGGCATGGGAACTCACAGCATTTTGTCTGCAGTTGTTGTTCGAACACAGCCGGCGCCGTGATGGCGTCCGAATCAATGAGGCCGGCTTTTGCCTTGTTCGAAATGCTTCTGCAGGCTTCAACGATGTCGACTTGCCCTCCGTAACCCATCGCTATCACCAGATGCACCCGCGAGTTGTTCTTTTTCGCCTCTTCCGTCTTTCTTGTCTCTTCCTGCAAGCTCTTCGGCAACCTCCCCACATTTCCGATCACTGATATCCGAACCTTTTCACTGCCAAAAGAACTCACATAATTTGGCACTACTTTTCTCGTGGGTGTTCAAAAGTCGGATGCAATTCCTCTGTCCTAGTTTCTCTACCCCATCCCTATCCCCATCCTATCTTTATACCACACGTAACTATTTAATTGAAGCCTAACATTGAAGTTAACAAGACAATGGATACAAACGGAGAAATCACTCCCATTAAGCCAAACTCTCAAAAAAAGAAGAGTCAAAATCTCTAACCATGCCCGAAGACTCCCATATTGCCGCTAGAAAGATTGCTTGGCCTCTGGATGCTACTGGTATCAGGACTCACATTCAATTTTTAAAAAAGGTGCATTAATTAGGATTAATTTCTTCTCTATCTTTTCTTTGTCCCATGAAATCCAAAAAAAGAATTAAATTAATCAGCACTCTCAACAAGCTTTTTGCATCACTATTAGCATCTGACACACTTGTTTTGAAAGTTTTGCTTTTCGTTTGATTGATTGGAGCAAGAAAGAGTTTATTAATAAAGATGCCAGTAGTAGATACATATATATTAGTTTTTAGAATTGAAACATGCATCAGAACCTCATAAAATAGAACCTAAACAAAGCCAAAAACTGTAGTGTACGTTGTTACTGTCAAATAAAACAATTTGATACAAATAAAATGGCATTAGATAGAGGAAAACATAACCAATTAAGATACGGGTGAAAGAGGAAAAGAAATGATTGGATCAAAGAAGCTTGGTCAACAATGGCCATGGAGGTTTCGGTCTTCTCTGCAGAGTAGAACTTGCCATCGTTTTTTCTTCTCTTCATTTTTGTCTTTTAGCATTTGACCGGAGTACAATTTCTGTTTTCTTTTGTTTTTATCAACAACAATGTTATGTTTGGGTTAAATGGGATACGTGGCAAAAATATAGGTAGGGGATAGAGAAGATAGCAAAACACAGGACAGAGGAGTTGAGTTCTCAAAAGTTAAAATAGATTGATTATTTCTCATCATTTTGCTAATGGAAAGAGTGACACAAGGCAATTTTTTTAGACCATCCTTAACATTAATTCATTGTTTTGCTTTCAGCCTCAAACTGTTAATTATTCTCTTTTGGTCCTCAATCTTTTAATGTTACATATTAGTTCATGGGTAAAATCTAAATATGGTCCCCTAACTTTAAGGGTTATCCTAAAATGGTTTTTAACTCTAAAAGTAATTATTAAAGTCTCTTAATTCAACTCACTTGTTCTATTTTGGTCTCTACCGTCAGTTTATAAAATGAATTTATTCTAGAGATCTTATCTTATGGGGTTGCATAGAATGGTGACTCTTAATTAGTTCACGATTTCTTGATTTCTTGAGGCATGAAGTAATGTATAGATAGCTGGACAGGTTTTAGTAGGGCTGATTATTTGGTTTTTTCGGTTCAAATCGAATTGAATATTTTGGTTTATTCGGTTTTCAGTTTATTATGATTAAAAACCGAATTAACTGAACTAAGCCTCTAGACCGAAGTAAAACCGAACCGAAACATTTTGTCCGGTTTGGTTTAAAACTGAAATAACAAAAAAAATTCACATCCAAACACAGTGATGCACTTGTAACATAGAGAAATGTATGTGGCTTAAACAACTACATAGCAAGAAATCGTGGAATATTCTGGGGTTTGTATTTATCTCCTAGCAAAACACGGCGATGGGGGTGGAGGCGAGTGACGATTGCGTCCGAGAAAGATGCTGGAGGAGTGGAGGCGAGTGAGGGGCAATGCTGGAGGCGAGTGGAGTGCGAGGCTGCGCGGGCAAACGGTGGGGATGAGGGCGGAAGCGAGTGGAGGGCGAGGGTTGATGGTGGGGGTAAGGACAGAAGTGAGTTCTGACGGCGAGGGAAAGGGCACAGGGGAGTGGAGGGCCAAGGCAGATGGCGAGGGCTAGGGTGGGCTGGTGGAGTTGAGGTCAAACGGTAGGGGCAAGGGGGGAGAGGAGTGGAAGGCAAGGGCAGATGGCAGGGGCGAAGGTGGAGGCGATGCCGAAGGACGAAGTCAAGTATTGGGCGGAAGAGGATGATCTTATGATGGCAAAACCCCAATGAAGCCATCAATCTTCTATCTATCTTCCACTCAAGCCCTCATCTTTTTAAACCTGTCATCTGGCCCACCAAAATCTCAAATATGATATAAAAAATTTCATTTTTTTCGGTTACCAAAATAACTGACACTTATAACCGAAACCAAACCGAAATTCTCTCTATTCGGTTTCAATCGAAACCGAACTGAAAAACTGAATTAACTAAGCTGAAATTTTAAATTTTTTCAGTTTTTTAATTTTTTTGGTTTTAACCGAATAATGATCACCTCTAGATTTTACCCCCCATGGGGAAGGTGGGCTATTGGCTTATTGCTAGCATAATTAGACATCAGATTCAAAACCCATTTGCGGGGGTGGAAGGTTTCTAAGAAATTTCCTCATCAATTATACTAATTAATGAAGGTGATTCTTCTGCCCCATAAAGAATTGCAAATATATTTTTACCACTTTGCTCATGGGATCATTTATTGGGTGCAAGGTAAGAAAATAGCAAGCGTGTCCTAGATTTTATGGGAACAATAACTGCGATCGAACGAAAAGAATGGAATTGGGCAGTACCAAATTGATTTACTATTCCAATTTGCCCCGACTCTTTCTTCTTTCATCATGCTGGCCCTTCCCTTGCCAACAAAGAATAGAATACAACTTTCCACATTAATTGTTTGTACTGTTCAGAGTAAAAAAACGTTTACCTCCCCGTTAAGTAAGATGGTATATAAGAGACAAATTACGTGCCAGCACGTCAGTTCCTCATTTGTACCAATTTTGTCTTACACGTAGTAGTGGTATTACTTATTTTAATCCTCCCACGTAAGATTATTATGCATCCATGTCAACAAATCAGCCGGTCCAGTTGTGAACCCGCTGGTAATGTCAACGGGTCATCAAATTATCGTATTCCAAATTGGATTGTTTAACTTTACCCGTCACATCTTGGCCACTCTCCTGATCCCTACTTGAATTCTCCGTGCCTTTCCTTATAAATGTACCAAAAATCAAGATATAAAATTGGTGTCAAAATTTTATATTACCTTCGTCTCATATTCTTTATCTAATTTAACTTAAATTTATTTATATTAGTATTTGTTAGAAAAAATTAAAAAAAATATATATTTAGAAACTATATATCTTGATTTATCATTATTATATAAAGATCCTTCATTTATATACTAAAATATTAAAAATAAAAAATCATAGATTAATTACTGAAAAATAAATGATACAAAAAATTTGGAATGGATGGAGTATTACTTAGAAACCTTCTTTTGTTTCATTTACTACGTTAATAAAAAAGGTGAAATATACGTATATTGTTTTGAAATGGGGGTCTTTTTATACAACCATACTTGCATGTAAGTTATAAATTATGTATATTAATCAATGTGTTAAATACCGTTACCGCTAGGTGTTGACACCCAATTTTGTCCGGGAACTAACTTTTGTTTAAATTTTAGGCTAGGAAAATTAGTTTAGGAATATTTTGATTTTTGTAGGGGCATTTTAGTCTTTTAGGTAATTTTTAATTTTTTGGATAAAAATAGGAGTTAATTTAGTTCAGGTATTAATTTGGAGTCTTAAAGTTTTTGTAGGGTTAATTTGGGCAAAAGGAAAAAGTTTGGGAGAAAATGGGCTATTTTCAGAAAGTTTTGAACAAAATTCAAAGGTTTAGGTCAAATCTGTCAATTTTAGAGAGTTTGAGCCAAATCAGGCAATTTTGTGGGATTTCAGAAAAATCTGGGACTTTTGCAAAGTTTTGGGCTAATCTGACAATTCCTGAAAGTTTTGGGTCAGAGTGAAATTCGCACAGAATTTGGGACTTGAATCAGAATTTTGACCAAAATCTTAAAAAAATTGAATTCAGATCAGTTTAAACAAGGAAAACCTAGTTAATCTCGGTTAGGACTCTCTAGTATAAATATGGGACACTGTTGGCTTGAAAAAGGAGGAAAAAAACGAAGCCCTAAGCTCCCAATCTCGAAAAAAGGAAAACCGCAGCTCTAAACCCTGCTTCTCCTCCCTTCTTCCCAAAAACCCTAAGCCTTTTCCCCAAGCCACCGCCGTCCCTGGTTACCCCCTGCTGCCCGACGCTTCGACTTCCTCCTCGACGCTTCGCCTCCCTCGACGCCTCCAACCTCTCAGCCTCCAGCCGCCGCTAGCCACGCAATCTCCAGCCACCGTCGCCGCCAGCATCGCCCACCGTCGCCGCTCCAGCTTCGCCTTCCGTCCGGTCGCTCACCGTCGCCGCCCTCTCTTCGCGGTTTCGCTCCAACCGCCGACGCACCAAGCCTCCGTCGCCGTCGCCATCTTCCCCTGCTCCCGCCGCTCCACCGCCTCCTCCGTTACGCTGCTGAACGGAGAAATCGAACAAGACCCGTTTCAGAACCCAGATTCGACCCGCCCAGTCAACTTTTTGGTATAACCCTCGTTTAGCCCCTGGATTTATTTGTTTTATTCATCTGAGTCACTAACGTTCTTCTATTTGCAGATCAATCACTGACAGCAAGTTTCTTATTGTTTACTTTTCTTTGTTTCTTTTGTTTGTTTGTTTGTTTTTGGGCACCCATTAAATTTAGTCGTTAATTTCACCTAGTATGTTTTTTTTGGTTTATTCTATTTTATTTTCTTAAATTACCTTAGTCATCTTTCATTTTTATTAACTAATTTTAGGATTATGCAAGTTGGTTTTAGGATCTCATAATGTGTCTTAGAATAAAAAAATAATTAGTTCTTTATTTGCTTAGATTTTATTTATTTTCCTCATTATCTAGAAATTAGCAAGAAATCGAATGAAGATAACCCTTTTTATATTTTTAGTAATTGACATTTATTTTTCAAGATATCCGTTCTCGGTGGTTTGATAAAATCCCGAGGCGGATTATGTATTCCATATTCGGTTGGTCTGATAAGATCCCCGGTTTGGAATTAAAAATTAAATAAAAATTCATAAAAATCACTTTAAATCAAAGATTAGATCAAGAAATAAATGGTTAGAAAAAGACAAAACTGAACCCCATGGTACCAATTCCCGGGCGCTTTAATAGGGTTATTTTAGCGTAACCGACTCACGATCTTAGAATCTCTACCATTTTTCAGGTATCTAATCGACCTAGGAAAACTGATTGGTGGCGACTCCTAAAAATCACGTTGCTACACTAGGTATACCGTATCTCAAATTTTTATGGTATACCGCACCGCATACAATTACTATTTAAAAAAAAATAAATGTTAGAATATTATTTTAAGATAACATAATTTGTTCAATAATTTATTTTTACACATTTTATATGTATTCTAATTTTTCTCATCATAATTTATCAAATATAAATAAAATATATATGATAGAATATATTTTTTTAATAAAAAAAACATAAAAAAAATGTTATATATAGAGAAAAATAAATAATACTAAAAAAATTAATTTATTGATATAAGAGAAAAAAATAATACTTTAACAATAACAATACATTTTCTAATACTACATTGAATTCGTAAGTGGATTAATGTATGACGCTTCATTCCTTGCTTGTTCTACAAAAGCAACATATTCATCTCACATCATGAAATTTTTGTTTTGAGTCAAAAAATTCTGTAAATGAGAGTAATATTCGGTTAGGGTAACATGCACCAGAAATCCAATTGGCGGATAATGTTCAACATCATGTTGTGGCTAAAAAATGTGTTGATTGTCACCGGATAGATTATTGAAAAAGATTAGGACTGATGATGATGAACTTTCAAGTTGTTACCATCCATTAAATTTTTTTATTAACTAAGAAAAGTAACAAAAAAATAAAAGCAAATATTTATTTTATGATATGTAAATTATTTATGTTTTAATATTTTATATATTTATGATATTTTGATGTAAAATGAAAAAAAAATAGCATGCAAAAAATAAAATATCGCGATACGTATCATGAAGTATTTGTGGTATGCCGCAATTTTTTGACAAAATACATACAAAAAGTGAACGGTATGTGATATATTAATTTATACTTTGTCTATTTCAAAAAATATATATATATACTTTGTCATTCTTTTCATTATGGCTATTCTAGAATTCCCCTTCTCATTATTAATTTTCTAGATAAAATAATAAATAAAAACTATTGCTTGAATTTGACTCTAGTTCTAACATTCATACCGGAGTTTAAAATAAAATAAGAAGAAAACTATATAAATGCATACATACTTGTCCAATCATTACACACATATGCACATTTTATGCACACCATGACAGTAAGAAAGGAAAACACTAGCATAAGTCTTAATCTTGGCTACCACACATTAATAATCTTATTAAGTGTAAGTCCATTGCACCTGAAACTTCTTCCAAAAAACTATATTAATCTAGCCATGTAACCCCTATTTTATTTTCTTCTTTATCAAGTAGAGTCTTTAAGCAAACCAAGAAATTTGGTTTTATATCAATATCCCACCAATTGACCAAGTCATGGATTTTTTAAGTTGGTTACAAAATTTTGACTAAATAAACAATAACTTAGCCAACTTTGTAATGTCATATCTTTGGCTACAAGGCTCCAAATTCAGACATTCCAAATCTCAACTTAACCTCTAGATGTGCTCTAGACGTGGTCAAAATTTCATACCAAGATTCATTTTACAAAGGGAGATATTAAACTTTATGTGCATGGTCAAAAATTTGGTCACTTTAGGACCATTTTGCCCATACAAATTTTCCAAACCATGCAAACACTTCATTTACAATGGATAAACCCTCCAAGGCTATCTCATACATATCCAATACACGTAGGAAATACATGCTCTTGCATTTAACAACAATAAGTGGCCAAAACAGAATTTACAAGTAAGCAGCCTATCATTCACATATTGGCAGCTTTGCACCACATCACATACATAGCCAAAACATTACTCAAATGTTCACATATTTGTCTCATTTTACATACACTACATGTACATGCATACATACACTACATAATGGTCTTAACTCAACTAAATACGTACCCTAAGTTACAAGAGTGTCTGAGACACAATAGACTTCAGAAATAGGATGCTGGACAGCTGCTGAAATTTAGATCAAAACTCATACCACAAAGATCAGTTTGAATATGATCTTTCTACTGGACCTGAAATAGGCAAATTTGAGGGGAATAAGTTTCATTGTGAAACTTAGCAAGGATTTCATTGTGAAACTTAGCAAGGAGAACACTTGTACTTTTAAGGTTATGTAACCCATAGTGTTACTTGAATCCAAAGACACTAAAACACAAGAAAACACAATGTAAATATCCAACATATAGCAATCAAATGCAGCAGCCAAGCACAAACAACAAACACATGTATGCGGCAGCATAAAATGCATTGGTTAGTCCATAAAACATGTAATAAACACAAGTAAATCACTATGGTAGCCTTTCTCAAGTATAAGCTTGGTCTTATGAGAGTTTTAATACTAGTTAGTACTAACTTTGGGCTCTAGAAACCCTTCAATTCGTTACCATCACTGTGCACTTCATACTAGGTCACAAAACCTTTACTAAGTGCACTCCCCTTACTAAGCTTAGTTCATCAAGCTCATGGCTCTCTTCCAATCCTATCCCTAGCTTCATGGATGCTTGAAAATACTATAAACATTTCATGAGAGCAAGAGAACTTCTTACCAAGATGGGAAGGCTGAATTTTAAGTTTTATCCTTAAAGCACCCAAGTAATAGTTCTAGTTTGCTTCCAATTGCTTCGTTTTGCCTTCAACTTCAAGTAGCTTTAAGTTTGAAGGTATGGTGGAAATGGAGGAAGTGTGGAGAAGAGGGCTGGCTTTCTTTTTGTTGGTGGAGGCTGAAATAGTGGAGAGATAAAGACCAAGATGGACTTTAAATGGTCTTAAGTGCACAAACACACTTAATTAGTCTTAATCATGCTTTATGTTCTTTTCCTTACTACAAGACCATAGTTTATTAACCTTAATTTCTTGGCCCACATTTGACTTCTTTATCCTATGCCTTAGATGCCCTCCCTAGTGTAGGATAACCCCACAATTTCACCATTTGACTTAAAGTCAAAGTCATACACATCTTAAAGCCTACATTAAAACACTTAAGTCTTTTATGCCTTTTTATGTTTTCTTTGTCCTTAGTTGTCTTTCATAAGCAATTTAGTCATCTAATAGCACTTTTATATCATTCATATCCTTTTCATAACTCTCCAAATCTCTTTGTGAAAGTTTTACAATTGAGTACCCAAATTGTCAAAATCTTACAAAAAAGTCCATGGATTGCTTGACAAATAAGTAATCTTTAAGGCTTTTTCTTGGGGGCCAAGTTACCAACTTGGAATACTTTTAAGGAGGTGTTGATCTGCCTTTTACCTCCTACACTTTAATCACTATGATGAGAATTGCACAATATAATCGTTTTTGACCATTATGTCACACTTTATAATTCTTCAATTTTTGTGGGGTGGTAACAAAATCAGCTCATTAGCTATTACTAGTTCTGTTGTTTTGAGGAAATAATGGTGATTGAACAAATGGTTAAGAATGAAAAAAATAATGGATAATTGAAATTAAAGATGCAAATACATCAAAAGGTTGAAAGATAAAACTAGTAAAAAAACGGAAAAAAGGAAAAGAGATGAAGAAGAAAATTAGAAAAAAGTCTGAGTGGTTGTGGCTTTCAAACCCCGCCACCGCTTACACAGACAGTGGCCTTTGGTAGCAATCCTTGATAGCTTGAGGTTGGTGGAAGCACCGACAAGACCCATCTACGGTGAATTTTTTAGGGGAATGACAGGCAAAATGGAGAGTGGAAATAGCAAATGAGAACACTTGTGAGAGAGTCGATGGTGGAGCAATTAACGAGTGATCAACAGTGGCCCAATTAGTCTTTTATGGCAGCAACATTGAAACTATTGGCATTTTAATCTTCACCATCGTTTTGCCGCAGCTTTAGCCCTCCGATTTTAGGGAAGAAGATAAATTGGGTGAGTTAATGTTTTGCGTTAAGTTTAGTATGAAAATTTTATTTCTTTCAATATAGTAATTTATTATTATGAAAATGTGGCATGTGATATTTTAAACTACCACATCAACATCCAAATCACTACACCATCAAGTTCTTTTTTATATAACAGAAAAACTAACTAAAGAGACTTAAGTGAGAGGCATATAAGAAATAGGGGACTTTATACTAGCATAAGGTAAGGTAAGTGACCACTTTAGAGCAAACATTAAAGTTAGGGGACTTTAAATAAATTTTACCCTAAAAAAACAATATACCAAATAAGTTTTGAATCTACTAAAGGCATCGATGACTGATGAGTTTAAGACAACAATGTTTGGGTGAACAAAATGTGCGCTTTGACGTGGCTAAGGATGATTATTCTGTTTTTTCAGTTTAAATCAAACCAAATTATTCGGTTTATTCAGTTTTTGATTTTGGATGATAAGAAACTGAATAAATAGAATTAACCTATAAAATCGAATTTAAACTAAACCAAAATATTTTAGTTTGGTTTGGTCCAAATCGAATTAACCAAAAAAATGGGAGTGAAATTTTATAAGAAAGAAAATGAGAGAGAGAGAGACATTGTTTTTCATTCTAAATTCCATTCAATAAAGAAGATTTATTGTCCATGGAAAGAAAGAAAATAATAATCCAAGCTAATTTGAGTTAGTTTGTAGCTTTATTGTCCATGAAAAACAAAAAAAAATCTAATATAAAATTTTTTGGTTAATTTGGTTACCGAATTAACCGAAATCCAAAACCAAAACTGAACCGAAATTAAAATTTTTGTTATTCGGTTTCAACTGAAACCGAACCAAATTACCAAATTAACCAAACTGAATTTTTAATTCATTTCATTTTTTTGGTTTCTTTCGTTTAAACCGAATACTAATCACCCTTACGCGTAGAGATATTTAAATAGCCAAGTCGGGATCGGCTCGGGTCAAACCCAGCTTAGCACACACCAAAGTCAAGCACAAATGAGGGAGGGGCAGTTATGGGCCTAAGGGAGAAGGAGGCTTAAAGTGGGCTCAGCATGACCTAGTTCGGAATTGGCCTCAGCAGGCTGGATTGTTAGCAGGGAGGCATTTAAAATTTATGAAGCCAATAAACCAAACCTACAAGTGTACTTATCTGCTCTTGATCATTCCATCTCATTTACTAGTGACATGTGGACTTCACCACTCGGACAAGATTATTATTTTATTACTGCATATTGGATTGATGATAGTTGGGTCGTTCAAAAGTGTATTATTGCATTTAAGTGGATGGAGGTCGATCATATTGGTTGGAACATATTCCAAGTTATTTCAGAAACTTTTAAAGAGTTTTTCTTTTTGTCATGAAAAGGTTTTTTGCAAAACATTTGATAACACATCCAACAATGATGTCGCGGCTGAGACATTGAAAAAATCATTAGAACCTGTTCGGGATGCCGCATTTTTTACATTAGATGTGTATGTCATATTTTAAACTTAGTTGTCCAAAAAGACCTTCAAGTTTTAAATACTGAAATTACCCTCATTCGGTGGGTAATCCACTATTTGAAGAGAGTGAACAAAGTTTGCAAAGAGTTTAAGGTATATTGTCTTGAAAATAGCCTCAATTTAGCTGGAAATGGTTTAAACTTGATTGCCCTACTCGATGAAACTCGACTTATGAGATATTGATGAATGCGATGCAATTTGCTGCATACATGACATGTGTTTATAAATGTGAAAGAAAAGAAAACAATTTTGAAATAAGAGATGTGGGATAAACTGTCAAAAGTAGTTGTTGTGCTATTATATTTTTATGAGGCAACTGTTTTTTTGCTCCGATGTATACTATCCTATATCTTACAAGGTTTTAATGTATTTGGTCAATATTGCATGGGGTTTTAACCAATACAAGGATGATGAGTTCTTAAAAGGCACGGTGAATGCCATGAAAGACAAATGAATTTTATATTTCAGTGATATACCCTCAATCTATTTACTTACATCTGCATTAGACCCGATTGTTAAAATCATAGGTACACAACAGCTACTTGAGAGCTATTATAGTTCCTTAGAAATGTTACATATTTCTGTTCATGCTATAACTGCCACTGTTGAGAAGCACTTGCGAGAGTTATTTAAGATTTATGCTGATTGACATAAGGATAAGGTAAAGAACACTACCTCCTCTACCATCGGGTGTTCATTATTGTTTGGCTCATCAATATTCAATCCGACTGAACAACTCCTCAAATGGCCCCGAGTTGTAACCTTCGGTCTTTTTTGAAGTGGACGCATACGTCAATTTGGTCTAGGAGGATAGTGAGACCGACATTATAGAATAGTGGAAAACAATAAACAACAAATTTCTAATACTCTCAATCATTGTTGTAGAAGTTCTAGCTGTTCCCATTTCAATCGTTGCATCGAAGTCAATTTTTAACACAAAAAAATGTGTAATTTCAGATAAACAAGTAAGGTTATCACTATATACAGTTGAGGTTTATATATGCAATCGTGATTGGGGTCTTGCAGCATTACGAATGCAAGACCAGAAGAGTTTTGACGATAAAAACCCTATGAGGTAGATGCTTAAATCTCAGTTTGCTCATTATTTTTCTACTTTTTATTTAATTTGATTACGTTGTTCAGCACAGATTATAAGTTTTCTTTTAAGTTTAATTTTATAGAATGTTTCGCCATTGACTCATGTAAGGCTTGTTCCATGTTATGTAAGTGTCATTTGGTTTTAAAATTAATAAAATTCACGCAGGTGGTGGTGTTTCACTTTTAAAAGAAGTAGTTTTCAAAAAACTTGTGTTAAAATCAAATTTAAAAAATATAAAAAAAAATGAAAAAGGTTGGCCTAACCTTGGCCCAGGCCCGGGTAAGGCTCGGCACGAACCCAACACTCATTTTATCGAGTCGTGCCCGATCCCTCCAGACCTAGGCCCAAGCCCGGCCTAGCTAGGCCAATCATGGTGTTAGGTTGGCCCACCGAACACCTCTACCTAGATGCAGCAGCAACTTCTTATTTGGCTCTATCGTGGGACCTTGGATCATGATCAAAGAAACAATGTGATAAGACATATTTCTGCCATATGTTCCTAAGTATATATCCAAGTTTTCAACAACGTGTAACTTTATATTAGTTACATCATTTGAAGTGGCTGAACATGTGATCATGAATCATGATGCGGACTTCTGCCATAAAATGTGATAAAAACATAAGTATCATTTTGGCAGAGTGATTGGGATTCCTAAAAAGAAAGGCTCTACTCGGTTGGATAATGTAGAAAAAAAGTTTAGATCCTCTAGCTAGCAATGAAGGAGCTCTAAATATTATGTGTGTTTGTTTTTCTGTTTTTGATATAATAAAAGTAGCATTTATATTGAAGAATTTGCATTTGCTGCCATGTATTCTTTCCCTTTTTTCCTTCAAAACGTATGTAGGCTTCTACAAAATGGGACAAAGTTTTATTTTTGCCAAACTTCAACAGAATTTTGTATTAACACATATTTCTTTAAATACTAGATAGTTTAAATTATAAATCTTTCTATCTATAAATTCAAAAAAATATTGTAATAATACATATGCTACTAATCAAGCAACAAAATTTTTATGGTATTATTAAATTTTTATTAATTTTTTTAAATACCTAAAAACATAAAATTCATAAAAAATTTAATAATATCACAAATTTTTTACAATTAATGGATTATTACACCTAAATTATATTAGTTTTTAAATGAAATTGGTTCAAGAAAAAATAAATGTAAATATAAAAATAAGTCATTTTAGATTAAATTGACTTAAATTAAAATAAATTATCTCTATAACTAGTTTTATACCTGTTTAACGGACGGTTTACTTATTTAAAAAAATAAAGTAAAACATAATAAATTATTATTACATAAGATAAGTAAAAGAATGGAAAAATAATAATTACATTAATAAATGTAGTTTATAATGGGTTTTGAAGAAAAAAAATAGGAAGATTAATTATTAAATTATTTTTATAACTTATGTTTGTATTATATTTGTAATTTTAACTAGATAGTATGCTCTATCTGTTATTGTTACATGGTCATGATGTGAAACACTTTAAGATTTAAGTGTATTTAGACTGACATTAAATACAACTAAAGTTAATAAAATATAAAGCACAACATACTTCTTATTTAGAAAAGCCAACACAGGAGGAAGACATATTTATTTTGTCAAAAGAAATTGAAGCTCACATTTGTTAAAATTAATTAAAAGCATGGTAATGAAATTTTTTCTTTTTATTTTTTTATATTATATGAACTTTAGGGCCAGTTCGGCCTGAATTAATGCAATTAAAGGGGCTGGATTATTTACGGGTCAAAATTAAGTCAGATGGATCCATGGGTTGGTTTAAAAAATAGGGCATAAACATTGATTTTATTTACATTCATTGCCCCTGCTTTAAAACATTGCTTAGTGCCTTATCTCCTCCTGCATCGGATGTATCGTAGCAAATTGGCTGCCGCCGTCCACCACTTGATTCAGATCTACCAACCCCACAAGCTCAGCTTCATTTCATCCTGCTAGCCCTGGTGTAGGCAAGGCTCACCGTTGATCAAACATGCAAGCCCTCATATGCCAATCGGACCTTGGATTGATGACCCATAGCCGAATTCAACTTTAGGAAGCCACTAGATCTACTCATCTACTCCGTCCTTGATGGTGATCGCCGATTCCCAGCCATAATAAGTTAGGATCACGTCTCTAGTGAGGGTCGTTTCGTGCGTTGTCCGATTCCTAGCCATTGACGACGTTCTCTGACCAGTGAGCGTTGTTGCGTGTGTTGTTCGATTCCTAGCCGTGGATGACATTCTCCACCAGGTGGATCTTTGATGACAATTTTTCATTAATGGCGAGGCTTGTCGTCCAAGCGTCGGTGGGGAAAACCTCCGAGAAGCAGGTGGCACACTTTGTGAATATTCCAAAAAATGTAGCTAATTTCAAACAATCACTAAAGCCCACGTAAAAACCCAACCCAACCCATTATTAATTGGATCCCTTTAATGCAATTAAAGAAAAATGAACTACCCCTTAGGTTTGTGATATATAATCAAACCAAATATCACTTTCAAAATTAAATACTCTTTTTTTTCCACACATGTGTTTTTAGTGTGTTTTTATGTGTGCATAGAATTCTTTTTCACTTTTTGGGCTAAACTGCCTCATTAGTCCTTGAACTATATCACAGGTTGCAAAGTGGCCTCTAAATTAAGATATATTACAAATTGATCCTTAAATATTCATTGGTTGAACAAATGGTCCTTTCATATGAACCTGAACACAAATAAACCCGAACCTGAAATTCACTTAATCCAAAATCAACCCTGAACCCAAATGCCCTAATATGAACCCGTATTTAAGCTAATACAATTAAACCCGAATCTGAATGGTCTGACCCAAACATGACCTGACCCACCCTATTGTCACCCCTACATAAAACCTTTTTTTTTTTTTTCTCTTTATATGGATTGTAAGCTCTACCAACGGCCTAAGCTTCAGTATAATAACAATTTGACCAAAATTTTAGCTTAATAAAGTGAAGTCATAGACTCCTTTGTAGCTTTTACATTTCCACTCTAAAAGTTGTGGCTTTATAAGACTATCACTAAGTACATCTTTAACACAACTTAAGTTAGCTTTAGCTTTCTAAGTAGTAAAAATGCAAATTTTTACATCTTGAGTCAAATTTTTAATAACCATGAGCAAGACTAGCATGACAAAAATGGCAAATTTGTATCCTTGAGCTTTGACCAAATACAGTTATCCCTTAATATGCATGTACCTTAATCTCAAGTTAGGACTTCAAGTACACAAAAATGCATGTGCCATAATTCAAAAGATGGATGAATTGTACGCCTTTGAGCCTTATGATTACAAGAAAACCCAAAAAGAGCTATAAATTCTAAGGACTCAACGGATCAACCATGTGCACCCAAATTGTGTGAAGGAAAAAAGGGAAAAAAATGGAAAATGAGACTATGGTCCACTTTGAGTCTTAAAGAGTTTCATCACCTTTTTCTTGCCTAAAAAGTTTATGTGTTTTTGTATGAGTCTTAAGAATTTGTGAATATGTACATACAATTATGACTAAATTTGATTATGTGACAAATGCCATAAAGTTGATTGGCATATAACTTAACTGCATGTTTTTTTCAATTTAATTATGCCTTGTTAATGTGTTATTTGACCAGGGACCACTTTTAGTGGTACTGTTTCTACTTTTTGTCTCTTCTTAGCCTTGATATTGTGCTTATTTACGTTTTTACTAGTTAGCCCAATGACTAAAAATAGAGGATGGACTGATCAGTTTGAGAGAATGTTGAGCCTTGTTCATCATAATCGATGCTTGTTTGCTCCAAGGGCATCTATTTTTGGACCTACCACCCCTAAATTGATGTTATCGGACTCGCTACTAGGGGTAAGCATTATTCGGACAAAACCAAAAAAACCAAAAATAGCAATTATATTAGGATAAAATGGTTTGGTTTTTTTTTTTTCTAGTTTGGTCGGTTTAGATCAAAACCGAATTTCATATCTTGTTATCAGATTGGTTATTGGATCATATGCTTAAAACCGAATAAATAGAACAGACCGAATAGTAATAAATATTTTACCATTATCCATGATGACCCTACATATATAAAGTTGTTTCCTACTATTTTTTACCATTATCCATATTGACCTTACATATATAAAATTATTTCCTATTAATTTTGGATAATATGTTGTCTATCTTTCTTCAATTTTAGGTATGAAAGATACAAAATTTTAATATGTATCTTATTTTTTTTTTCATTTATTATGTATCTAGGTATTAGAAAAAGAACAAAATAAACTAAAATATAATTCGGATGGTTTGAATTGGTTCTGACATATAATTTGGATAATTTAGATATGCTTTGTAAAAACTGAAAATCAATCAAATCATCATGCTCGAATCAGTTTCAAACTAAACCAACCGAATGCTTACTTATGATTATCAACATCCTTAGTCGACTCATCGGTTCAGCGAATCTTGATTGCTACTGGTTGCCTACCCTTAGGCCTTCCTCCTTGTTGTTCAAACGTGACCCCAAATTCCTAATGTCCCAATCTCTTCCTAGATGGCGTAAAAGCCTTTGTTTTAGTGCTGGATTCAACTTCGTTGGAACCCGTGATCATTGACATCCTCAGTCGACTCATTGTTTCAACCTAAGTCAAATCATAACCCTTGTTTTTTGACCAAGCCTTCCTCGAAAAATTGGATCTGACTCTTAGCACCATGGCTGCCACAATTGTAAATGCCTTATCGGTTGCTCTATCATATAATCTATGCAAAAAATCTTCAACTCTATCAACTTCCTCTAAGCTATGTCGATTCCTTGTCCTTGTCCCTATATGGCATTCATTGTTGAAGTCAATTAGAATCTATTTTGAAGCTGTAAATATCGCAAACTATGAGACCAGTTATAAACTTTGCTTTACCTTAGGCCCAATTATGGACCAATAATACATTAACTCCTATATATTAAGGTCATCTGAACTAGGCCTAAGTCTAACTATTTGACATGAATTTTTCAATTATAGTTTAAATTATTCAGTAATCAAATTCTAGTAAATTTAAATTATGTAATAATTTTTGGACAGTTAATAAAATATTTAAATTATCAATTTTTTTATCACTATTTATACTTTAACAAAGTTTTAAGAATAACATAAAAAAAATAGGATTGCAATATATAACAAGTTTTTAGTACTTCTATGATCTTTCCTTGTTTAGGAATAACAGAGATGTATAACACATATTAAAAAAATAGGATTGCAATATATAACAAGTTTTTAGTACTTCTATGATCTTTCCTTGTTTAGGAATAACAGAGATGTATAACACATATTAGGGATTGTAATGGAGATGCTCCTTGCTGAATATCTACCCATATATCTTATCCGATGGCAGGATCTTTTTACAATTAAATGAATTTGAAATGCATTTGAGGCTTTTTTTTTGTAATCATTGGATTTGGATAAGAAGCGGGTTTAGTATACCTACTCCGCATCCTACCTGTATCTATGTGTATTAGGGGTGAGCATGGGTTGGGTAAACCGGAAATCGAAACCGAACCACCTCCATTGGGTTGGGTAAAAATTGATCATGGTTCTCAGGTTGGTTCCACATATAGGAGAACGACGGTTTTTGGGTTGGTTCTGGTTCTATATAGAACCAACCCGAGGTGGAACCGAACCCGAGATATATATATAATTATATAATAAAAATTATAGTATTACTAATATATCCACACACACACACACACACACACACACACACACACACACACACACACACACACACATATTTCTTTGAAGTATTATGATGGTTATTTTGTGTTTTTATATTAAACTCTTAAACTGATGTTCCAAATTGAAACAGTATGGAAGTTGTTGAATCATTTACGAAATTTTTCCATATTTACTTAAATCACTTTGCTTCATAGACTCACAACTCCTAATTCATTTTGCTTTCGATCTTTCATTCCAAACTACTCTTTATGACATAATTATGATATTTTTTTCATTTGAGTCATACAAAATTAAAAATTTATGACATCAAAATATTTTAGGTTTTGATACTGAAGAAGATGATCTTAAAGGCTCAATTTTTTATATTGAATGTCATACCAATATTGGAATTACTGGAATGAAGAAAATTAGTTGAGATAAAAGATACCCTACAAGCAACTTTTTTGAACCATTTTTGTAAGAACAACATTTTAAACTCTTTTGAATGTATCTAAGTACATATATTTAAATATTAATTTAATTGTATATTATGTTGAATATGTCATAAAACTGATTATGGATGTAGATTTATTGAATTTTGGTGTTGTTATAGGTATATGGTATAAACCGAAAAACCCGAGAACCAAAACCGAGAAACCTAGAACCATGGTTCTGGTTCTGTTCGGTTCTCGGTTCTGGGTTGGGTAGAAAAATTTTGGAACCGAGGCCATTTCGGGTTGGTTCGGTTCCACCATAAAACTGAACCAACCCGACCCATGCTCACCCCTAATGTGTATCATACTATTATAGCAAATGATAAAATTATAAAAATCCCATGAGGTTTAGTCTACATACACTTGCCCCCTTTTTGTGGAAACCTACACTTTTCTCACAATAACGTTGGCTTCAACAGTTGATCTGTTAAAATAATTGGCAGAAATACTCTAATACACCTTTTAGGTCTCAAAACTATAAAAATCAGCCCTTGGATCAATAACTTGATTCTTATTGACACTAGGAATAGTTTATATTTATATTTCTAATTGAATATTGAAATTTTTTCATTTATTTTACAAAAAAAAAGTAATTTATTTCACTTTGTTGGAGTTGTCTTCACCAACTTTATGATCAAAGGGTGACGGTCCATTTTTGAGACAACATGGAGACAAATGTAAATACATCTAAACCTCAGGGGAAAACGTTGCATTTTAATCCAAACTGTTTAGCCGAATTCGCCCCTCGCCGTCCAATTACAGGCCAACTCCTTGTTGCCATTATCCCCAACAGCTCTCGTCTTTCTCTGTCCAAGATTCTTATGTATGACACATTTCTCTTCTAGGGTTTGGGTTCCTCACTTTTCTTCGCCAGGTACGATTTTCCCTCTCCCCCTTCGCTAATCACATTCTATTTTGTCACTGTAACTCTTTTCGTTCTCGCTTTCCTTACTTCGTCTGCTCCTTTTCCGCCGAAGTGATTCGATATGGTGCCTTTTTCTGTTCTCCTGTAATTCGAACGGCTTTCCGAAATTGTTTATCCCGTATGCCCTTTTCCTCGCCGATTGTGTGTTTTGAATTGCTGAAAATTCGAGCGAGTCAGATTGGTTGGATCGTTTTGCTTTTTTTTTTTTTAATATGATTCCCGGGAGAATTGCGTTCACTTTGAGTGGAAACTGGAATTAGGTAGATTTTTCATGTTATTTGGATTGAATATGAATCGAAGATAGGGTTGAAATTTAGGTTACCTTTTCTTGCTTGGTCATCCGACCTGTGCTTCAAAATTTCTTGAAGATTTCACATTTTTCTATTTGCATTGTCCATTGTGTATATATGGTTCTTCAATTCTTCAATTTTCTGATGGTATGTATTTATTTTGCAGAGACCAAACGGTCAGAGTAAGTGATGAAGTTCTGAATCTCTATGTTTCATGGATGCTTAATCCTTTTCCAAATAAGTGATGATAATTTTAGATTTCTATTGGTTGCTCCATTGATCCTAGCGTTGAGTTTTGCAGTGCTTGAGCTGGACTCGAAATTCAGGAGAACTGAACCGCATGGTATTTCAGTTGGATGCTTTAAAAGAATGGAAACGGGCATGGATTTTCTGCAATCCCTTGATTCTGATACGTCTGTAAAAATCCTGATGTGTTTAGAAGACCTATCTGATATTGTTCGTGTTAGTTCTGTATC